>CM021321.1:9612352-9648291 GCA_010645155.1 Tigriopus japonicus
TGGGTCGAGTTGTCCGCTGGGTCGAGTTGTCCTGTCACCTATCAGGAGTGGTTCCAGTTTACTTCGATAAGCCAATAAGAATGTTAAATATTGACAACTTGTTGCAATATAGAAACCAAGGTAAATCTACTAAAATCACACCTCCCAACCAAGAGTACCTGGTATCCTTTGAGGTTAGCAAGCTTAGTCCAGATGGGATACCTAATATGAGAAGTTTCTAAGACAATTTTAATCGTGAGTAAATTGTAATACACAGTTCAATGTAGGGACAGTCGATGGTACATTATTGAGTAAGGGGTTGTAGAAAGGAGGACCTGGAACTTTATTGAGAGGAGAACTAGACGGCGGAAGGTGAACGTGGAAGCCGGGAACTGAATGGATGTTGGAGGATTAGTACGATCGAATATTGGCATTGAAATGTGAGGTTGGGAGTGTGGTAAATGGAATTTGCATGCATATAGATCATGGAAACCAATTTTTTTATTAATCATTCCAGTCGTCTCTTTTTGAAATGTCCGACTGAAACTGATTGAAAGTGGTGAATGACTAAAGGGCTGGAATATTCGTGGTTTTGGAGGCCAAAAAGAACTTTTTGTGGACAAAATGGCGTTTTATGTAATGAAAAGAGGGAAATGCACGATTTTTGCATAGCACATTAAGTTAAACATATTTATAACAAAAAAAAATCATTGATGTGAGGGTTGAGAACATTCTCAAATGACTTAGTGTTGTAGGTTTTGATTATTAGATTATCATCACTGCTATGTTGGGAAAGCTAATTCCAATAAAACAATCAAAATTCCCAAGTTATGTGAAAAGAGGTCTTTTTGGACGTTAGTCTTGAGAAAAAAGTCAACTATCAGTTCCTCACTCTGGTGATGAAAATGTTATACCAAAATTGATAATCTATGTTTTAGGTTTTATTTTTTAACCATAAAGACTACCCTCTAGATCGAGCAAAAGATCATTTAAAACCGTTTCCAGATTTGCCAACACAGTAAATCTGTCTTCAATTTTAAGAAATCACTATTATGCATTCGATTATGGAAGAGAGCTCAACTTTGCCAAGAAATTGTCTAAACTAATAATATTCGTCAGAGTATCCATCATTTTAGGACAAATAGCCCCAAAAAGGTCAAAATATGCGAGTTTCAACGAAAGATTACGATATTTTTTTCCTTCAAAATGTTCTTTCATGTAAAAAATATCTTTTTAAATGTTTTCATATAACTTCCCGCCCTTTAGTAATGACTTGGGCCCGGAATTTTTTTAAATATAAGATATTTTAAAAATATTTCTCCGTTTTTCCTTGATTTTTTAAATATTTTGGCTGTTTCAAGGAAAAATAAATATTTTCTCGAATATTTGAGTCAGAAAAATATTTCAGGCAAAATTGATGAAAATAAACGGATGACAAGAGAAATAACCCAAGCCCTAGAAGCCCAAGAGAGCTTAACCAAAATGAACCCAAAACTTAAAAATTTCTACAAAATGGCATTTGTATTGAGATTAGACATTCGCAACCAAAACCACTGTCAAACACGAAAAAAACTGCTCCATCTATTGAGGTTTATTGAAAATTGTATATTTAAATCAATCACAATTATGCCTCCATCCACGGTCAAGTGGATTAAATTAAAAAAAAAAGAATTTATTTTAGAAATAATATTTTTTAAAATAACCAGCTTTTTTCAAATATTTATGGCTTTTGAATAAAATATATATTGGATATTTTGACACTTTTTTGCAAATAATTTTCCGGGCCCTAGTAATGACTTATTGGATATCAAAAGATTAAATGAGAGAAGCAAGGGTACTAAGAGTCCGAACAGTTGGCACCTTTAAATAAAAAATTGAAAGGACAACATCAATCTTTTTTGACAACACTATAATAACTTGGGGTCTCGTGTGTTAGGACCTTTATCAATAAAAGGGGAACATAATTATATACGGTTTAGTAAAAGATAGAGAAGAGTGGACCTACCCCAAACCCCCAGAAATCCACTTTTAGAGGATACAAGGTTCAAGTGAAAAATGGCGGAGGAATTTAAGTATTGTTTTGGTATTGGTAGGGTTCGGTAATTGATTGAGGGATTTGAGAGAGTAGTTTCTAGACACCGCTAAGTTGGCGGTTTTGACGATGTAACCAACACATTTTCAAATCCCTGACATTTATGTCAACATGAATATTGTGTTTTAACCTAAACTACTCTAAATTATGTAACCCTAAGACTTTTAGAGTCGTCAGAGAATTTGTCACATTTGTTTATTTTTCAAAGCACTCTCATAACTTGAGATTTCTCCTTCCGTTTGGAACTTCTCAAACGAATCGGAAACTTTCTCACAGGTGCTTGAATTTTATATTTTCATCGGTGCTTTCGTCTTTAAAGCCTGCCTTTTCCTTCATTCTCACCGATGCTCATTCTCTTCAGCGAGTGAGTAGCTCTACTCTCCTTGAAGTGCTTGCCAAATTTTCAACTATAGGTCAAGCGATATTGTGTCTCTTTGGCTTGGATCGGGAACGTGGTGGAACGTAAATCTCAGACCGGATGGAAAGTGACATTTGAATTAAAGTTTCTTGAATCAGGACCTTGGTTTCTCAACCTGAAGCCTCAAGCCAATCCCGATTTCAGTTCGTCCCGTTTCTAAAGTCAGTGAAGAATTTAGCCAATTTTTCTTTGAAACGTCAGACATCAATTTGTTCCTGGATCAGCTGATTCAGTTGAAGGAAGTGCTTGATGATGGAGGTAAAGAATAGAGTGGATAATTTCTGAACGATTGTGCCGGCAAACAAAAATAAAACATTAACATGGCCGAAAGACAACCCAATCCAAATGTGAACAGCCCTTATGGGTTTGTCCCTTTTGGGGGACAAAATGTTCCCCCTTATGGGCCAATGTTCTTTGCACCTGCTCCTTCTCAGAGCATGCCCAACATTCCGGGAATGATGATGATGCCACGTTTCCCTAATCAAGGACATGATAATCCAATGGCTGGTCCTCAGGCAAACCAACGCCCAATGTTCATGGGTTTTTATCCCGCTCATCCATTTTTGGGTCCTTCAGCAAGCTCTCAAACCAACGGTGATGCTCAACCCTTACATCAAGCTTTCAATCCCATGTACCCACCGATGATTTTTGGTTATCCTTCTCTTTATGGTCCCAACGGAATGGATATGAACCATTATCCAATCATGTCTATGGGACCTCCAGATGTGATTGTATCAGAGGATATCCAATCGTCTCATCAAATCTCCTCTACGGATCAATATCAAAATCAAGTTCAACAACCAGATATTGTACAAGCGTCACAGGATCCTACCTACATGAATGAATCTGACGTTCAAAGGAATATCGAATCCACCTATGAAAACAATCAGCCTACTTATGCCAACGGATCAGATCAGGAGGTGTCTTCATTGGAAGCACCCTCCTACATGAACAACAACCTTCCTCGAGGCGTGTCTGTTCCACCTAAATTCGATGAAGAGTCCGCTCCTAGTCCAATCCCACCCCCAAGAAGCCGTAGAGGAAGCCAATTGTCCTTGAATAAGTCCACTCATTCATTGAATATGATGGGCCTTGAAGAGAGTGTTAGAAATCTGAAAGAGACCATGAAACTGCTGAAAGATCGGCATCCTGTTCATCAATCCAAGGAACCGCCAAGAAGGCCTCCAAGAAGAAAGGATAAATTGAAAAGGGCAGCCACTTTTGCAACCTTACCAAGAAATTTCAAAGCTCACGAGTTGGACGACATCACGGAAGATATGCCATTAAACGACGACACGGATTGCAGTCCAAAGGTGCCAATGCCTGGGACAGTGTCTACAGAGCAAAAACAACCACGACTAGTTTCTCCGATACCAATTGAACGACCGACTGTTCCTCTACCAGGGACTCCTGATGGTCCATCTATTTCTACACCCACATCACCATGTGTTCCAATGCCAGGATCAAGTCCAGAGCTCAAGACAGATCTATCAACGTCACCTTTGCCGATTTCTGGACTTCAACCCTTAAGTCTTCCTCGAACACCACCCATATTAACCATCCCTCCCCCACCTAGTATTCCCATGCCAGAACCACCTGAAATTGAAAATGATGCTCCTGCAATCCCAATGCCAGGCTCTTCTCAATCACCGAGCCGATTATCTCCTTTCAGCCAACAAGTGGCAGCCTTGACGAGATATTCTGATGAAGTTGATATCGTCCGACCACCTGTTCCGATCATTTTGACCAGCACTCTGACCATTGAACGCGATACGGGTGAAACCAGGATATCTGAAGTGGCATCTCCAGCTCCTGAACATCAAGTTGAAAGCTTCTTGGCTCCTGAAGTTGATCATGATTATGAAGATTTAGAGTTTGATCTTGAAATGGCGAACAAAAACAAGGGGGATTTCACAGGAAGTGGAAGCGAGACAGAATATGAAGACATTGATAATGATGATCCAAAGCCTAGCGATGTGTCAGAGGAAGTGGAGGGAGAGAGTGCCTCTCCAAATCAACAAGATCGGGCAGCTTCAAATAACTCTAATTTGACGCCAGATTACAACGGAGGAGAAAGAGAAGGTTCGGATCGATCTGGAACGTCCAGTAATTCAATCATCAAGACCCGGAAAGAGCTATTGGCAGGTATTAGGGAGATGGACCAAACTATCCAAAACCTTACTATAGGCATTGTTAAGATATATGAGGACGTGTTCCCCAAGGCTGTGTATGCTATCCCATCCAAGAAGGGCCAATTCTCAAGAGCCAAATCTGAAGGGCCGTTGACTGTGGATAATCCAGATTACGAATCGATTGATTTTAATCCCGATCTGCAAGATGTTAAAGTTCTACAAGTTGGTCGGTCCTGCCATGAATTATCTCATCTTGACATGGAAAATGAACCAGGCAGAGTATCTCCAAAGGAAAACCATGTGGATGAACAAGCGGAGGAACAAGTGAAGGAACAAGTAGAAGAACAAAAGGAGGATGGAAAGGAACTCCCGGACTCGAAGGATGAGATAGTAAAAGAAAACGAACACTCATCGCCTCCAAACCATCCAAGTACCAATCCAAGTAAATCATTTCGACAAGCTTTTTATGGCATAAAATCAGACACTGATGACGAGGAAGCAGGACAATCTGACATTCCCACACTTGAGGAGGTAACCGATGAGGAAAATACTCTTCTGGTTCCCAGGTCCCAAGACACTAGCCCAAAGCAAGGAGCAGAAGACATTCCAGACAATATCAGTGATACTGGAACTGAGACGCTTGATGTGACTCTTGAAATGCTTGGAGATAATGAAGCCAACGAGATTGATGATCACATTTATGACGATGAAAACGATGATGAAACCATCGCCGAGTTCCTTGCTCCATCAGATCAAAGTTCAATTCAGAAACAAGAGGATACAGCTTACAACTGGGAAGAGATCCTCGACTCAGAGTCTGGTCAAACAAAACCCCTTTTGCTTCAAGAACGCTTGAGGTAATAATTTTCCTTGTAATGTTCAGTCTGATTCCAACGTTCCTGATGCCTTTCTTTCAGGTCCCTCAAGCTGGATTTACTGTCCAGCATCTTTCAGAACTTGTATCCTACGGAGACGGATTGTTTCTTGGTCAACCGGTTCATATCTTGCCCAACCAGTCTCGAGGAAAAATACTCTATGATGAGGTTGGGCGATATTCTCAGAAAGAACAAGAAGGTCGGAGTTGAACTAGAGACTCTGGCAGAAGCAATGGGTCAACTTGCTCGAATTGGACAAGAGCTCATGCGTCCCGAGGAAGAACGTGATCCAGCATGGCGGTCAATCCCTGTGGCCAAGGAAATCACAGTATCCAAAGGCATTGCTCAAAGAGCCCCGTGGGAAAACATTCAGGTAACATTGAGTGACCGTTTTTCATTTGAAATTTTTGAGGGAACGTTATGTGAGACGTTTTTCTCAGGGTGGAACAGAGATTTTGGAATCCTTGGGATACACTGAATACACTGGATTTGCACTCCAGTACCCAAGAGCTGTAGTTCCAGAGTACTTTGCTGATCACATTGGGAATCTGACCGTGGAACTAGTCCTGGCAGTGGTGGAAATATCAACATTGATCGTCCATACACCACCAACTATGGATTCACTATTGGTGTTACAAGAGAGTGAACCATTCCCTGGAAATGATCCTGAAGGTTGGATAACTCTTACAGTTATTATAGTTGTGGTATCAGCAGAATTTCGTTATTTCCAGCATATTATCCAGAGGTACCCATGTTAGAGCAAGTGGAGCGAGAGCAAAACCAGACTGAGCTTGCGCATGAAAACATCAGTGATGCCACGGAATCTCTCTCTGAATTGAAAATAAGCGAGGTGAGAGGGTGTAATTAGAGCTCTTTTTATGCGTCAGATAACATCACTTTCTCATGAAGTTACACCGTAATCTGAGATATTGATCTGAGGAAAGCTGATCTAAGTTTGGATTGCCTTTGAATGACATTTACATTTTTGGGCATGCATACTTTGAGTGCAAGTCATAGATCAATTTGGACCAGGTCATTTGGGCCATTTCCCACAATTGAGCTCTGAATCGTCCTTGGTCAATTTTTGCCCAGGTGCGCTCACATTTGGCTTTTCAACTACAATGAAGTCAGAATTGTGAACACACCCATTTTAAAGCTCTACCTAATGACATTGAAGGGCTGATAGCAGTCAGGCAAAGTGGGTAAGTGACGTGCTCCAACTTGGAACGGGAACGGTGGATTGGGAACAGCAAGTAGGAAGGAAGGAACTTGAAAATAGGTGGCAAAATGCCGGGGAAGATGAGAGAGAGGATGAGGTTTAGCTACAGGGTTGCCATTCATAACTTAACGATGTGTTATTAAACTCTAAACATTTTTCTGTACTCCCATGGTTGGTGCTAAAAAACGCCTTAGTTCCCATGTTATATTGATCTGAATTGATTGTTTTGACTTGACATTTGATATTTGAGCAACCCTGTGCAATGTTGATGCTCAAGAATGTAGTTCATGCTTGATATTCTTGCTCGCTAAATTTCCGAGGTGTTCCCATGTTTGTGAGAAAAAGGGTGGAATTGCCTATTTTTCTTCAGATCGTATTGACCTTTTGGTAATTTCACAGTAGTTGAAAGAGTGCCAGACAGTGATGTAATTGATTTGCAAAGAAAGATTTCTCAAGTGTTTCATGTGTTGTCAAAATGAGTGTGTGGTGCCGAATGCGCAATCAAATTCGGTTTGGAAGCTCTAATAACGTGCTGAACGATGACACTGGACCAAGTGACAATCCTTACGTGTTACCCAATTGGGAGAAGACTGTCAGCTTAAATAGAGACACTGTTCCACCGGCAAGATTTCGGAAAGATTTTTGGAGACGACTTCAAAGTCCACTGCCAAAGGCTGAAACCGTCAACGTTCCAGTTCAAGCCCCAGCACCACCGACAAGGACTAGTTCTAAAAGAATATTTGGTCATTCAAAGTTTTCACCTTCCCCTAAGTTATTCAAGAAATTGTGGACTCATGCCGACAAAGCAAAAAGTACTCTTGGTAAGGAAAGGGAAACATCTTTACCTCCAAGCACTCCACCAATTCGAAAACGAGCTTGGGAACGAGAATCATCGGCTCCTCCTCTTCCTCAAAAGGAGTCCAAGCGTTGGGATCCTAATTGGAAAGGTCTCAAAGCTGCCCAAGATTGTCATGGATCTCAGGGATCAATGTCATCTTTGTTTGGTATTCATATTGAGCAAAAGTCCCGAAGTCTGCATAACCTTCTCAAAGACAACCGATCCAACTTTGAGAATAAAATTCGCGACATTTCCGTTACCCCTCCTATTCGTCGAAGGAGACGTGGCATGAGTCAAACTTCTTCCAGTGGAAGCAGCTCATCAATTCTCTGTGAACATCCGCCAATTGCGAGTAAGGCATTTCCTGGGACTCCAAATTTGTGGCGAAAACCTGTGGTAGGGGCCAATCAACTTTTCAGGACAAGCCAGTGTGATCCTAAACGACCGGATATAAATTTTTGATGTTTCTTGATGTAGACAGATGATTGCATTTAAGGCACTGGGACACATATTAGGCGTACTAAAATGTTCCCATATCTAAAAGGATTAGGTGGCATGCTCTCGAGACACGACCATAATTATTAGTCTCGTTGCTTTTGGTGTTCCTGCCAGATAACCCATTTCAAGGGAATAATGTTTGCTGGAAAGAATGAATTGATTCATGTTTCCAAGAACGTTACCAAACTTAGTCGAGCCATATTTGAACGTGAAAGGTAGAGTCTGAAGGGGGAATGTACAAGAAATTGCGAGGGCTTGTTTAATCGAGTAATTTTCCAAAAAGGGTTCGTTGATTGCGAAGCACTGTTTTTTTAAACCATAGACCGTGTCTTAACCCTTTATGACTTGGTTGGGGTTAAGAGCCATTTTTGAAAGAGCATACGGGTTATGACTAGGTGGTAGGAACTTCAAACAAAAACTTTTTCGTCGTTTTTCGTCTTTCTTCGTCGCAAAAAATAGTTTGTCTGAAGAGCAGTTTATTCGTCTTTTTTTCGCTTAATTGGGGAATTATTCTTGTCTGTTTTTTTTCGTTTAATCTGGTTGTTTTGTTCGTCAAACCCCTCCTGTCTTTAGTTTTTTATTTTATTTATATTTTTTCGCGGATTTTTTATTACCGCTACAAGGAATGCGATTCCCTGTAAATTGAAGGATTTCTCCCGACAGCTTCAATCCGGCCCCCAACAGGATTCGAACCTATGCCGTCTGGGGAAGCACTTACACTCGGCACTTTTAAGAACGCGCTAGTACGCGTGGCCACTCTGGCTTCCTTATAGTTCCTTATAGGATTTCTCCCGACAGCTTCAATCCGACCCCCAACAGGATTCGAACCTACACCGTCTGGGGAAGCACTTTTAAGAACGCGCTAGTACGCGTGGCCATTCTGGCTTCCTTATAACTTGTCCTTATAACTTGTGTTGTTGGGAACGGCCGTCATTCTCACTATAGTCAAAATTGAAACAGTTACAATCGAGCCCTCATATTTAGGGCTAGGTAGAAACGTAGATGTCAAAGACGCAGACGGGGTTTCGACGTAAGTGCCATTGAGAAAAGTGAACGATTTTTGAACTAAAATATTTCCAATTGAAAATACTCTCCATGCTTTGAGCCCGAAAAATGCGCGTAAAAGTGTTTCAGCCAATCGAATGTTGCACATTGTATGACATCATTACTGACGCTTGTCTCAACCCCGCCTGTCTCTCACAATAAAGCATCTCTAGGGCTCGAAATCACGATATTCAAATGTCGCAAAAACTTCAACAAAAATAAAGTTGTGATTACTCAAATGTAAATAAATAGTTGTAAATGCTAAGGTTTAGGGATGTTTTTTGAAGTTTTCTTTTTACCCCCATTTTCCTTAACGAGAGCGATTAGTACTTCCAATAATTTCTTTGTATATACTCTCTGTATTATTGCCTTTAATTGTCTTCCTGCCGAAAACAATATTAGATGATTGGTACGCATAAAAGAAGAGAGATTAGTTGGAACCGTGGATCGCTATATGTATAATGTATAAGTCTTTCGCTTGTTAGTGTTAGTGCCATTAAATTGAAGTAGGCAAGAATACGACTCTAATTGCTCTCCTGGGTTTAAATATCGATATTCCAGGTTTAAGCTTGTCATTATCTTATACCCAAAAACTCGCCAATCGGGTCAATATTATGCATTTGTGATTTGTTAATGGCGCCTTTGTTCCATTTCATCATACACACATATTGAACATGCAATGAAGCAATGACAATAATCCATCCTTCATGATTGCCAAACTTTTACTAAGTTATATATGGCGTACATGAACGCAACCTGTTACCATCTCAATAGGCCCAATGAAGAATTCAATGTAGGTGGCATGTTAACTGCACTATTTCTCATGCCTCAAATAAAAAAATGAAGTCCGACCAACTCTCCTCAAGTACACCCCCAGGTCGTGAATTGCATTTGAAAAAAAAACGAAATTTTGTTTACCACATTTGTTTGTCAGGGTCGTTAAAGTGCTTTTGCAAATGCCGTTAACAGGCGACCTTCACCTCTAGAATAACAAATTTGCCTTGTTCGTAAATCCAGTCTCGAATCTAAGCACGTGGATCCAACAACCGCGACACCCCTGGTCTTTAATAAAACCCAATACCAATACCCTCAGTTTGGAACTGACCTACAAAGCAAGAACATGTTCCAAAGAGAACTGCCGAAGAGAAATATTTGGGTTATGTTTGTTGGGCTGTTCCATATCACACATTGTTATAACGATCCCGATAGCGACCATGTTTTGTGGGAAAACTTTAAAGACCTTGAAAGCTCTAAAAGTTTTCCGAAGACTACATTGGAACCTAATCCGTCTATTCGTGGTTCCACGATCATTGTTGCTTACTCGAATTATTATCCGCATTTCACTCTGCATTCAAATGGTTCCACCAGTGGTTTTTACGCCGACGTCTTAACTGCAGCGCAAACATACCTTGGGGTGAACTTTGAATTCATTCCTTCAGTCGATGGACATTGGGGATCATTGGTTTGCAAAACCAATCGTTCAAAAAAACAAGTGATGAAAGCTCGTGTGTTTTATTTGCACCACGATTTGCAACAAGCATGCTTCCAATTAAGCACTTAAGATCATTAAGCTAAATGTTTGGTTACACATTTACTTCATTCAATACATATACATTCATTCTTATAGCGTCGCGGAACAAAATTTTGCGATGTGAATGAATAATCAGATAATTTCCAAAAGTTAGGCATTAAAATGAAGCATTTGTTTTTGTTTTTTATGTGTTCAGCCCTTTTTATCACACTCAACGTAATTCAACTTTTTGATATTTTTAATCATTTTTGGACATCACTCTTTTTCAATAATATTTTAATTAAATATCTGAAAAATGGGACAAATTGTCATTGATGAAGAATAATTGGTCATGCCACCTCATGTTCTCAAATGACAAAAAGGCAGAAGTTTTAACATGGCTTGACCAATTTTTCCGCTTTTTTAAATTTTATTTTCTGCATATGTTTTCATAATCTGGGATCTCTAGATCTCACCTTTGATATTTTTTTTCTAAGCCAGATAAACGGAAACAAAATGATCAGTTTTAACATTGCAATTTGGATATCATCGATTAACGTGCCCATTTTTTTTGAACGAATAGTTTTTGTAAGCTAGAAAACGGATCATACAATGGTATGGTGGGAATGGTTGAGCGTCGTGAAGCGGATATGGCCCTACCTGAGATCTCTTACACTTACCATCGAAGCTTTGTTTCTGACTACCCATTTGCTTTAAACACCGAACGTCAACGAATTCTCGTTCGGAACACCTTCACCCAAACCAGCTTAGATTTGTGGACCTACGTGGATCCCTATTCATCGAGGTTCTGGTATTGCACTGCTGCAATGGCGTTTTTAGCCACTACCTCGGTCCACTTATTCCGATGGGTCGAGAAACAGGGTCCGAGATCGGACTGGATGGTTGACCTAATCTACGTTTTGATTGGCATCGGAATCACTACCATGCCTGAACGCACGTCTGCCAGGATTTTTTTCTTTTGGTGTGCCCTTTTGGGCTATGTCTTTGTGGCTTCATATACGTCAGTGCTGTCAGCAAGCCTTATAGTGAAACGCTACCAGATACCTTATGCGGATTTATCGGATCTGGCAAATCAGGCTGATGGTGTCACGTTCTTGATCCGTGATGGATCTGCCGCTCACACGTTTTATGAGAAAGCTCAACCAGATACAGTTGGTCCTGGCTGACATTGAGACAATCTTCATTTGGGGTTTCATGGCCAGATTTGCATCTCATTGAGAAAGATGAAACGAAATAAGTTTAACGTTCCGTAAACGAATAGCTGGCTGGGAGGTTA
Source organism: Tigriopus japonicus (assembly GCA_010645155.1). Classification (NCBI taxonomy): domain Eukaryota; kingdom Metazoa; phylum Arthropoda; class Copepoda; order Harpacticoida; family Harpacticidae; genus Tigriopus; species Tigriopus japonicus. The sequence continues at coordinate 9,624,255 of CM021321.1, forward strand.
CCGTACTATTATAGCTCCCAAAATTTAACCCTGACACAAAAGTTTGACCCATTTTTGAACTTCTCATAACATACCGGACACGTCAATTATGCCTCTCAAAATAGGTTCTAAAGAGTCCATGAGTTTGTGGGCCACCCTGCACATAATTACCAGAGTTACAAGACGTTAGTCCTCGAAATTGGAAAAAAAATATGGCCCTTGAGGAAAACCCGTGGTGTGGTATTTTATGGAGTTTCTTGTTATAATGGAAAATCTCAAAATCAAGTTTGCAACCGCTATAAAATCAAATTGTACTTTAGGACTGCAAAGATTTGGCGAATTAGGATTGCAGTGAGATATTGACAATGTAATGAAAAAAAATTCGTATAACCTTTTTTTGCAAAAGCCACAAGAAATTGTGCCATTGTGGATTCAAAATCGTTAGATGTTCGTTCCAACCCAAATGCAAGATTGTCTAATGTTCCCTGAAAAAGCCAACAAATTGTGGCAACGGAGCAAGTTGTTTAAAACCGTAGACGAAGGCATCCAAGAGGTCCTGGATTCCAGAGACGTTGTGATGCAAGCGGCAATTGGAGACTTTCAATACCTTGAAGAGTATCCTTGTCAGATATATGCTATGCCTTGGAATGCCATGACTGATCTGACTGGTTTGATTCTTCAAAACAATTCACGTTACACACAAGCTTTCAAGGAATTCTTCCTGCTTTTGGACCAATCTGGACAACTGGATCGTTTGCGAATCAAATGGAAGTTATCCGTCATCAAAAATGTAGAAGAATGTGATAAGGACGATCGCTCTTTGGGATTTTCCAAATGCGTCAGTGCCTTTCTGATCGTTCCATTGGGTGTGGTATCGGCATTTTTTATTACAGCCATCGAGAAATTAACCAAATTATATCAAGGCTCGAAATCAAAATCTCGCCAAGAGCTAAAGTGGACTTAATTCCATTGAAGTGCATGATAAAGTGCATTTGACAAGATCTCCAACGTCTCAAATCCGAATAGTACTTGGAACGAGAAGATATTGAGTTCGTCCGACCCCTCAGGATCATTTGTGTTGGCTCAAGTGTCGTTTTCGTGCCTTGAGCACTATTTTCAAAGCCGAAACAACACACAAATTCCTTGATACACTTTCCACTTTTGGGGGAGGGACCGGGGCAACGAAAATAAGCGCATTCCCAAAGAATGGCAAAAAGGGGCAGTTGCCGTTAGTCTCAGCGATGGCTTGTACGGCTAAAATCATTTGGCCCTCTTTGCACATTGTTCCATTCGAGAAATTGTCTGTATTGGATTGAATAAATCAAAAGCCTTAAATATGAACAAACTTGTATATGGGAAATAAAATTTGAGACTTTTTTAACATTGGTAGTATTTTTGGGACCTTTTTCGACCAAAATTGATTTCTTCCTTTTCTTGTAGTTTTCCCTTTGCTCTGAATAAATGTTAATTTACTAGTTGGGGTGGCAAACCATGACAAAACTATCGTTAATTCAATATCCGCATATTTGCATCTTTTCATGACGTTGAGAGCATTCAGGAAATAGAAGAGTAAGCTGCGTTATGGTTAAATATTTTGCATTTAAGAAGACTTCAGAAAAACTTCTATGCGCGCATATCAGACCCAAAAGTAATGCCCGTTTTACTCTTCACATCGGCGAAGTACATATTTTTGTGTTCAAACAAGCAATTCTATGTATACTGATGGTGATAAAACAATGAATTTGTTTGGACTAAGCATTAGAAAGTTGTGGAGCGTTAGAAATGTATTTTAATGTAAACTAAGTATAAAACCGTGCAAGATAATGTTTTACTTTTAGTTTACCTTTCACTATATTAAATTGGAAAGATCGAAAAGATCTTTGACCTCATGTACAGCATAAATCATTTTGATAGACTATTTATATAACACTGTTTCAAACACCTTTGGTGTGTGTATGCTGCATAGTTTTGAGATTTTTAAAGAAAAATTGACTTCCTTTTTAAGGAGAAAAACATGGCAGTTTCTTAAACATTCCATTGTTCGCGATGTCCGTCGTCTCCTGTCGCTTTCGGCAAGCTTGAAAATAACCGGAAGTTCGGTCTGCCTTTAGTATTCACACACCAAAATAGTTGAGGATAATTATTTCGACATTTGTTTTTCTAATCTCAATGTTCTTAATTATCATAGCCTCGGTTTAAGAAATCACACTAGTACGTATTCAGGAGTAACTTGAATTTTCCTTCATATTTCACTTCATATCGATGGAATCCGCAGCTGGGCTACTGCTCTTCTTTAACAATTCCAATAAATTAGTCCCACTACACGCCCAACCCCGAAGAAATATGTGGGATTGCATTTTGAATCCCAGTTTTGAGCCGTTCGACGCGTTGGAATAGAAAAATTGCATGCTTCCCCTCCACCCTTCTCCTTCTTCATTTATTTGTGTTCTATCGTTCTACCGATGCTCGCCATGAGCTCTCGGTGATCCTAGAACTGTTCACCTTAAGAATGCCTGGACTCAGAAATGTCCTGGACAGAACGGAGACACACATGTACAGTAGTACGTACAGTACTAGTCTCCTCGTCCTCTTTCTTTGCATTACTAATCCCGGGGCTGCTTCATGGACTCGCTCTTTGCTTTCCTCATTCTCGTCCCATGTGCTCCATGTCCCACTTGGGTGGGTGACCGGTTCCATGAGATTCTTGGACTTAGCTCAAGTCGTTTTGGACCGTTTTGCAAAATGATTCCGTGCTGAATGTCGTGATCTCTTTGAGGTGTTTGTGAGCAATTTGTACTAGATTGATTCTCCACACCATGATTAGGGTAAGATGATGATTCCCCGCGTCGTCCATGATCAACTTCATCGAGACTTGAGTTGAAAGTGTTCCTTCCGTTTCGATTGTCCTTCTTTCTTTCTCCACCTAGCCAAACCCGGTTTTGAATCGTCCAAATTCACGATCCAACTCTGCTCAACCGCCTTCTAGAGCATTGTCCCACATGATTGCTCCAAACCCCCGGGAGAGATCGAAATTGGCGGAGCAAAGACTCCTTCAAATCCCTATCACTACATCAACCATCTCCAACAACCCTCCTGATCTTGGAGAACCATATCGTAGATTGTCTAAACCGGTAGAATAATTTGTGTGCTTCTCCTGCCAAACCACTAATCCAAAATGATGAAAGTTCTACCGGGTGTTTCAAAAGAAACGGAACACCCAATCATATCGCCCATAACTCGTGATTGAAACCATATATGAAACTCACTTTCAGTGTATATGATTGATTGGCCAAACACTTTGGCTTGAAGAGTCAGAAAAAAGCATTTTTCCCCCAAGTTCAATATTTAAGCGACGACGATTTTTCCCGTGAAGGGTCTTTTCTGAAAACAAAGCGTTTGTGACTCTGACTTTTTTCTCCCTCCCGAAATTTGGTTATAATCGAAAAAAGGCGACATGAAGGGAATAAAGCCGAATGTATCTTAATAATTGTTATCTGCCGCATCTTTTTGAGTTTCATGCATTTTTTGTGAGATCAACCATATCCGAGTTACGGACATGGTTTCCTGTTCCATTTCTTATGAATCACCCGGTATGATTTTTTAAGTGGACATCGTTCAACAATGTGGTCGGTTGATGATTTCAACCTATCTCTAAGATATTTCCAGTTATGGATACCTCCCTTTAATTATGATCGATTTACTAACGCTTAATTTTTTGTTTGCTACTTGGTAATAAAAAAGAGGTGGGAACTGAGCGAATAGATTTGCTTTCTTTCGGCCAATTTTAAACATTCCTGGATTTTGCCGTTTTTACTGATCAAACTCTGTCCTTGTTGTTGTATATAAAGTGATAGTAGCGTTATTCCTCATAGATTGATCAAGAATTCTTGCTCTGAGCGCATGATAAAACACTTTTTGAAAATGAAAGATTGACGATACTACAAATTGTGGAGATGTAGTAACTTACGTTACCAACGGGGGTACGATAAAACGGTTTCAAAACGGGTTTTCGAAAAGCATTTTAGGTGATTCATTTTTTGTAATCAATTTTTTTACATCTTATGAAGTTCAAGAAAGAGATCTTTGAAATACGTACGGAAAAAATGGGTGTTGTTCACGGTTTGAACCAAAGCAATGAAACTGAAAGTTCTTCAAGGCTGTCATTAAGTTTGAAATGCTCGCAAATTTCATAAGGTCCAATCGAAGAACAGCTGAGATCGCCCATGCTCCAATTTAATTGGTCCTCATTGAATTCATTAAGATGACAAACTAGATGTTTGCCTGTTGATTACACCCTTTCTACTATAGGGCACAAATATGTTCAGTTTCATTGAAAAAATGCACATTGGGACCCCCTTTGGAGTAAGACATACCTCACTAAAAACAATTCACCTTTCGTGTCATCGCCGTTCTTCCCAAATGGTCTCGTTAGTAACTCGAAATCAAATGAGGAAACCAAGAAAACTACCAAAAGTACGTTGAAGTACGGTATGGATTAATCGATTCCCGATTGTATTTTTTAAGAATGCTGCATAAAAAGCTGTCAGATTGCATTAGAAAATCTTGTCAATTGACCAAGTCATCAGCCTCTCCTTAAGAAAAAAAAACTAGCTTTCTTATTGAAATTTGAAGAGATAACATACCGGTTTCCGATTGAGTTAATTCGACATATTTGAGATAAAGAGCTCTTGGAGCTTGAGGACCTTCCAATTAGGAGAGTCTGGTGGTATTTGAGAACACTTCGAAGCTCAAAACAAATTGGTTCTTCCAAATTGAGACTCCAATATGTACACCAATTGCATTCACTAGTAATTTATTTATATGGAAAAGCCTTTTCTAGTTTAGAGAGATTTGCAAAAAATATTCCCATAGTTATTCTCAATTTCATTATGAGGTTCATATATGATACATTTCCAATAAACAATCACAATGGAATTGAGAGCTCAATCTAGATCACATATCCTAAGAGTGACGTATGAGAATAAGAATAGAATGATTGAAACAGCCCTAACCCGAGCTCGTAAGTTCTGACAATTACTATGATATTGACAACCTATGAATATTGGTACTACCTGCCCCTTCATTTGACGAGTTTATAACAGAGTACCAAATACGTATTCTTACTGAAAAACAGCAAGAATAACGTGGAAAGCGCCAAGTCGATTGACGTCGACAAAGCTAGGCCTAAAATTGAATGGAGGTGGCATTTCGAGATTTTCGCTCAGACAAATTTCTCCTGCCTTAGGTAACAAATGGATGAGAAATCGCTTGAAAGATGAGACGTTTGATATTTCAATCTCATGCAAGCTTGAGCATCATCCCTCGAGTTCACGATTTACTTTCTCCTAAATTCAGGTCCAACAACCGGGAATCCCATCTCGACCACGAGACCAAGGACCCGAATCTGATTATGAGGAAATTGGACCATTGGCTGGAAGCAAATCGGGTTTTGGCACAGGAGCCACCGTTTGTGACCTTTGTGGAACTGCTGAGGCCATGGTTCGATGCTTGCCTTGTTCCAACCAAACGTTTTGCTTGGCTTGTGATGACATGTACCATCGACATCCAAAACGGAGCACACACTCTAGAAAGGTGGGTCTCTTTAGTAACAGCTTTTTATGTTCCATAAGAGACTTGCATGAACCTTGGGTTGACTTTATTTACACAGAGGGCGCAAGTTGTTGGCTGGTAAAGCAGCGTTGCCAAGTTTGTCTGAGGCACACTTTCAGAGTATCAAAATCTTGGAAAAAGATCTTTTTTGCATGCTTTCATGTGTGTGATGGTTTCTACATCATTTATTTCCTAAGATTATTCCGCACAAGCTAATAACCATGGCATAATGAAATAAATTGAAATAAAAGAGTAAAATTCAAGTTGGTTTTACGATACCGCTGGGACAAATGCATATTTCATATATTAGACGAGATTCCTTTTTAATTCATGTACAGAGTGCAATGACGTCAATACACAATTCAATATGAAGTTTGAAGTTGTTTGAATTTATGCTCTCATTAAAATTTCGGAGTGCAAACCCTTTTAGAACAATTCAAATTCAACTACCCTTATCTAGATTAATGCATTCAAATGCCATGCTTACAAGTAGATCGATGTCGTGTAACCAACTAAATTTATTTGAATTTCAAATTAAAAGGCTTATTACAGGGAGACCTATACACAACATGTTTTCACTAAAAAAGAACGAATTTGAATGTGATGGATACATCTTATATCTTTAAACCTCAACATTCCCTTCTCGGAACCTCCAAAAATTCAAAGATTCAAAACAACAATTTATTTTCATTAAGGCTTTGGCAGCGGAGCAATCTATCAGGCCTCCTCTTCCACCCAAGGGAGAAGTTCCTGGACCTATTGCACCTCCTCGAAGAACTTCAAAAAAGAGCTCAACCCCAGAATCCATTCGCAATGTTCCATCGAGTCCAAACCGTTCCGGTCCAGCCATCAATCCCTTGGCAACTTTGCCACGAAAGAACTCCGCCCCCATGATGGGCAGGCCTCTCCCAGCTCCACCCACTCATGAAACCGCTGTACCGCCTCCTTTCAATCGAAGTCAAAGCCTTCAACAACCGCCCACGGTTCCATCACCCAATGGATCAATTGCGAGCTCAGGCATTATAATGAGGCAACTGAGCTCAAATTCGCAACAATTCAACCCCAATGGAGGCCTTCAAATCCAGCCTCAACAGCCTCAACATCAACAACAGCCACCCCAACAGGCATACAATCCCATGGGTCAAGTAAGTCACAAATTAGGCTTTGCAAAGGTGTTGAGATGACCCAGTTTTCATTGAACTGCCAATAACTGGGGTATGTAGAACACGTACACGCACGGTACTGTTGTACTAGCAAGAAAGAAAGCGAATATGGAATGAATGCCTCGTTGTTCAAATATCGAAATTCAATAGATCACTTGGCCAAGGACGATATGAAATGATTCAGACACCAAGTGGAAACTTGTGAGCACTCTATTTTGTGTCTTTTTGAGGCAGCATCTCAAAAAAACGGAAGCTAGGCCAAGCAAAACGCTCTTTGATCCCATTAAAGAAGGTTTCCTCATAAACTATCAATTAAGCGAATCCGTTTCGATGTAAGTCCAAAGCTTTACGAATGCAAGAAAGGTCGAAGGAAATGTGCTTCTCGGGGACATTTGTTTTCCGGAAAAATTGGAACAGTTCCAACTTGATCTTCAATGTCCCGCTGTGCATTTCCCAACGCTAAAACGTACTAGAAGCTCGTTATGCAAAAAAACATGACTTGGATGGCCTGACCTCTGATCATGCACGACAAGACTAGTGAACACTAAATGTTGATATTGTCTCAAAGACAAAATCATGACAGATGCAATTCAAAAACTTATGATAATCCGTTTTTTGCCCATTATTTGAAAGGTTCTTTACCCGAATTCGCAGCCCTTACCACAACAGCCCAGCTTTAATGGGGAGCGAAATGGTGACTGGAACAATCATCAACCATACCATGAGGACTTTCAATTTCCACCCAGACAACCAGTTCCTGCCCATCCACCACAACAGAGATTCTCCAGATTAAATAAGAGCTCATCAATGCACGATATTGCCCTTGGTTTAGCCGGTCAGGAGTTTGAACAGGTGAATGAATATCTTTGAGGCCTGTCAAGAGTGGACCCAATAACGGTTTAAGGTGTTTTGGCTTTAAGGGACCTCAAGGGTACTACCCTAAGGAACCAATTTCATGGGAGGATCAACATTGGAACACCACTCAGTCTGTAGCTCACGGTCCATCTGCTTCAATGGCTAATCGGTCCAATTTCCGTAGAAGCACAAGTTCGAAGAGCCTTCATCAAGACTTCTTCAATGCCAATCCAATGTGGTCAGCGGCTCCAACAGCCGCTCAATTTCATCCCATGATGGGTAACATGCCTCCATGGGGTATCATGAACCACCCAAACATGTCGGCTATGAACCGAAGCATGCACGACTTACATTTGAATGGGCAGGCAGGTTTCCCACCTCAATTTCAAGGTGTCTCTCCAAATGGTCAAAGACCCAAGAAGGGAGGCAAGTCCAGAAATGGCAAGATAGGTCGAAGCCAAGGTTCCAGATCACAATCTAGAAACGCTTCCCGAAGCTCCCGAAGAGGAAGAAGAGGTGCTGGAACCTCTGGAACCTCTGAGGATTCGGAGTCCGACGACGAAGACTTCTTCACGGGAGAATCGGACGCTGATTTTGTGTCCTTGTCATCTGGCAGCAACCCAAGAAGAGCACCCAGGAAATCTTGGACCTGCGAGCATTGCACATACGTAAACAATCCTGGAGTTTCCATCTGTGCCGTGTGTTGTCGAACTTCCACTTATTCCCGGGGACCAGAGGAACACTCTTCAGAAGGTTACCATCAGCAGATGATTCCAGAATCTGGTCAAGTGAGACAAGATCGGTATCCTTCATCAGAAGAAGAGGAAGATGATAGCGAAGAATTCGGACGAAGACGTTTAACTAAATCTAAAGCCAAGAATCATCATCGTAAGCGAGGGGGTGAGAAGGTTAAACCTGGCAAAAGTCCTCGACCAAGAACCCCTGAGGACCAAAGTGATTTAGAGCAAGATGTCTTGGACACGTACTATGCTGTCAGGATGGGAAATCCTGATAGTGGACGCATGGAACATGAAGGTGAGTTGAAAATTCGAATGTCTTGTCAAGTCAATTTGGTAATGTTGGAACTTGGGTGTTCCAGACAAGCTTGGGGCTCTTTTCCAAGGGTCCAGGGCTCAATCTGAGCTTCCAGGGGGTAAGAGTTGGCATGCTTTTTGAGATGAGAAGCTTGTTAAAAGAATGCTTGTTTCTTAAAAAAGCCAGATTTTTGAGCTCCTGAAAACAGCTTTTCGATTTTTTAGGGGCTGCTACAAAGGGCTGATATTGTGGATTAATTTGTACATTGCGGCCAAAACTTAACGGTAGCTTCCTTTCAGGAGTGTTTGACTCTTCAAGTGAAACTGGAAGCTCGGTCAATAACATGAAAGCCTCCCCCAATTTCTCAGCCATCCCTGCAAAAGGAATCTTGAAGAAATGTAATTCCAACCCTCAGCTTACTAAATTGGAACAGAGGGACGGATTTAGCGGGTTAGACCGCGGAATGTCCGAAATGGGAGGCACTAGAGCTCGTGGTTCTCAGAGCAATCACCGACATAAACGTCAACCAGTACCCACTCAAGTGGTGGACATCAATAAATACTTGAAGGGTCAAGTAAGTACCAAGCGGCTCATTTGTGCCTTGAAAAAATGACTAAGAGTAAAGAAACACCTTACTTGACAGGGCCAACCCCGACAGGAACACCATTCAAGACATCCGGATGACATTTGGCAAGACGAAAAAGATGTTTGGTTAAAAAATCGTGACGACAACTGGTCAACTGCTGGCCGAGAGACAATTTCGCCACCGAAATCACTCACCACATTAGGCACCGAAAACGACTATATGTCCGATGTCCAGTCAACTTACACAGATGGGACCTCAACTTTCCGATCTCGTTCCGGACAATCCGTCAATAATATGGACCCCTATCTAGCAAACCAGAGACAAGTATGATTGAATGGTCCAAAAGATCAATTGCATTTTACACCTCTTTTTTTTTATTGTAGATTCAGCGTAGAACGTCCGAAACTGGAAAACGAAATTTCCGATCCAAAAGGTTCTCCAAAAATTTGGAACCCGTTACTGGAAGGCGAAGTCAATCTCGCTCCAGAGCTGAAAGTGTCCATGATCAACCAGGAGGTGAATGGATTAGAGAGCGAAGTGCCAGTATGGGCAGAATCCCAGTAAGGACTAAAACAATAAGTCTTGTAGAGACGTCCTCTGTACTCATAAATGAATCCATTTACCTCCCCTCCAAGATGAATTCGGAATCGAGCACAAGTGAGGATGCAGTTCCTCGGATGAAAGGTACCCAACCTATGAATCATTCGCAAGGAAACGGAAAGAAAGCTTCCACAGGTCCTGGGGGAATTGGAAGCTACCTCTCTCGACAAGAATTTGGAAGTAACGAAGGACAAACTCATGGCGATAGCGGTTATGTGAGCCATGGAAGTGGTGCTGGAGGATATCCCAAACAACAACTCCCGGTAATTCCTTTCACAACGTGATTTCCACAAATCTTGAATTTGAATTCATAGCCTCCATCATCTACAGACACAAGCGCCAATTGAGTCCTTTACCATGTCAGTGGATCGTGGGTTTTTGGGCAGAAACCCTGCCGGGGACAAAGACGCACACCAATACCGCAGCATGGACGATATCTCAACAGTCACCTCCCAGAAGAGCACTGGCATGGAACTTGTCAGATTACTCAGAGTAAGTTACCTCTTAGTCGAAAGCTCAAAAGAAAACTTCATTAGTGTTCCGACTTCAAACGGACATATCTGTGTAGGAAGCCGAGAAGTCCGGATTCAAACCCGAGGACCTCCAGTGCGCAGTGAACCATTGTGGCGATCTGGATCCTGTCTTGTGGCTGAAGGAGAATTGGTCCAACATGATCGATACAGTTGTGACCTTGGCCACCAATGCCGGTCATGAGCAACCTGAGAACCGAGTTGGCACCTTATCCATTCCAGAGGCCAGAGATGCTCTTCGAAAGCACAAAGGCAACGTATGGGCTGCCGTAGCTGAATGTGTGGAGGATCGCCAGCGAAAATATGATGCCTTGTGTAGCAAGGGTAATTTTGAAAAAGAGGACATCCTGAACGCTCTCACAGCTCACAACGGAGACTTTGAAGATTCTTGCCAAGAGCTGAACAAACTCCAACTCCGACCTTTTCTCATGCGAATCTGGGGACAACCAGAACCTGCTGAAGTCACTAGTGGAGCCTTACCTTCTGACCAGGCACATGAGGCAAACACCCTTAACAACGGTAATAACGCATGAAATGATCAGCCATTCAGGCTTTTCAATGCCTTAGCTTTGATCCATTCCAGGATCTGTGGCACCTTACACACCAGGATCTTTGCTGAAGAACGTCAATGTTCCAGAATCAGATAAGGAAGTCCCAAAAGAAGAGGAGGAAGAGGAACCAGTAGACGATTCGGCTGCAGAGGAAGTCAACCCGGAAGAATATGCTAAAGGGGTGAGTTCAGGGTGGCGAAATTCAACCTAAGCATTTGGCGGTAATTTCAAATATCGTTAAATAGCGTCAAGCACGAAGGCTCTTGGCAGAGGGCAAAGTCTCGACTTATGAGAAAGGAGAGTTGGTTGTGACCCTGATTACGATGTACTACGATATGGAGGAAGCGATCCTCGCGGCCGAGGTCACAGATACTGTGGAGGATGCTGAGAAGTTCCTTCAACAGGAATGTGAACTCTGCACAAATGTGATGAAAGTCAAAGAAGTGAGTAGTATTGGAACACTTTTCAAGCAAAAAGACCTGGAGTAATGATTGCTTTTTGTTGTTAAAAGATTTGCAAAATGCTTGCCTGTGATCATCAATGCTGCCAAGAGTGTGCTCAAAACTATTTTACCGTGGCTATTCGTGACAAGTCGATAGCTGACGCCAATTGTCCGTTTTGCTCAGAGCCCAAGTATCTGAACGATGATACCAAAGAAGATGAAGCATCCAATTACTTTGCTCGATTGGACGTGATGCTCAAAGGTCTTTTAGATGAGGAGGTCCACGATCTATTTCAAAGAAAATTACGCGATCGCACACTCATGAAAGATCCAAACTTTAAGTGGTGCTACAAGGTTGGATCTCCTATTATCTCTAATCTAAAAAATTACAACATATATCAATTGCCCAATATTTTCAGTGTTCATCCGGTTTCATAGCTAATTTCAACAACAAAAGATTAGTATGCCCAGATTGCCGAGCAATGTCTTGTTCCAAATGTCTCGTTCCAGTAAGTCCGGCAACGTTTATTCATTATGTTGTTTTGGGCTAATCTACAAAATGGACTATCTACTTTTCAGTGGGAAAGCGCTCATGAGAACATTTCATGTCAAGCTTTCGCTGAATGGAAAGAAGCCAACGACCCCGACAATCAAGCCAGGGGCCTCGAAAAGCACCTTGAAGAGCATGGGATCACTTGTCCATCTTGCAAGTTCCGGTACACCCTCTCTCGTGGGGGTTGCATGCATTTCACATGTACTCAGTGCAAGTTCGAGTTTTGCATCGGGTGCGAGAAGCCATTCAAAATGGGCGTAAAATGTGGGAAAGACACTTCATGCGCCAAAATGGGCCTTCACGCCCATCATCCTCGAAACTGTCTTTTCTATCTCCGTGACAAGGAGCCCAAAGACCTTCAAAAGGTCCTGAAGGTACATGAATATTTCGCAAACTGAATGAATTAGTGATGAATGGGATCTGGTTTGAACTAGAGCGCTCTAGTTTGAACGAGAATCACGTTTATCGTACCTGCAATGCTGCAAAGCAAATGACTTCAATTATTGACAATTTTGGAAAAAGAAAAAAATGAAAAGAGAGACTTGTTTCCACTTCTAGGCAGGTAAAATCGAATTCAAGACCGAGGTGGATATGACTTTGAATGGAGGAAAATGTTTCGTTCAAGTCCAAAAAGAGACGAATGCCGGTTTAGTGGATGAGGCATGCAATGAGGAATCTCCCAAAGGATTTGGCGGCTATTGCCAGTAATGAGCAACGACATTATGTTTTATTATGACTACTGGCAATTATTTCAACTATACTATGTTTTCAGGGTCCATTATGTGGAATACCTGAGTGGACTGATATTCCGTAACAATGTGGAACCAGTTTCAATATTGGATATTGGCGAAATGAAACAAGTCTTTAGCAGGGCTAATCATTTTCTGCCAAAGCAAAGAGCGGGCGAATATGAATTTCAATTCAAACGGAGACTAGCGGACGTAAGATGAACCAATACAATGGACCATCGAACTATGTCTAATGTCGTTCCTTTTCTTTTTTAGATCATTAAGAACGAAATTCCATTGGAATCGGCCTAATTACGCGAGGATGCATGTAAACGACCTCGAAAATTAACCCTACCCCCTCAAGACATAATACTATGGAATGTAAATAGTTTTTTACTTTAATAAATGTTGAGTACCAGCATAGTTAGAATGTCATTTATTACAGGCACATCTGCTTGTGATACGCAAACTCGTCTTTCAGGACTTCTCTGCGGCATTTAGGGCAGATTTTCGAATCGGAGTCGCATTTCATGCTCTCCTTGGTCAAACAATCATCCAAGTGCTGATTTATCACAGAACTAAGCACTTTGTCTCCACAAACTGGACAGTCTGAACATTTGGCTGTGTCTTGGTCCGGCGGGGTAACTTTTGTCGTCCCTTCACACTTCTTACTCCAAAATTCGCGCATTTGTTGACGCACTAAATCTGAGGAGGTTTGGTGAGATTCAGAAGACGTTGCGTTAGATTGAGATGAGCTGACCAGCATGCTTGTAGCCGCAGTCGTTGCTTTGGGCACTATGACCTTTCCTGGGTTTGAGTTGTCTTTGGGCGTCTTCCATCCAGGATTGACGACCATAGCACCGGTTTTTCCTTTAGTTTTGAGTCCACCACTTCCACTTTGACTTGGACCGCCAAAACTTGTCCCACCAAAGCCAAAGATGTTCCCTTTTTCCCCACCCCCACGCGCACTATTATTGCTCGAGGTGCTAGGCGAGTTTTCCTTACCCTTAATAAAAGATCGAATGTCTTTTTGATTCTCTGGAGGAACTTTGCGCTTCTTACCGGCTTTTTTCTGACCATAACCTAAGGATGAATGAAAACACTTTGGCACGTGGACATAATACATATGATCAAATGGGTCTAACCTTCGGGTTCTTTGATTTTAATAAATGTCCCACCGCAAGAAGATTGATGTTCAGCAAACCATCGATCATTGGGACCAGGAGCACGGTTCATGGAACGCTTAACTAAACCCATAAATGGTTTCCGATATTGGCATGGCCCATCACATTTCCACCAATGCGTCTTATAAAAGTTGACCTAAAATAGATTGTGAGTCATCGCTAGGTCAGGTGGTTCAAAAAAAATAAAAATAAAAGATACACTTGCCTCGTCATGGAAGTTATGGTAGACACTAATATTGGTTCCAGCCTCCTTGTTGATCCGAAACATGTGCTCATGAAATGCTGGACCGTGTCCGTCATGATCATCATTCCCATCGGTAACGAACAGAAAAGCGTGAATCATCTCGTGAAGCAGGGTCTCCACAAAATCTTTCCGAGGCCGAAGTTTGAGCAAAGGAACACTTAGCCTAGAGAGTAAATCCCGTTGATTTCACGTGGTGCAAAGAAGCGCATAAACCGTCTTTGAAAAAATTAAACATGGTTTTATGGTTGATTAGACAATCCAAAATAGTGCCTTAGGCTTCAGGTAAGGTAAGGATCGGTTATGCGTTAACATGTAGACCAGGGGTCGGCAACAAATTTAGGCCAAGAGCCAACAAACTTGATATGGTATAATATGGGACCCACCAAACAGAAACTAATGGGAACAAGGGCCCTCCAAACAGAAACTAATGGGAACAAGGGCCCTCCAAACAGAAACTAATGGGAACAAGGGCCCTCCAAACAGAAACTAATGGGAACAAGGGCCCTCCAAACAGAAACTAATGGGAACAAGGGCTCTCAAATAAACGATCACAGAGCGGTGAGCTCACAAGCAGAGTACTAAGAGTGACTTTTGGGCCCACTTTTTTGGTATTTCCACATTGCTACTGGGCCTACCACATATCACTTGGGCCCATTGATTGCCGACCCTTGATATTGACCATAGAGGATTGGAAATGATTAAATGGATCATTGAATGATTCAATAATTCAAAATTTACTCCAGCTTAAACTATTTTTACTTTTATTAACTGGAGTCATATTTAGAAAATCAAGTCAAATGAACCATTGCCATGCTTCTTTACATCCCTACTTTATAGTACTCTTTAGTACTCTATAGTACTTAAGTACTCTTTAGTACTTTATAGTACTCTTCATCATCTTTTTCATAAAGTTCGTGCTAAGACTAAGATTTTTCCGTTCCAGGTCAGGGTTGGCGAATTTTGGCAAAAGTTTAGATCCGGCTCCGGCTCATATAGGCTTTTAGAGAAATATTTTTAAATCACTACGCTTGTAATCACGGTTTAAAAGATCAATGGCAATTTTGAAAATGGAGTATGTTTTTATAAGATAGTAAATATCTTCCAGAGTCTACCCCCTATCCCTTGTTTTAGAATCGGTTCAATGATACCAATTTTTTCTTACTTGTTACTTTATCAACTGTAGTCTAGTTAATCTGTATAAAAAGTGCAGCAATGCTAGACCAAAATAAATGTTCACGGAGGTCTCACTACTTTCTTTAGGGTGCATTTTTACGTTCTTGCCTCACCTAATGGAACAATATCTGGCTCTTTTTTGATAGGAACACAATCCAGCACACAAGGTCATTCTAGGCGACCATTTGACCTCACATGAGCTCAATTTGCCGGCAAAGAATCGGTCGTTGTATTGCAAGAACAAGGCATGCAAATCGGGCGTTGGATCCACGTCTTCCCATTCTGGAGCGATCAAGGAACTCTCCAAAGGAGAAGAATCCAATGCTGAAGAAGAGGAGGATTGAACTGGCAGGAAGGAGCTGATTTCTGAGTCAAACTCGGCTTGGAGGCGCAAGGCCAAGGCCAGATCTTCTTGAGACATTGGGGAAAACCGTGGAAGGAGAAACTTGAAGGCCACTCTCAGGAGGAAACAACAGTTTGTTTTGAAATGAAGGTTACAACTTACGAAGAACAGGGTGACCAATTGCTAGAGCTCATCTCAAAGGAGGCAATATTTGTTTTTTAGATATAAAATTGAATATTCGAGGACTAATTCAAGCGTCACAACCAGTGTAACTTGAAGTACAATTAATACAATTACAATGACTTTTTTGAAAAGTACAATTAACAACGAGTACAATTCAGAATAGACGGAGTCTAACAAAGAAAGCTTCAATAATCTCAAATCTCAATGCAGGGGAGCCCCTGTTCCCTTTCCACAATTTGTACTTATATTTTATATTATTGTATAATATATTATGTGTAGTAGTTATACATAGTATATTTGTATTATAACTTATTGTTTGTGACCAAATGATTGTTGAAGACATTAAGTAGTAACAGGAACACACTAAGCTCTCAAAAAAATAGTGTCCTGAATGGTAACTGTAACACTTAATTTGGAACTAAACTGCAACTTTAAACTTAAACTGCAAATATGATTGGCCTTAGTTAAAAGCTTAGCTTAAAAAATGCGAAAGTGATTTAAAGGGAAGCATGAATGATTTTGCACTTTTTTCACTGACAAAGAAGGCGTTGTTCTCAGAAAAAGTGAAACATGTTGGAATACCAAAAAGAGGCCCTACTCCCTATGAAGAACAAATGCAAATCCAACTGTCCCAATTACTTCATCGATGTCATGATCTTATCCATGCCCAAGAGCTCCTACTGGGAAATGGGCAAAACAACTTCTATTCCTAAGTGCTTCGGAATTCTTAAAATGTAAATTTGAAAAAAATCTAACGAAAACTGCAAGACTTTATGATTGTGTTAAGAGGCCCAAACTTATAAATAAGCCGACCTTGTTGATATGAAATTTTCACCTAAGACCAAAGGGTCTCCTCGAGAATACTGTCATTCGCCAAAACACAAATACTCAAATTGAAACCATAAACACATGGTCAAGGGCATCATCTTCCATGGAACTGGGTCAACGGTTGCGCAGACGCTGCACTGTGCAAATTTTTCCCAGGACAAGCTAAAAAATATGCAACAAATCTCTCGGATAATCACCAACAAACTCCCTCAATCCATTTCCCCAGCATGACAACATTGTCACACTCACTTATTTTACCTGTCTTTAAAATCTAACATCTTATATCCTTTGTCTTCGTACAATCTCGTCCTTGACTCAGCTGTCCGATCAGCTGTTGATTAATAGTTCTTCAGTTGTTAATGTCAGTGGAGCTCCACACTCCATCCTCTTTGGACGCATCGCAATTTCATTGTTAGTGGGCTCTTGGGACTGTTGACCCAGAATGCCAGTCGTGAGTGGCAGTGGGAGATTCTTAGAACAGTTATAATGGCCGCAGCCCGCCCCTCCACGCCTTCTCCATTGTCTACGGCGTCCCATTCGCCCGCTGGCACCTCCATCTCCGGGATGGCCTCGTTTTCCTCCACGGGAAATCTGACCACGGATTGTCTTTTGCGAGCTAAACGGACCATCAAATGCAAACTGATCGATGCCATCAAGGATTTGCAAGTGGAACATCCCGTGGGAGGTCAAAATTCTCGTCGTATCGTGATTGGCAACAAGGAAGACGCCTCCCGATTATGTCACGCCCTCGAAGCCATGCTCTTGCACGGCCTCAAACGCCAATCCTTCTTTGGCAAACTCAATCAGGTGCTCTTGGGACCCAAAATGGGCAAGAAGTTGCCCGAGACGCATTTTTGGCACTTTGTGCTAATTTTCAGCCATCCCGAGACCTTGGAGACTTTGAATCGTCTCAAACTCATCAAAACGGACATCGGCCGATGTCGAGCCTGGGTTCGACACGCCCTTAATGAAGGTTTACTTCAAAGCTATCTCCAAACCATGGTGAACGACAAGGTCACGTGTGCCAAACATTACGAAAACACGGCTTTTGTGCGCGATCCCGAATGTTTCGAATTAGCTACCCGATATCTTTTGGGACTAGAGTGTTATAAATTCGAGTTGGCCACGAATTCTTCCTTGTTGAATATCTGGCAGACGCCATCATTGGTCATGGCGGGTTTGTGGATCCCGGAGAACTTCCAAGATGAAGCTCCAGCCCCGGCTGAAGATGTGGTAGCGCTCATGGCGGAAGAAGCCTTGGAGGTATCCGAACCCGTCACTCGACCCTCGTTTGATATCCGAGCCATGGGTCTCAATAGCCAGCACTCTTACTTGCAAAGGGGTCTCTTGAACGAAACCGAAGCCTTGAAGATGATCATGGAGATCAACGATCCCTCGCCCCCTTCATCGTCTTCCCGAACTAGTTCGCCTTTATGGGCGGGAGCCACGGCGGAAGAGCGACGTCAGAGCTTTCATAACCTTATGCGCAATCCTCAGAGTACCAGCCACTCATTGCCCAAATCCTATCCGATCCCGCCCACTCCGCCCGAAACCCAATCCATTATTCCGGTCCATGAGGAGTGTGACGACAAGAGTACCTTGGATGTTCCGACCAATCCAGATGCGGATGAGACGAAATCGTGCGTGTCCGAATCCATCTATAATATCAACAGCGCCATGTATAAGACGCCCGAGAACCCGGTGGAAGACACTTCTCCTCAGACCCTGGATGAGAACATCGAATATATCATAGAGGACATGCGGCGTGCCGAGCTCTCTCGCAGCAATACCGGAACCGATACCTGTCCCACCCCTGTCAGACGACGAGATAATGGCCAGATTATCGCTTCATCCTTGCCCATGAGTGAAAATGAAACCACTATCCTCTTGAAGACGGTGGTGAAACACGTACAAGGAGTGAATGTGGCGTGTCCCCGACTTTCCGGATTCATTGAAAGCTTCAACGCCTTTGGTAGTGAACGATATTTTGATACGGGGGTCTCCGATGAAGACTATGAGACCATGGGCTTTCAACTCAAAAAGGGCGTGTCCGTGGGCGGATTAACCGTGGCCACCTCTCAGTACCTGATGGGTCTCTTCGACCAAATGACCAGGATCCGAGGATTGGGACACGCCAATTTCCAGTGCTTCCAATGCAAGAAAGCGGTCGGACCAATTTTCGGACCCTGGACGGTTTGTCATTACACCAGTCGGTATTTCTGTGACGATTGCCATTCGGGAGAGACCAGCTTGATCCCGGCCAAAGTGGTGTACAATTGGGATTTCACCAAGTTCAAAGTGTGCAAGAACGCCAAGATCTTCTTGAAAGCTATGTTCATAGAGCCCATCATCGACGTCAAGACGTTCAACGCGACGCTCTTCGAATTCGCTCCCGAATTGGACGAGGTGTACATACTCCGGAAACGGCTCCATTACATCCACGCCTACTTGGCCACTTGTCGCGAAGTCAAGGTCAAGGACAAGTTCGTGGGCATGCTCAGTCCTCGAACCTACCTCTTTGACGACGTGGACAAGTACTCTCTCCAAGACCTGGAACAGGTCAAGAACGGTCAGATGGCCAAGCTTCTGAAGCAAGCCTTGCAATTGGGCGAGACCCATATCTTGCGATGCGTGTTGTGTTCCCAAAAAGGGTTCATTTGTGAAGTGTGCAAGACCCCCAAGCCCATCTATCCGTTCCATTTGGAGGAGATCAGCCAATGTCAGAAGTGTTTCACGGTGTTTCACGCGGATTGCAGTCAGAAATTGGAGACATGTCCCAAATGTGAGCGAATGTCTGCGCGGAACCTGAATTGGCATGTGACCACGTGTCGTCTGAATAGAGCGATATTTGAGCCCGAGTGTCTTGACGGCGAGGATGGACTCGGACCACCCAAGAACGCCCATTGATGAATCAAAAAACATAACATAAACAGCCGTTCACGGGCGAACCCTAACTAAACAATAATAACCAGAAGTGAGGTCATAGATTTCTTTCCCTATTCTTCCATTGTCATTTTCGTATACACTTCAAATGAGATTGCGCTTGAGAAAAGCTGTGATAAAATACAATCGAGAAATGGATTATTGCGTTTTTTGATTATTATTATTTTTTTGGCAGGGGTGGGCAAAAAATCACCACGAAACAAAGCAAATCATTATGGTACACTGCTTATCAATAATTTTTTGAAGGCAAAAAAGATTGCGTCCAGTATATGTTATTTAAAAGACTTGTACAATTTATACTTCAGTTCACATAGTTATTACTCATGCAAAACTAATCAAAGGTATATTGGTAGTCAGCAGGTACAATATTTTAATATCAATGGTTATTCTTGCACCAAGAAACAAATTCAACAGAATGTTGATTTAACCTAAAGTATTTAAATATCTGAAAAAAATCGGAATTACAAGGGAATAACCCAAGTGTTTATTACCATACTTAGCATGCATTTCCCAAATTTGTAAGAATCACCAACACCCTTATAATTTTAACTTTTGTAGTAAACCTAATGTTCGTACATCGCATTAAAACATACATTACATTACATTTCATCACATAAGCATCAATACAAAAGGAAAGGATGGCACACTAATGATACATACCCCTAACTTGTTATGCACACTTAGGAATTGAAATGAACTGCATTCGGCTGAATGCTTTGTTTTGTGGGGTTGCTAGTGAACGGTGTCGATTGGACCAAAAACTAATAACCTGTAATAATTTGAATGTTTGCTCATCTAAAAAAGGTCGCATGTCACGTAGTTTCAATATCAATTCTTATTGCCCGATTTGACCATACCAGCCATCTTTGTTTTGCCGTTTGAATCATCCGCTCTTTTCCGTCCAATGGTGGAGCTTGATATCAGAGAGACGACCTGTCACATTTGCCTCCTCCCAGTCAGCTAACACGATTCCTTTAAGAACACAATCTAACTCAAGGAAGAGGCCCATCTATGATTCAATAACAAGTGAGTGGCTGGCATCGTATCGTGTTTGTGATTATTCCCTCTCACATCATGGCCACCACGGGCGACCTGAATCTGCTGCGGCGGAAATTGGCCGCCTCGGATTACTCTCCGGATATCTACGTCCGAGAGTTGGCTTCTCGTTGTGTTGGGGGACACGAACTCGAACAAAAGCGGAAAAACATTCATGTAAGTAGCAAAATCCAGCGAATACTCTGATTAACCCGCTTAGTCCCGGTATAACATTGATTTTTTGAGGAAAAAGGTACCCAAGCCCTCCATTTTTGACTAACACACTTCTGAACCGTTTTAAATAAAAAAATCCTGAACAGTTAGTCGTTGAAGGGGTCTTCTTAAATATGGTGTTAAATATGCCATTGTTCTAAGATATGTCGTTGCTTAAATATGTGGTTTCTTCTTGTTAAACCGAAAGTTATGCTTAAATCAAACGGCAAAAGTGTTCTTATGCAAAGAACTATTTCAAATACCATCAAGAACTCATATTCTATTAACGTGAATTGGCTGGCTGCACTATTCTTTTCTTCGTCTTGCTCCTTTTGCCTATATGCATGTTTTTGAACAATTTTTTCGTGGTCGAACGAAAATCAATTAAATCACCGGTTCACTCCGACATTTCTCTTTTTTCAGGTTTTTTTATAATTTGTCAAATAGTTTCCCATTTCATGACGTTGATGTAACTTTTTTTATGAGTGGCTGCACGATTTCATTCACGATTTCATGAATACCCATCTCTATTAATCAATCATTCAAGGATCTGTTTAAATTATTTTTTCAGACTTTATCGGAGGACACGCATTCCCAGTTGAAACGCAATGTGTATCAAAACTACAAGCAATTCATTGACACGGCCAAAGAGATTTCATTTCTAGAGTCCGAAATGTATCAGTTGTCCCACATGATCACGGAACAAAGGAATATCTTGACCAACTTGGGACAGACCAGTATTTTAGGGGACAAGGTGAGTGAATTTGCCTTGGTCCCATCAAAGTTCCTACGTTAATGAGAGTTTCAAAACAGGTCCCATCAGCATTGGAATTGGGCGAAAATGGATCGGGTAATCCGGATGTAGTTTATGAAGGTGACTTGCCCGGAGAAAAATCCAAACGGTGAGAATCGGACACAAAAATTGATTTTGAAGAGTTCTCTGAGTAACTATTTTTTTTTAAATTTTAGGAATGATTTTGAGGAAGGCCGTCGAAAGTTGTATGACCTCTTGGATAAGGTGGAAGGCTGCAGTCATGTGACTGATGTGCCCAATCGGTTCTTGTTACATGACGGCGATTTAGTTGAGATGGATTTTAATGAGAATACTGCTCTTCATCGGGTGCATGGATACCTTTTAAATGACGGCTTTATGATTGCCACTTGGCTGCCCAATCGACGAGGACCCATCAGGTAAGGCAACCAATTCTAAACATGTTCCATCCATTAGAAAAAATAAGGTTTCCAAGGGTTACGCATTCGCCAAACATTCTACTGAGGGATTTCGAGTTCGCATTTTGCCATACTTTTGTCATTTTGGCTCTCAAGAGTCAAAAAGCTTACCAGTATTATATTCTCACAGGGCAAGATACCTTATCTCCAAGTAAAATATGGCAACACTGCTAACTCGAAATCCATTTTTAAAACTACCTATGGAACTCGAACTCGATTTAGTTCGAGTGTTGCCATGTTAGGCTTTTGTTTAGGTCTTTGGTCAAAAATTTATTACAACCCGCCTTTTTCAACAGCAATCCCACTGCGAGAAAAAAGTGCCAAGACTCCCAACTCGAAACGCATCACTAAACCATTCACAACACTCCAGGGTTTGTTGGTTGTCGCAAGAAGCACTGGAATCATGGAGTGGGAGGCTAGCAATGAGAATAATGATTTCCAGTAAGAACAATTCAATTACGTTCTTTTGCAAATGCGACCTTGCAGATGTTGACAAGAATACGGATTTCAATTTTCAGCTCAATCGAACGTCGGAGACAAAAGTTATGCTCACTCAAAGTTCAATGCAAATCCTGCCGAGATTGAATGAACTAGCCCTTTTGTGGTAATCGTTTTCCACAAAAGGGCGAGTTCATTCATTCTATGCTCTCTTCAGTACATAAGTTTGAGCAGGCACAACTTTTCACTCCCCCATTTGATTGGGCTGAAATTTGAAATACGTGTTCTTCTAAATGCAAGCCAGGTCTCACTTGCAGAAGAACGCAAATGGTTTGTTTCTACTGGAAATCATAATTCTCAATTCTAGCCTCCCACTCCATGATTTCCGTGCTTCTTGGTTGCTGGTTCGAATCCAGGGCTTACCGTGTCCTAGTGGCCTGTGGTATTAATTTTCATTCATTTCATGGGCTAACTTGAGGTCATTTTCGAGGGTTAGGTAATGATTAGAGCTTGTTGGAGCGGAGATATCTTGTTGCTAGAGCTTCGATTGTAGATATACGGGCCCATGAACCTAAAAGGATCTGTTTGGTTGGCCCCTGACTACACAGAGCCAAATTTGAGGGGTCCTCACCCAAAAGCCGTTGCCGACCCATGCTCTATAAGTTTGCTAGCTAATTTTGAAGTATCTAGAGCACGGGTCGGCAACAACTTTTGAGTCAAGACCCATAAATTTGACTTTGTGCAGTCAGGGGCCCACCAAACAGATCCTTTTAGGTTCATGGCCTCACATATCTCCTGTCAAAAAGCTCTAGGCCCACGAGTACACCTCTATGGATGCCTCGTGGGCCCCTTATTTTAGCCTTTCCCCATAGCTCCTGGGCCAATCTAAGACCACCCTTGGGCCCACTGATTGCTGACCCTCGATTTATCGCCTTTTTTGGTTTTTGGTGATTGGTGAAGGAATTTTGGGCCAAAAAGGTTTCACAAATGAGCAAAAGCAGATTAATACATGTTTTCAATGAAATTTTTGAGATATTTTCGAGGCAAATTTCCAGCTTTGGAATTGTCGGAAACTCATTTTTTCCTTCGAAATATTAAGCCCTTAGCATCTCTACTAATTTTGAAGGCCTTACTCGAATATGATGGTTTCTCTGCTATTTCTAATTCCTATGGATGGAAGCAACTTTCTTTTGACTTCGAGAATCGCAAAATCCTGCATCTCTTTTCGTCCATCTTTCTTTTTTTAAATGAACACTTTGATGATGAAAACGAATGGAATTAGATAGATCAAAGGCGAATTTGATAGCGAAGTGAAATTAACAAAACTTCAATTACTTCCTTTTTGGATCACGCTTCAATCTGAAGACTGAAATCAGCTTAATCATGACCGAAATAATCAAACAATCAATAATAAACTGGTGCGAACCTGGTTTCAATCGCTCCATATTGGTAAAAAAACTTCTAGCATGACGTAACTGCAAAATCTCGAATCGGAAGCATGGGTGCAAATTTCTTAAAATCGCTTAAAATACAAAAGGGAACTGGGAAAATTGTATATTGCAAACTTGTGTCAATTTCAAAATGTAACAAC
>CM021321.1:9648695-9939960 GCA_010645155.1 Tigriopus japonicus
GAAGTTCGATTCTCAGAGTCAATTCAGAAAATACAGCCTACGTCATCTAGAGGTCACGGATCTCCGCACTGTCACGGCGGTCTGCCTGCTTAGCTAGAATTGAGAAGTCTGGGGGTAGTTTGTGGTCCAAGTTAGCCACCGTGTTTCTTCGATAAACTTTAATGCACAAGGTAAAGCAAACAAATAATCAGTCGTGGGCTTCTCCTTCACGCATTAAAATCTAATGTTCAATAGGGCGTTCATTCTTAATTGAGATCGCAAGATCAACAATATAATGGTGTTAAAAAGGAAATTATAATCTCAAATACATTACATCATTTAGTTACGTTGAAAAAAAGGACGAACAACTACCAAAAAGACCTGAATAAAAAACATTACAGTAATCCAATTTTTTTTGAAAATCACCAATTACAGTAAATAGAAGTTTTTTTGTAGCGATGGACCGAAAGATCTTTCGGCCGAAATTTCGGTTCCGGTTTCGGTTTCGGTTATGCCTACCGAAACCGAAAGCAGACATGCACTATAAAGGACGGAGTTTGACAACAAAATCGAAAATTTTTCGTCCAAAAACCACTGAAATTCAAGTTTCCCGATTTTTCAAAATCTACGCCCTACCCAACATCGAACACATGAGCAATTTAATTTTTAAGGTGGATTTTGCATTTACACAAGTTTATAGTCAGCTGCTTTCGGTTTCGGTTTCGGTTAAGGCCTCTTTCGGCCGAAACTTTTGGTTTCGGTTATGAGCCCTTTCGGTCCATCACTAGTTTTTTGCCACTTCAGTTGCTATTTGACTTTTTGGGGCTCGAGAATTTTGTTTTCTTTCCCGAAAATCTGTACCCCTTCCAATCGTGAGGCTTCCTCAAATTCAATAGGTCCTCAGAGGGAAGAGAGCTAACTTGAAACAAACTTTGAGTCTTAAGATTGCCAGAGCGTATTTATTAACTTTGATTTGCAGGAAATTATGTCTTCAAGACTTTCAATCACACTCTTCTAATCTCCATCCAGGGAATGGGAAATGCAAGCTCGGATGTTACGTGCACTAATACAAATGGCTCGAGTATACCAAAGTAAAGTATAAATAGCCATTCTCGAGTATAGTCTATGTACATAGGTTGCGGCATTTAAGGCCGCATGTTAACGCACCTAAATCTAATGCGAGAGTTTACCAAAATCAAGTCAGATTAACCGGCCTCGAGTATATACTCATGACCACCCCTGTGTTTGAAACGCAGGAGCTGGGAAGAGTATATACTCGACGAATGCTAATTCGACTTGATTTTGCTATACTCTCGCTTTTGAATTAAGTGCGTTAACTTGCAGCCTAAATTGTACTGTGACTATCCTCGAGGATGGCTATTTATACTATAAGCCTGGATGTTAAGTTCACAAATTGAAATGGATCAAGTACTGTATGCGCCAGTAGAATATAAATAACAATGCTCGAGTATTGTCTTAGTAGTGCATTTACTGCCTTTCAGACGCAGCATATGAACAGAGACTATCCTCAAGCATTGTTATTTAAACTTTACTTGGGTATACTTGTGTACGCAACATCTGAGCTATTAAATAGATCAAAGGTAGCCCAAGAACGCTTTCTACTTCAATATTTCTTCTACGCGTGTCTCCGTTAATATTCATAGTGTTAACATGTAGAGTAAGAATATTCTTTGAAAAGGACATTACAGCCTTTGTTCCATGTCAAAAACAGTTGTAACACTCCAGGTCTGGCCTGAATCATAGGAAATTGTACAGAAATGAGAAACTTTGGACGAAATCATGGTCTCTACTCTCTTCTTCTTCTGACTAATCTTAATGGAAACAGGCAGAAGAATCAACACCTCCCTTCTGTATTTTCTTGCCTTTGATCATGTCTTCAGTCGACAATATTAGGGACTCAGCACTTGGATAATTGTAAACTTTCGTTACAAGCAACAGAGAAAAAATGAGACCCCTTGAAGTCATTCAGGTTAAAGCTTGAACGAACAGTTCTTTCTCCAACGTGCCGAAAATTCAATTACATTCCTTGCTCTGTGTCTAAATTGCGGCAAGGAAACTTTTCCGTAAGTTTTTTCTCCAATGAGTGGAAATTTCATACTTCTTCTTCCACATTCTTTGGCTATTGACTTTAGAAACTAGATTCGTAGTCGTATTTCCTTGGCCTTCAATCTCAAAAAATGTTTGGGCCAAACTTTTGACAATCAAATTGTTCACTTAGAACACCACCAATGAATGAATGAATGGTCATTTCTATGCACGTGTCTCGTGGTTATCCGCCTTCAAGTTCTCGCATCGTGCTCATTCTTGAACAGTGATGTAAAGTATGATGGGAAACAATCATAAATGAGATGCACGCCCACTAGCATTGAGGGAGATGGAAATGCAGTTTTAGGGAAAGATAGAGCCCCGATATATTATCTAGTCTAATGTAAAGGATTTCTTGAGTTGAGTTGTTGATCCGTCTTTGGCAGAGTACCCTTTTTCGTTCATTTTTTCCTAGAATATCTTGTTGGAAAGTATGGTCTACACTACAGTTCTATATACACAGAAATGTCACTCCCAAATTGTTCGTGATTCATCAAGCTTGCATTGTGTGTGTGATGGAATTGGACATTGAGCACAACTAGTTACGTGATTCAAAAGTGGAATTTGCGATTTCAGGGAGTCAGTGGTAGAATTGCTCTTTAACTGCTATGCTCGAACAAGAGCAATGCGTAAAGAATCAAGTCATTTGACACCCTTGCTGCTAGACTGCTGAAATGAGCTCAAAACAAATCTCCACTGACCTAACTGGAGTGACATTTCTGTCTATATATTATGGTGCTCTAGTCTACGCATGAAAAAAATTCATCAAATAAAATCACAAATAATTGCCGTTAAGTACTTTGCATGAGTCATACATGAAACATTTCGACAAAAAAATGTCAAATTATATATTGAATTATTTGGCTTACCATATTAGGTCAAAATTTACCTCAAGAATTGACAGACTAAATGGGTACGATTCACGGGTAGTTTGTAAGATTTTTAATGTCCTCATTATTTAAGGGATTAATAAATAGCGGGAAATTGAAGGAATACTTATTCCTGTCTACCCAAGATTGTTTTGGTCTTTAAAGTTGGCAAACTTTGGTTGCCTCGGAACAAAAGGCAAACAAAGCTAATTAGGTTTTGACTCATTTTACTGGAGCAACAACTCAGTTTTTTCCATTTATCCTCGGACAAAATATCGAGGATTTTTTTACAGAAGAAATCGAGAAGTCAAACATGATCATTATATATTTCAGGTTTTTGACCTCATAATGAGCATGAGAATTGCAAAAAATCTAAACCAACGTATATTACACCTTCTGCCTAATTAGCGTAAACCCTCATAACTATCTTTGAAAAAAATCCACAATGTAATGAAGGAAATCTGAGCCAAAAAGTTTAAACTCTCAATGATACGGTAATTGCACCCATGCCAATCAGTTAGGGCAATGTTATCTTTTGGATCAATTAGCAACTTAGTTAGGAACAAAATTAAATTAGGAACTAGGGAAAAAACGTTGTGTCGTGGTTAGCGCAGTTTCCTATAGCATTAAAGGTACCAGGTTCGATTCTCCTCCCCGACCTTTCTCATGGAAACTTTTAGACGCTAATTCACAACCACAGACGCAGAACCATTCTGATACCGGACATGAGATTGCCTATCGGAAAAACTTTTGACAATGTGATGGCTGGCTTTGCTGGCCGGGCGAGGTCAACCTCCAACCCTAGCATCAACAATCCCCCCAAAAAAAGATCCACAAGCTGCTTTGAAAATTTTAACACTGACTTTCTAAGCATACTTCATAAATAAATGTTTATTTCAGGTTCAAGTTTTCGGATCTTTATGAACTGGATTCTTTGGCCGTGGTGAATGTCCGAGATTTGGGAGGATTAAAGTTTGCTTTCAAATTGCTTGTGTATCCCGATGCTCGATTGTTCCAATGTGCCAACGAATCAGCCAAAAAGGTACACCTATTTTTACTTTCCTAGCCTTTGATACTATTTCCAAGAGCGGAAAACAATGAGGCACTTAAAGCCATGACCTTGATGAGATCAAGTTCAAGAGCGGAAGATGTTCCAACCATTGGTCTGGAAATATTACTTCTTGGTCTCTCACTCACTAGCTTTTATTTTTTTTCCTCATTCAGGATTGGATGGAATCGTTTGAAGATGCAAAGAAGCGACGCCAAAAAGAGCAAGAAACCCAGGCGTTAAAACGCAGTGACACCATAACTCAACGTGAAAGGTAGGTCTTTCCAATCATGCATTCACGCCATAGATAAATTAGAAACATATATCTCAACTTTGACGTCGTCCAAAAGCGCCCTCTAGTAGGGATTGACTAGAGTTATTCTACAATGCAGTGCTTCATAATTAGGGGTGCAGATTTCTGGCAAATGAAATATGCCTTTTTGGCCCAAAAAATGGCAAGTAAAAGCGTCCAAAATGGCAAATGCAATGGCAAATGAACAAAGAAATGGCAAATAATATGGCAAGAACACACGAAAAATTTACCAAAAAATAGCAAAACTGGCCTTTAAATTCGGAAAGTGAGCATTATGTCTCACCAACAATAAAGTTGAATGCATGTGTATTACATTTCAGGGAAAATATTCTTATTTTGTTGAATACGTTTGAATTCCTTTAAACAAAACATTTTGGGCGAAATTTCGTTTTCTTATGTTATGCCCAAAAAGACAATTTTTTCATTGATTTGGCCAAAAATCGACAAATTTTGCATTTAATTGCCCAAACACCGACAAATTTTGTATTTATTTGCCCAAAAATGACAAATAAACTCTAAAAGCTAGCAAATAGTAGAAAAACATGTTTTTGGTCATTAAATCTTATTTGCCTGAAATCTGCACCCCTATTCACAATGCAGCTCACCGACGATGCCATCTGTTTTGTACAGAAAGATTCTCTTTGCCTTTGATTATCCAAGCTTACCAAAGAAATGACGCCCCTGACATCTAGAGGGGACACTTAAAAGTACTGCTGTTTCAATCTGCTTGCTCAGCTAGAGTCGAATACTCTGGAGCTCTTTGTGATTCACGCTCTATCGAGCTTGTCTTTCTTTGGACAACGGATTCGTTAACTCCATATCGAGGTTCGATACCTCTTCGTTAAACTGATACTAAGCCAATTGAGGAAGATTGAGATGATGGGCTTGCCACGTTGTAAATACTTGGATAAGGATGATATCCGCAAATTGAGGACTTGAGTGTAAAAACGGGAAACAGTCTTATGGTTGCGAGTGATGAGTCTATTTTCCCCCTTTCTTTTCCTTTCTCTCTCTAAGTCACTCTTCATAGACCATCAACCTGGATCTTCCTTCAATGGATTGCTGGGGACAGAACTAAATCCCTCATGGTTGCAATCCGACCAAACATGGATAGAAATGTTCTTGGAACATCGTTGAGAATAAGTCTAGGAGGTCTTTGACGAAGTGTTTGAGAGATGTGAGAAAAAAATGGAAATGTCGGGAAAAATACAGCTTTGAAAGTGCCCAAAAACTTATTGCACGCGTGACTGAGATGTCAAGGTTCAAAAACTTTTCTTGAGGGAGAATGATTCAAATGTTTCTTAAAATTCCCTGAATGGTTTCCCATGAAAAAAGGAAATGCAAGAAAAGAAGAAGCGTAAATGCTAATTTAAAGCTGTCTTAAACGAAAGGTCGTTCGGTTTTACACGTATACATTATTTCATAAATGAAATTTAACTTTCACCTACCTTAGTCTCCGAAAGATAAGTAGTTCACGTGCCTAGTAGCCTAATCTTGCTCCTAAGCTCCGAATCAAATAACGATAGACCGCTCGCTACCCATCTGAAAAAGAGACCTAGCTAAATGTATGCAATAGCTCAGCGGGCGTGCGACGCCCCATGGGCTCAATGGAAAAGAAGGTGTGAAGTGTGTAGGGGGCTTGTTGGTCGCAATTATTCGTGGAAGGTTTCAGCTGGTGGGAGTGGTGGGCGGAAGCTGAAAACTTCACGTCCGACTTCCATCGGAGACCCACGAATAATGCCGAACAACACGTGGTAAACCCTCAAACTACCAGCCGCTTCGGCTGGAATGGCAGGCTACAGGCAGAAAGTAACTCCGACGCAGTAGCCGGTTGGCTATCCGGCTGATCCGGCCGGACAAAAAATCGTTGTAAAGCTTTGCCGGATTGGCAAGCTTGTTACCTTTCTACGACCTTTCGTCCGGTGAAAGTTTGTATTTTATAAGAAGTAAATACATCACTTATTCATTGCTTTTAAATGTTGAAGATATTGTCTTTGATTTTTATGCCTTCAAAATGGCGATTCATGTGTCAAAAATTGGAGGCAAGTGCTTTACATGTCTTTTGAAAAGAATGTAGAAAAGCAATGTGTTAGAAACGATTTTAATACAATTTCATCCTTCAATTTTTCTATTGATTAAGCTCAAACGCCCTTAAAATTTACCACATAGAGTAAAGCCATTTTACAAGTTTCATTTTGAGCTTTCCGATTTCTTGAAAACCGCGATCTTTTCATCTTACATAGGAAAAAATGCTCCCCAAATGCAAAATTACTTTAAAAAAAGTACGCAGGATTTTCCTCACTTGGTTAGACAGTCTAAACACATTACATAATGTAACATGACAGTTCTGCCATTTCTTGCAACTTGTTTGGTCGTGTAGCGTATTAAGTGTCAGTGCAGCCCCAGTTGGCATAAAAGAGGCTGATGGTTAGAGAACTCTGGTTGGTTCTCCTCGAATGTGATAGCTTGGCTTCATTCCCATCATCTTGTGTCTTGAGTGGTTTCACTGCCGCAAAATAGTGTGCAAAATCAGGCCAACAACCAAGAATGGGGAAGCAGAAAATAGATGACATTGAACGGAGTCGAAAGAATCGAAAACCCATTGATGAGATTCCTTGTCTTTCTATCGCCTTGTATTCTCCGTCCTTGGGTGTGCACATGGGTATAAGGGTGTGTTCTCAAAATTGATCTTTTTTCTTTTGATAAGCTTCTGTCTTTTTCCCGTTTTTGCCTCAACAACTGCGGAATGAAAATACACTTATCAACTACGTACATTATGTTCGCATTTGAATATAAGTGATCAAGATAGGCGACAGACTTCTTGATAACTAGGGACGGGCAAATAGTGCAAAAAGATTTTTGGTAACATAAACCCATTTTTCTGCACTTTTGCACTTTTCACCTTTATTTGCACTTTTTATTTACGTTTTTGGCCAAAATTGACAAATTGTTAAGAAAATGTAGTGGCTTTTGAAAGAATTTTTAGTTTCAAGATCAAATTTTGAACTCGTCGAAAAAGCTTGCATTTGCAGTCAACCATTCCTAGCACCTTAAAGAAATACGTGCATTTCACACGCAAACCTCACACTTTATTCACCATCTTGGCTTTAACTATAACATCCTGTTTACTAAACTAAAGATTAGACAAAAGAATCTCATTGCATGCAACCAACATATAGGAAACCTAAAGTTATGGTAATGGAAGGATCTACAAACAATATACATGTGAAGAGACAATGAATGCCACATTTGAAATTGAGTTCTGGTAATTAGGCCATGGGCCAATTATTGAAGTAATGTCACTAAAAACATGCATAAAACACATTTATGACTATTTTCTTTGATGCAATTGTTAGGCACACGTGGGTATTTTTCTGTTCAATTTTCAATGTCTATTTTTGAACAACTTGAAGGACGAAAACGGAGTGATGTAAAGCCATATAAAATAATTGTTAAATATATTTCGACAACATTTAGGTACATAAATCCACAAGACCACCGTAGGAATGAAAAATTCAGAAGATTGTTGACTAGAGTATTTTTCATGACTTTACATCCTTTTTGCTAGTGACCTAATTAATAGAACTCTATTACTTGTGCGGCATTGTCTCTTCACCTCAAACTAGTCTCAAATGTCTTTACAACTTGTAAATGACTTCTCCTGCTCAATTAAGAGCCGTGGGTACTCTATGAATGACGTTTTAAGTCCAAATGCAAGTTATTTGCTCTCTTTTTTGACATTTATTTGCTCTTTTTTGAAATTTCTTTGCTCTTTTCTGACACCTTTTTGCTCTTTTTGACACTTTTTTGCTCTTTTTGACATTTATTTGCTCTTTTTTTGACATTTATTTGCTCTTTTTTGACATTTATTTGCACTTTCAACATTTTTATGCACTTTGTTTTGCACTTTTGGGCATATTTTTTTGCAACTTTTGGTAACTAAAAGGGTAAGATTATTTACACTTTTTGCCCGTCCCTATTGATAACAAAAGTAAATGTGAAAAGAGTTAGAATTATTAGACCAGACCCAGAAGTATTAGAATACTAAAATCAGCCCGAATCCACACGTTTATTTGTTCCCATATCCCTTTGGCTATAGGGTACAAGATTGCTCTCGAGGGTTGTGCAATCATTAAAACTTGTTAAGAAGAATTGGGATCAATTTGATTCATTGAGTGTCAGTTTTTTCTTGTTCGATTTGATGGAGAGGATGCATCAAGTTAGGCCTCAGAAAAGTGCCTCCAAACGGTAGAAGGCAATTTCCCAAAGAGTAGAAGGAAGATGCTAGCCCATCCATCTCAAGTTTGACAGACCAGTAGGGAACTGATTAGCTGATTTTGCCACTAATCTTGGTCCAATGGAAAGAAACCCTTCAGACACAACAACATCAACATGACCTTGACCATGAGACACAAGACTGTAGACCGTTTTTTTGTTTTATTTACTGCTTCAGTTTGGGATAAACACCATTGAATCTGGATCAAACGAGTGTTCGTTTGTTTGGTAAAACCATTAGGGTCCAGATGAAAAGGATCATCTATGGCAGACTTAGGTCGACTGTGTTTCGGGAGTAAACTTGCGATAGTTTGTTCCTTTTATGATCAAATGAGTAAGGGTAAGATTTTTTGGGGGTAAAACTAGAGCTCTATAATAACTAAGGACATAAACTTTAGACATATAAACTTATTCGTCTTTTTTCGTCTTTATTCGTCTTTTTTACTCTTATTCGGAGCGATAGATTTATTCCTAATTTGGATTTTATTCGTCTTGTTTCGTCTAATCCGGCAATTTCACTCAACTTTTTTCGTCTTATTAGTCAAAAATTGGATTTTTTTGGCTTATTTCTCAAATTTCAAAGCAAATAGACACTTAAAAAAATTCAGCTCCAAAACTTGAGCGAAAGTAATTATTTGATTGTGAGTTGCGTTATTTTACGAACAAAATATGATCCACACTTATATTTTAACTTATAGAGTTTCCTGACAGACACAGAAAGAGAAGGTCACTATTGGATTGAAAAGGCTATCTGACTATGCGAACAATTAATGTGTCAGCAAACCTGCTTCTAAATATTGCTCTATTGAAAACGTTGAGATAAGGGCGGTTTTTGAACTCTTGATTTTTTTAAATTTATGTGCACAACTGACCATTTCTTGCTCATTCGGCACTTTTCCGTTTGTTAATTTTGTAGATTTTGTCGTTTTGCACAAAAGGGTAGCTGTTCCCCTCATGTGGGTCACACATTTTGTCTTCTTTATGGGCAGCAGTTTTAATCCTCTTTTTATCCTCTTTATAGGCAATTCATTTGTCTTTTTTGTCGTATAATTCGGGACAGGAACTTTAGACGAATAAACGTATTCGTCTTTTTTCGTCTTTATTCGTTTTTTTACCCTTATTCGTCGCGAAAAATTTATTCGTCTAATTTGGATTTTATTCGTTTTTTTTTCGTCTAATCCGGCAATTTTACTCAACTATTTTCGTCTGATTCGTCGTCAAAAAAGGAGTTTTCTTGGATTATGAGTTTTTTTTCTCAAATTTTAAGTCAAAGAGATACTTGCAAAAAAGTTCAACGCCAAAACTTGGGCCAGAGTAATAGTTTGATTGTCAGTTGCGTTTTTGCTCGAACAAAATATGGTCCCAATTTAAATTTTAACTTGTACAGTTTCCTGACAGACACAGAAAGAAAAGGTCACTTTAGGATTGAAAAGAGGGCTATCCCAATATGTGAACAATTAATGTGTCAGAAAATTTGGTATTAAATATTGCTTAACTGAAAACGTTGAAAAAAGGGTGGGTTTGAACTCTTTTTTAATTTATACGTAACACTGACCATTTCTTGCTCATTCGGCACTTTTCCGTTCGTTACTTTTGTAGATTTTGCCGTTTTGCACAAGGGAGCAGGTGCTTCCCCTCAATCGGGACACACTTTACGTCTACTTTATGAGCAGCAGTTTAAGGCTCTTTGTATCCTATTTACAGGCAATTCGTAAGTCTTTACTACCGTGAAAGTCAGTTTTTTTTCGTCTAATGAAGCCATTTATTTGTCTTTTTTGTCTAATCGAGAAATTTTATTCGTCTTTTTTTCGTCTAATCGGGCAATTTTATTCGTCTTTTTTCGTCTAATCGGGCAATTTTATTCGTCTTTTTTCGTCTAATCGGGCAATTTTATTCGTCTTTTTTCGTCTAATTTGACAGTTTTATTCGTCTAAACTTCCTGTCTCTAATTGTAATGTATTCCTACACTTTTGATGTTCATACCTTTGTCGTCTTCAACTAAGTGGAGATACTTGGTTCTAAGTGGAACCTATCAATCTCTTGTGCGTACTCTTCTAGACATTGTGGCTCTAAGTAAAGGTAGTCTTCTCCAATTCCCGGCCAAATCGTAGAAAAAATTTCTCCACCGACTCGCGAGCGAAATCATTTTTGCATTTTTCTGAATCTAATCCTACACAATGTTAGCAGATTTCAACAACATGGAACCAATTCCACTTAATATCGATAAAGATTTCTTCGAAAGCAACTCTTTGAAATTGGTTCGTTTCAAGCCCATGTCAAGATAAAAGCCAATTCCATTCCAGCAAATCCTGAGTGACTAGATTTCAGATGAAAATATGCACTAATTGAATACATCTAAGTTATTCCCCTTCCTTTGCTAAAGGCCATATTTAGTCATCTATTCCATCTACCGACCCTCCACTGCTCTACTGAAGTTGGTTTGAATTACGGATTAATTCCACTAACCGAAAGGATCTCAGGGAAAGACAATGTTATTAAAATCACGTGGATCTAATATAACTTATGCAAAATCACGACTCTCTTGTTTAAGTGCGTCCATTTAACGCTCCCACAACCTATTAAAATTCACTAGAGCTTGATTGAATCATCTTCAATGGATGTTTTAGAAGCAGGGAATCATTTCAAGGCTCGTTTAAGCTCATTGCACTGTTTCTTATTAGGGAAAGATTGGTACGTGCAAGCATCCGGAGGAATCCTTTTCTTCGCAATGAAGTGGCCGAAAATGCCGCCAATCCTTTTGACGAAAAGGAAGAGGATCAAGAGGAGGAAAACGACAATGAAGATGAAGATTCCGAGAATGATGCTGAACTCCCTGAATGGATGCTGGAGCTTAATGATGATTTGGAGGTAAGCGTTAATGTTTTTAATTCCCATAATGCAGGAGTGGGCTCTTCCAGCTCTTGACTTGTGTGTTGTTTCCCTGGCATTACAAAAAAGCAAGCTTGATGAGAGAGATCTTTAGTGTACCTAGCTTGCATCGTCCATCAGTGGGTCTTGTCACCTCATGAAGGATCGGCTTCACTTAATTTAGAGCCTCCCTCAGACCCATGGGACCCGAGTTACCCATGGGACCCGAGTTCCACATTTAGGAAAGTCATTTCTTAAGCATGGGAATCGGAGGGTACCTTTCTCAGACATTGTGGAACAAGTTATTCTTCGTGTGGATGTTTTCTCTTCCGAACACGTGTTTTTTCAAGCAATTACCGTTTTGAACATACTTGTTCAAAGGAATGAAAGCTGTTTTTGGAACAGTTTAAACAGTCTTCTCTTGAGCTGAAACGCTGCAATGGAATGTAAAAGGGCTCACCGGAAGTGTTCCAAATTCAAGAAAACGGTGAATACATTTGCGTGAAAGCGTTGGGATTTGATTCCAAGGTCGATCGCCATTCATTTTTTGTCTTGTCCCTTTTGGAATTGGCCTTCTTCGCATGTGAGGCAAAACCGAACAAAAAGGCCACAAGTTTCCATTGTGGAAATGAGAGAAGAAGAACCCCGCGAAAAGTGCGCGTTTCGTTGCCTCGATTTCTGAACTTTGAACGAAATGAAAATGGATTGCCGTTTTCTGAGAAAAGGACAGTCTTGAGGCCCCGATAAAGACTGCATGTTTATCTTTGTTTGATCGTCTATCCTCGAGAACCGATCCCGGTTTCATGGAAACCATCCATTACCATGGATTGCTCGAGAGAAATGGAAAGTTGAATTTTTCATTCGGGGAATCGAGACCGAGCTAGAACATCGTTATTAGAACTATGTACGTTGTATAATTGGCGTGATGCAAGAGAGAACGTGCACTTTTGAAATGGCAAAGTTTTCACATTGAGGTTGACTTTGCTGATGCCGAATGGAATTCTTGGCAATTTCGACATATTGAGTGCAAATTCCCCTAGGGTCAACAACACCAAATGTAATGGATTTCTCTTGTACGTGTATGAAAACAAAATGAAATTGCATCTTTTGTTAAGTGAGATTGATGACGAAATTGGTATGAAAGTATGGCAAGGGTTCCAGAGTCAGATTTATAACAATGTCGATTATTTCATTTATTTTTCAGGTATTTGTAGCTCAAAGAGAGTTCGAACAAGCGGTTGATCTCATATTTAAAGCTCGATTGTACTGCAACCAACATGCGGAACTTCCGATGGCTCGAGTAGCTCTGGCTAAACTGGAGAATCGAACCAAGAATTTATTGGAGATCCTAGAAAACGAGCTCACGACCGAGAAGTCTCTTCAGGGAGGACCAAGATCGGCCAGAAGAGCCGTGAAATTATTGGTCAAATTGGGCAGGTCCACCAAAGCTTGCGAGTTGTTCCTTCAGCACCGATCCGCCGTTCTCAAAACCACCCTCAGGTCAGTTCCAAGAACGAAAAAAACATGAACAAACGGGTTAAGATAAAGCTTTGAGGGCTCGAAGATGAAATAGCGTTATTACTGATGTGTTTCGAGTTGGAATTTTGGCAGAGTTTTGCCATTTTGGTTTTTAGGGTCAAAAATCAGACCACAACTAAACTTTTCAACAGGCAATAGACCTTATCTCCCATAAAATATGGCAGCACTGCCAACTCGAAATGCATTTTTATAACTATCGATGAAACTCGAAGTCGAACTAGTTCGAGTGTTGCCAAATTGGTCCCTGTTTAGGTCTTTTCAAAAAAGTTCTATACAGCCTGCCCATTTTAACAGCGATAAACTTCCGAGTCAAAACTGGCAGCACTCCTGGTTCGAAACACATCACTATGCGTTATTGACCTTTTTTTAATGTTGGTGCTAGGGTCGGAGGGTTGAGCCACGCCCGGTCAGCGAAGCCAGCCATCACATCTTTCAAAGTTTTTCTGATAGGCAATGTCCGGTATCAAAATGGTTCTCCGTCTGTGGGTGTGAAATAGCGTCTAAAAGTTTCCTTGAGAAAGGTCGGGGGAGGAGAATCGAACCTGGGACATTTAATGCTATAGGATACTGCGCTAACCACGACGCCACGTCTCCTGAAAATGTTGAATTTTACATACACGTAAATTAGCGATGGACTACATTAGCTTTCGGCCGAAATTTGACGTGACACAATCAAACCTCGATATTAGAATATTGTTATAATATACCACGAAGTATTATTGTTTCATCGAGAGTTATTCGTTCAATAAAAGATGTTATGTTCAGAATGATCACTTCAGTCAGCGATAAAAGAGCTAAGAAATCGACCATGCTTATGTACATCTTTGAATATACAATTAGATTAAAATTCTTGACTTTCGATGGTCTGAATAGTGCAGAGTGACTGCCTTTTAACGTAGGAATCGAAATTAAGCTTCACAACATGAATGAATTATTTTGAAAAAGGAGTTTGTTTTAGGTATATATCTTTCATGAAGCTATTATCGTTCAAAAAAGATGGTTTAAAGTGGCACGTGGTTTCTTTTGCTCGAGCAGGATCAATTCAAATGAAAGTTGAGTTCTTCTCGTCTATGCATAAGTGTAATGTGTCTGAGACAAAGGCTGTCATGAGGCCATTTTTCCCTCTTCAAAGAGTCGGAAAGCGAAGCCAAAAAGGGGAAGACTTTAAATCTAGATTGAGCTTGAGTTATTCAGCTGGGATTTTATAAGCGAGATCTGAGATGTATTTAGGATTTGGATGACATTGGTCTCGGTGGTTGGCCTCACTACACTTCGTCTACCACCAACATGGATTTCAGAGAAAGAGACGAGAGACAAAAAAAAGTAGTTAATCCCTTTGTTAACGTGGCACTTACGAACAAAAAGGAGGGCGTGTCAAGAAGCGCGTTTAATCTCGTTGTATCCTCACATCAAAGAGATCAAGTGGAACGAAACTTATCGTTTAAATCTTTGGGAGGTAGTCAGTTTCGTTATTTACAGTTATGGAAGGGCGGATCTGTCTTTGGTGAAAACGCGGATTTCCCTCAAGACTGGCTCAGATTGACGCCATTTCACAAGAAAAACAACGCAACTAAGAAAATAAGAGAAACAGAAAACACTTGGGAGTTCAAATCCAACCCAAAGCCACTTTGAGTGGAAAACAACCACCAACCTTGAACTGGACTTATTGCTCTTACATAGATCTCTTTAAGGTAGAGAAAGTTTAAATGCACTTTTGCTGAAGTTTGCTTTGGAAAGGCGTGGCAAAAAAGCAAGACGTTCAAATGTTCTGTGGATAGTGCCAAGAACCACTGAATTTTCTGGACTTGAAGGCTAGCGATAGTAATAACGGCTTCAAAAAGGAAAAAAATAATTGCATACTTATATGTACATATGAGACCTTGATTACTAGGGCTACAGAAGCTCATGTGAAAGAAGCGTCGTCAGAACACTAGCGACGGTGGCTTTATCATGAAGCTTCAAAAAATCCAAACATACGGGAAGTGCAAGAGAAAAAAATACAACAAATAGGAGACTCTGACCGAAAAATATCCATGGAAGGGCTTGAATCCATCTTAAAATGGATTTTTCTTCATATTTCGAGTCTTTTGGAGCTCAGCTACAATATTATTGTGTTCAAAAAGTAAAAAGTCACACTGAGTAATCACAAATTGAGGCTAAATATTTACTAGAAGCACCCACAAGTGTTTCTATCTCAAGATGGCGCTGATTGTTATTTTTCTCTTTGATTGAAGCTCCACTTTGCAGCCTTAAGAAGGCTTGCTCTGACGGCAGAGTTGTTCATTTTGAGAACAAGAGAGGGCACCCTAGTAGGATGTGTTAAGGGCATGCTAAATCATGTAAGAGCCATCTAGGTGAAGCGAATATTAGTTTTCTTTAAAATCCTAAATAGGGCTGATTCAGAGGTTAATGCTTCAGTACATAAGTTTGAGAAGGCCTTTCTTTTCACTCTGTCATTCGATTGAGCTACAAATTCAAATATGTAGTCTTCCCAATATAAGCAAGGTCTCATTTGTAGAAGATGTATGTGCCTTCTGGTTGTCATGATTCTCACCGCCAGCCTCCGAGTCCAGAAAATTCAGTGGTTCTTGGAACTGTAGTAAAAGTGTTTTTCAATTATGTTTTTGAAGTTAAAAAGTAAAAACTCACTGAGTTGGTCAAAGGTTAAAAACAAGATATTGTTACTTAAACATCTTCAAACGAATGCTTTCCTAGGCCCATTTCTTGGGTACGCCATCGGCGGTGTTATTTTACAATTTTGCATGAAATTTGTTCTATAGATCAATTTTTATCGCTTTTTTGATCAACATCAAAGGATGCTTTGTTGTATCGAATTTTATTAAGAGACAATATTCAAGGTTAACAGGACTATTCCACCTCAAATGGAGACCGTGGTTTTTCATTCTGTTTCAGTGCTATCACGTCCAACGGAGCGATTCTTCCTAAAATCCAACGACTCACTCGTTCGTTCTTTGCCAATGTTCTCGAGTCCTCGGAGGAGTTCCACAAGGCTTTGGGACGGATTCGCACTTCCAGCTTCATCCGATGGATCGAATTGGAGGTGAACCAATATGCCGAGATCATCGACGCTCACCTCTTCAAGACCAATGTGAATGTTCCTTTGGACGTGATTGCCACATCGTTCTTCTTCATTCGGGAACAGGCGGTTCAAATGCAAAAGAAAGGCGTGGATCTGACCTTTTTGATCGATGCTCGATTTCGCAGAAACATTGAGCGAACGGTAAGTTTTTGTCTGCAGTGACTGATACTGATAAGTTGGTTAGTTTATTTCTGTTGGCCGAAGGCAAAATGGGTCCATCAAAAGGGGATGATGTTTCCATCGTGACACTGGATTCTTTTTTTTGTAAAGATAAACATTTCAGAAAATATTCTAATCCATTTTCGATTCAGAAAGTCAAGGCTTGAAAAATGGCATAGTACTCTAGAAAAAAACTACTCTTGCCTGAGTTAAGTCAATAGATGAGTGTAGTTGGACGAATTCGGCTGGGGATTTAGGGGCCAAAATGGCTAGAGATGGGTCAGAAATAGGTCCGGACATCTCATAGTTAAAGTTTTCTACATGGGGGAAAAGTTCTTGTTTCGATCGATTGTCAAAACGACGATTGCAAGTTACGCCCGAAAATTTTAATTTAGTTTTTTGGCGGAATAGTCTCGACTCTGACACATCCCTAGCCACTTTGGCCCCAGAATCCCTAGCTGAATTCGTTCGATTACACTCAATACCTCATCATCAAATTGCCTTCTATTTGACTCAAAGAATAAACCACAATGCGATTGGTGCACAAGTAAAACCTTCCTCAACGAAATTGGGAAACAATTTGGGTCAAGATAATGTCAAAGCAGGAATTGTGTCAATGTCCTGCAGATTGGACATGCATATGCACTTGAAAAACAATGGAAGGACGGTTTCCATGACGGAAAAAGACCCTCTTTCTCGTCCTCTTTTTGGCACAAAAATCTTCCCCTTTCTTTTCCTGGTCATCCAGAGGAGTTTATGAAGATCGTTTGTAAATAGAACAGTTATGTTAAAAGTAACCTTAATCCGAGGGCATTCACATAACTTTTCCTCCGTTTCCATCTTCGGCAACAATATTTATTTTTGGATTTGTAGATTTGCGAAAATCGTGATCGTACCAATGAAGCTGCCACGAAGCGTTCCCTTGAAGATAAATGGGAGCCGATCAATTGTTTCAACCAAGCTGGAACAGAGACCTTCATCGAAGAGATGGTTGGAGCCGGTTTTCCGACCATCAAACTCTATGTGTATGAAGAATGTTGGATTTCTTTGACCCGAAACACTACCAGCTTCAGTTTGAGTTATCTGGCCTTTGCCGAGAGTCTCCTGAAGCTCTTCAATCCATCATTAAGGTACCTTTCCTGTCTCTTTTTACTACCAAATCGTCATGACCGAGACTATGAATTCCAGTTTAGTAGACGCTGATTTGTTCTTCATTCTCCCGGTTAAAGCATGTCTGTTTGGGTTTTTATTACAGATCCCTCATCAATGAGAGTCTTGTGTCCGTGTTCCATTCCCATTTGCGGCACATTGAGCAAGCGGTAAGCTGAAGGAAGGGCTTGAACACATAAATACACTCTGGCCTTACTTATTTTCATGAAACAGATCCCTGAGCAAGTTCCAAGATCGCCTTGGACATAAAGAGAAAGCGAGAACTTTCCAACGGCTGCAATGCATTTGCACGCATTGCTTGGCCAGTGCATTGAGCCAAACTCAATCCTAGCGTAGATCCATCAAGGCAATAACACTGATATATTAATGAGTTCAACTTGGTCTTAATGGCTTGAAAATCAAAGAACATCTCTCCTTGTTTGAATGAAATGCCATCAAAGAGTGAAAGCCTTCAACTTTACTATGATTATGTGGATTATTGATTCTCTTTGCCGTGCAGGAAGGAGGTTGAGTTAAAGATAGACAAGAATTCGATCTTTTGAAGGGCTCAAATGACCGTTGACCATGTGTACAGTGTGTTCATATTGCAGTAATATCCGGTTGTGTGTTCCAACGTCTCAGACATCCGCAAAGACAAAGATCCTTGGAACGAGATCAGATTATGAGACTCTCCACAAACTAAGGCAGGCATTAAACAACAATATTAGCGATTAAGATCCCCAGCAGATCAAGGATTACCAGAGAAACTGCCACTAGTTTTATAGAAATGGGTGGTCGCGTGAAACCCTTACTGAAGAAAGAGAGACAATGTGTTCCAATGTGTTCCATTTCAGATCCGATCTGATCGCTTACGCGACACGAGTCCCAAATTTATCCAACGCAACGCGGCCTTTCTTCTGGACACTTTGTTGTCATTGGTAAGAGCTTGTAACGGAATTGATTTACATGCACACATGCTTGACTTTGACCTAGTTTGGGTTGCTATTGTATTTGTCAGTGCCCTTGATTTACTCCTCCTCTTACTATTACTACTTCTTCTTGTTCCCCCTCTGTCGAATGGAACCATAATTGCCCTCTGTAATCAGGTTATCACCCCGGAATATTATCAAGCTGATCATCAGCTTGACACTGTTGACAGCCTTGATTTTGTGGCTGGTATCTCAGAGAGAGTCACGGTAAGGCCAGGAACCAATTGGTGTCCTGAAGGAAAATCGGCAACCGGGAAAAGCAAAATAAGAGAACCACGGAAAGAGTTTGTAAAGACCATTGATTAAGTGCGGAGAGTCCGCAAGGTCAAATCCCACCAACAGATCGAATGTCCTTGTTCATCGAGCACGTTTTACTACTACGAGGGGTGTTCAAAGACAAACGAGATTTTCTGGACTTGTTTTACTTCTTTCCATGCATTAAATATGGTAGTGGGGAATCGATAAATATTTTGGGAGAGCACTTTACAGGGACGCCAATAAAAATTGCCATCCACATTTTTCGCCCTTTTGTGCATACTATCTAAGAAGCAAAACTTTGAGAATGATTTATTACTAAAAGCAGCCAGCTCATGGAGAAACAATGTTTAACTCCTAATGATCTAAATTTATTTCTCTGAGAAAAGTAATCTTCACTCTTGAGTTGTTTTTCAATGAGGGTTAAAAGTTTTTGATTGTCTTATTTTATGGCTCACCGTGCGTCTATCCATTTGTTGAAAAAGTGAGTTTTTTTTAGTGAAATTGCAAATCATGACATACCTTTCCGAAGCACATATATCTTTGAAATTGTTAATACATTTTACACTTTTGTGCTATTTGGGTTTCAAAGCTTTTAAGTTCAATCAAATATCTGACCTGCTAATGATTCAGGAGTCACTGTAAATAACTCAACGCTCCATAATTATATGGTTTTAAAGCAAAATGAAGCGAGAAAAATAGAATCATTTTCACCCTCAGTAGAATTTTAGTATCTTAATGTAGTGCCAGTTTTTCATGCTTAATGCAATGTTTAGTTCTAAGTGATTGCGCTTTTGTGCTTGACCTTTTTAATAGAATTCGTTAGATTTATGATTTTCAATTTAACATATAAACTATACGTTAAATAAAGTGACATTTTTCGCTTTCTGTGCCAACTCTTCCGAATCATTGAACACTTGTTTACGCCTTTCAGATTTCAATATAAAAAGTATTCGAATGAAAAGATTAAATGCAATAATTTTTTCTGGGGGGATTACATAGCCATTTATCTGTTAAGATGCCCCTCGTAAAATTCCTGATGGTGCTCGATACATCTCTCAAGGATGCATTTCCAAGTGCACCAACCTTCTTGTCCCTTGTGGAATGTGAAGCGCAATTCGCAAAAATGTTGATAGGCCTAGCCAAATGCAAGGAGGCCCACCTGCCACCAAGCATTGCTGCATTTGTTCCAATTTCCAACTGGAGATGACACGAGTCCTCGATATTCGCTTTTGTGCTCTTGTCGCATTTTATTAGCATTTCATTCTCTCGTTTCTTAGGTGGAGAAAAAATTCATGGAGCGAACTGGAGCGGATTGTCCAAAATTGGCCAAATTGCACGCTTCCTATTCCTGGATGAAGGAGAGCCAACCAGTGTCCCATGGGAACCCCAGCGCCACCACTGTCAAATACTCCGATCCAAATTTTGTTTGAAGCCTATGATATATATATTTTCCATTAATAAATTATCCTTCTATTCGACCATTTTGATCATCCCTAGTACAGAGATATCGGTGACTTTAGAACTTTTGAGGAGCTTTATGAGTTCCACGAGTTATGAAAACAAATGTTCCTTGAGTTTGGGGTCAATCTGTCCTCGTTTTAGGAATGATTCCTGTTGACAACGAGTAAAACGGGGACGAAAGCCACGTTTGCCATAGCTTCAAGTACCGAGACAAATTGCGTGAAATGATTTCCACCCGTTTGTTCCCTTGGAAATGGGAACGAGGTGGTGAAGGACCCTCGAAAAGTAGGTCGAATTGAATGGGAGGAGGAATTTGCACCATAACCAAGCATAACACTGGCGTCGAGCGTTTAATTATACACTCAACAACCATAGCAGGGAGCCCTTATTTTTCCTATTATTAGGTCAGAAGAGGGTAGAGCCTCTCAGTTTTTCATTATCCTTTTTCAAATCTGTATTTTCTTTAGATTAGACCTTGGTATGTACATGTAGTTAGGTTCTGGCTCGCGTTTCTTTTGGGTTGGCACATGGGAAAGGTGGAACGTGTTTGAGTCTGACAAGTCATGAAAAGGACAGACCGGACAATTAAGAG
Organism: Tigriopus japonicus; assembly: GCA_010645155.1. Classification (NCBI taxonomy): domain Eukaryota; kingdom Metazoa; phylum Arthropoda; class Copepoda; order Harpacticoida; family Harpacticidae; genus Tigriopus; species Tigriopus japonicus. The sequence goes on from CM021321.1 coordinate 9,669,401, forward strand.
AAGCTCCTTCCATAATGAACAGGGAATCATGGGTCACGGGTCTCTTCCGGCATTCCTGGGGGACTTTTAGGAATTGAGGATCGTTAGGAACCTTGATGGGATTCTCGTTTTCCACTTGGGGAGCTCTGGCCATGAAAAAGAATTGGATGGCGGACATTTCGTGGAAAAAACGGCAAGTTTCAGGAATTTTCTTCCGCAAAACGTGAGCTCCACCAACGTAGAATTGTCAAAAATGCTTTCGCTTCACCCACACTATTGTGACTTCCGGTATTTGGAAGTATTTCCTCTTCTGGTCAAAAACTGTTCACAAATTATATTCAAAGCTTTTTGAACGGGATTCTGGACGAAAGATTTAGAATTTGGGAAAGAGTTCCTTTCTCTGCCAAGGGTCAATGCCAACAAACAACCCTTGGGAGTTAAGTCCCCAATGGCCCTCAAGGTTGGAGAGCCACGGTTCCATTTGTTCAAGTGGAACATATTTTAATGTATTGACTGATGTCCAAGGTCAGTAGCTCAAGTTCAGATTTCTCAGTTGTTCCTAAAAGAACGCGTACGGGATCACTTTCCTCAGGCCTGAAGGCAAAGATATTGTTCTATTCCTAAGCAGATCATCCATCAAATCAGAGCTCAATGGCTCTGCCACTAAATGACAACAGTCTGATCAACAACCTTCAGCTTCCATATCAACCATAGTAGAGGCCCACTAACGGTAGAAATAGGTCCAGTTGTTGCTGTTATTGATCTGTTATGCCCAAGTCAAGCCAAACTGACGTAGCAAAACACTCTTCTAAGGGTTCTTCAGTTGTGTTTTTCGCAAGTCTGGCTTTGTTTGAGACGCCCCATGAAGCACTGAAGGTCACGGTCAGAGCTTGCTTATTCTCTCGAGGGAGTGTCATATTTCCTGCGAGCTCATTTTCGCTATTTTTTGCTCATAGTTGGTATCTTTCCTGTCCCTGGAGGTTAACCTCGAACCACCAACACATCCAGGAACTCTTGTGCCCAACAACAAAGCCATCTCACGTTCCTCTCATGACCCATTATGAATCCCTAGCATGAGCTTTCATTCAAGGTGTCCTTGGAGTGGGTTCTCCCGGTCTTCCCTTTTCCACACGGAGTCAAAGTCCAAGCTTGTCCGACCGAACGGGAAATGGCGGCGCAATTCGCCGTTAGCGAGCCAATGTTCTTGGTACATGCGCGATTCTCCGCTTGAAACACTGATCTGGATCATTTTGGAGCTCATTCTTCTCATGTAGTGTCTGGGAAAGGCAGGACATGAGGGAGCTGAAGCTAGTTCTGCTTAATCGTTCCAAGTGTGTTCAAAACTTCACATCAAGAAAAAGGTTACAAGATCGGACAAGTGTGTGGATATAGACAGACTTTGATAAGATTCATGTTCCTGATCAAATAATAGAAGCATTCTTCATTTTGAGCCGGGTAAGAGTAATACCAATAGTGACGTCACTACAAGAATTCTCCTTCAAGGGAAAATCATCAAAGCTAACTTGGTTAAAGCTCGTTATGAGCGTTGCACGTCTTTCACAAGGAAGTTTTCTGATTTCCAAGGAACACCTTGTTGGACGGATTCACAAAAGGCGAGGGGAAAACTTTTTTCCATGTTCCATGGGATCTCTTTGCTCGTTTTTAATAAACTGGAAAGTTTCTTTTCACTTCCGTCCCTCCCTTCTCACTCACTCTACACTTCCCTGAGGCGTTCGTCTACCCTTCAAACCGAGAATAATGGGGGTGGCGATAGCTAATTTTGTTCCGGGCTCATCAATAAATTAACGGGACGAAAGAAAACCCTTGTTTTGGACATCTCGTTTTTGTGTAACCCAGGCACCAAAGTGTCTGGGGAACCCAAGAAGTCAGAGAGAAAACGAGGGTGGTTTGTTGTTCCACAACATCAATCAAGGCAGTTGTCATGGCCCTAAGTGGTCCATATTGTGGCAAAAGCATGCAATGTTTGACCTAAATGACTATTTTCGCGAGTGCCATCGTCCCATGGAAAACAAAGCCACTTTAACCTGGTTTAGCAGCATGCTCCAAAACGGATATGTGTAAGCGGAAGAAAGAGGTTCTTTCTTGTATCCGTTGTTGGTAACAATTAAGACTGGACTGGTTCTTGGTTGGGCACAAAAAAGGTAGAGTGGAACAAGTCGTAAAGCAACATTTTGTTGGACCAAGGGATTATTTCGCGTGCGTTGAGGTAAAAGCTTGGCAAATAATGACCCAAACAGAGTGTTTTCAATCTATTTGCGGTATTGGTTTAGAAATTGGCAAACCAGTCATTGGCCATTGATAGGCTTTGGCTTCATGTTTTGAGAGCAATTAGGAGACAATATTAACTCGTTCCATAGGATTGGGTAGTGATTTTAGAACGCTTTGCATCAATGTGTATGCACTCGAAGCCTTCAGTAACAGATATGTTATTACTAGGGCCCGGAAAAATATTTGCCAAAAAGTGTCAAAATATCCAATATATATAAAGCCCCAAATATTTGTAAAAAGCCGGATATGTAAGATTTAAGAAATATTTTTTTGACACCATCATTTTTTTGTATTTTCGTCCGTGTGCACCGATTTTTCAAAATTTGTTTTTGGTGAATTTAATGCATTTGACCGTGGATGGAGGCATACTTTACATGTAATTGATTTGAAAATACGATTTTCAATTTGACTCAATTGGAGTGATTACCGTATGGTTTTACGGACCTGCTGCCGTCTCTAACTGCTGTTAGCAGTGTAGGCTTCCCCAAAAAATTTCAGTTTTCAAGGGTCAGATTTTCGAAAAATGTTGCATTTATGGGCAATGGCATGGTTAATGTATGTTGAGAAGTATTGCAAAGTAATTTGAAAACAAATGGAGAAATTGGAAGCCTTCAATCAAACAAATTATTTGTTTTTAGGTTTAGTTGCCCCAGGAACCGATCTCCTCTGGCCATCTTGTTACTCAAAGTCGGGCATTCCTAATTTCAAAATTCGGAAGAACCCTCTCAACTTATATAGCAAAATTTTAGATAAAAGCAACGAAACATACTTTTTTGCAAATACAATGTCAAGAATTGTTATTTCAACTTCAATTTGTGCAGATAAGAAAGGCATTGTTGCAATCACCAGGCCTAAACCTTCGTTTTAGTTACCTGGCACGCTCATCAGAAACACAGGTCTTCCGAACTTTTTTTCCCGCCAAAAATGATGACGTCACTAGTAATTGCTGTAATAAATGACGCAGTTTTTTTTTTCGTGTGTTTGACAATAGTTTTGGTTGTGAATGTCTAATCTCAGTACAAATGCATTTTGTAGATTTTTTTGTATTTTGGGTTCATTTTGGGTAAGCCTTCTTGAGCATTGGTCATTCATTTATTTTCCTCAATTATGCATGAAATATTTTTCTGACTCAAATTTTCGGGATATATTATTATTTTTCCTTGAAACAGCCAAAACATCTAAAAATCGAGGGAACGCGGACAAATACGTATTTTATATTTCAAAAAAAAATTTTCGGGCCCTAGATATTACATTTAGTAAAATCAAGATTCGCGTTTGTGTTCAGATTTTTGATTTTATACTACAAATTTGATATCAACTAAATACTGGGTTGCTAGCTTTTTCGGATTTGAAGGTCTTAATTTTGCGAGACATCGTCCTAAAAATAGACATTTCAACTTCATCTTCTTTATGTGATATTAACCATTCGTGAAATTTACGGTTCAACTTTGGTTGAAATTAACTTTATACTTCACAATTAAATTTACATTACAAAGGTTTGAATTACGGACAAAAGTTGAAAAATATTTTGCTGTAACTCTAAAACTGTATGGTTTAAGATCAGAAGGAATGTACTTGGGATCGTCTGATGAGGTGAGCCATGCTCCCAACATGCTTCCAACCCTGACTTTAAATATATTAGAAGCCTTTTAAGGCATTACTTTACCAACTTTCATATTGACATCCACTTCGTATTAGTTCACATTCTTATGATGTTTTGTAAGCACTTTAAAAAGACCCAAAAGGATAGAAATATGAAGTATAATTGAACCGTGAACACCAAATATAAGTAACTTGCTAAATAATGCAGCCATGAATACGAATTCAAAAGGAAATCAAACCCTGTAGTATTAATAATCAAAACCCAACAAAAAATGGTTTTTGTTTCAAAAATAAAACTGATCAAAACTCTTCCATTTTAAGCCATTATTAGTGAAGGGATATTTAGTTGGTGAAAACGACAAAAAAGTTAATTTTTGGGTTAGCTTTTTCGAGAATTAGTCAAAAAATGTCAAAGTGGTAGGGAAAAACTTGAAATAGTTGGTTAAATCTGTGAAAATTCACGATTTGGTGGTGCGTTTTGAACATAAAGAATTTTTTGTGAAAGAATGAATGTTTTTAAGCATATTCTCGTGCCACAGACAATAGAATTTCAAAAAGTAAGAAGCACCTAAATTTCAATAGTAAATTTTCCACGAAAAAATACAAGTTTCGAGAAAAATGTGCAAAATAGTTGGAAAAATGGCTTTGAATCAGGAAATAGTTAGAAATGTCCAAAAAATGTGAGAGTAGTAAAGAATTTAGAATTTTAGTCACAATTCATTTTCCGCTCCCTAGTTATTACAAATAGATGAAGACAATATTACTATCTTTTCGAAACGAAAAAGGAAACGATATGTCCTCGTTTTTACATTCGTTGCAATAAAATTTGATCGAACCCCCCGAAAATCACCGAATCTCATTCAATGCCAAATCTGCCCAAACCACTCGTAAGCTACTTTTTACTCGGTTTGGCTCATAAAGTAACACGAATTTGGGGGGAAAACTTTTGTTGTAAAGAGGTGCTGACGCAGTTCTTAAAGTCACCCCAAACTTCCAGACTTGTTCTTGTTTTGTGTACTTCCATGGGGTGAGCAAAGGCCATAGTTCCACTCTATGTGTACGTATAATATGGGAAAGCCTTATTCTTCCTTTTGTTTGTAACATACTGTCCTTTACTGAGAGGGGATGAGAGGAGAAGTAAACTATTCCATTTATTAATCCCCCATTAAGTTTATGGCGAGAGCAGATTGAAACAGCACGAGAAGGAAATAACCCTACAAAGAGTTACTGGAACAAGGGACGAGGGTGGAACCGATTTCTCAACGCCCGGTTCCACATGCAAGCACGATGTTTTTGGGGGTTTGTTTTGGCGTTCGTTTCGACCGATTTATTTGGCAACTAAGGCCATTTGAACGAGCAAATAGCGAGATATACAAAAATGAATTGGACTCAAGAGGCTTGGTTGGATTGGCCATTAACCACATTTACTGTCATGATTATATAGACTGCTGGGTTATCCTCCTGATGAACTTGACGATTTCTTGTGTAGCCAATATGAGTTATTAAGTATTTAAACACCTTCGAAGTTAAAGGAGAATTTTGAGAGTTTTTACTTTATACGATAGGTCAACGGAACTGCAAACAATTGTCGAGCTTCTCCGCGGGTCTAATGTGCAATGGTGCAAATGGGTTTCAAAATGCTCTAATGAAGCATGAAGCATGATATAATGGGTTATTTATGGAATTAAACTGGACTGACCAGCAGCCATTGGTGCCAATAGGTCGGTTGTTGAGGTAGTTTGGAAGCATATTTAGAAGCATAGAAGAAGCATAGAAGATGCATGAGATGAAGTTGAACTAACCATGCTCGATCAAGTTTTGCTACATAAGTTGCGATTGAAAAAAAGCAGCTTTTGTAGTGAACCTTGATCGAGCATGGTTATTTCCCCTCCTCTCACATGCTTCTAGATATGCGTCCAAACGTGCTCAACAACTGACCTAATATCTAACCTATTTCTTGAAGACTTCAGAAAACAATTTTGGAGCATTCTCTGCAGCTCTCACGCAAGCCTTTGACGAATTGAAAATTATTTTAATCTTGAAAATACTCTCTTTTCAAGTCCTAAGTCTATATTTAAGGATTGTCCACATGTAACAGCAAAAATTAGAATTACATGGATACCATTCTTTAGTTATTGCAAGGGATTTGTCTCTTTTGGAAGTGTTTAAAAATCCAAGAGTTGTCATTTTTGAATGGATATTATTAAGTAATACACAAACTGAGTAAAGGAAGTTTTGAAAGCATGGAAAAAACAGGATTGCAATTGCACCCACAAGAACGAAACCAAGCCTTATTTGTAATCGTTTGATTCAGTAACAAAGAAGGTGCAAGGCCGTTTTTTGTCCCTCATCAGCATATTTGCGTCAGTTAATAGATAGATGTACAAGGGCTTCCAATGAATGCATACGTGACCTTTGTGTTAGCAGTTGTAGCATAGTCGAATAACTCCTCCGTTCTCATTAATCCTTCTTTTCTTATCGAATTGGGACAAGGACAAAAAGGGTGGCTTTGCAAGAGTATCTTAATCATCGATTACTTACTTTGCAGAATCTCATTTCGTGTTTTCTCTGAAAAGCAAAGGAAATTGCCGGACTTTGTTCCCGAAATAGTGGATTTCCCTTTTTGGTCACGATCCCTTAGTCCCATTTAATCTTGGCCCGCGAATACTACGTGTACATTACATTGAACTTTGTGACATTTTTGTCGTCTCTTTTGAGATTAGTTAAGTGATCGTCTAAAGATTTTACCCAAGATCAAAATCCGTTTTTGCAGAAAAATAACTAAGCCATTACCAAAAGAGAGTTTCAAGTGCCATTGTCCTGTGCTTTGGAAACGAAATACGACTCTTTACTCAAAAAAATATATTTCTTGCCAGATTATGATCACAAAAATCATGATATCCGTTTTTTTTTCAAACCTCGTAAAAATGAAAATTTCTGTCAAAAAGGAAAGTTGTATAAGTAGCCTAAAATGTTTTGGTGTCTTAAAGGAATGTAAAATAACTACTGTACCCCTCGGAGAGAAAGTTATTGCAAAGGAAACGTAGTGTCGTGGTTAGCGCAGTTTCCTCTAGTGAGAGAGATTCCAGGTTCGATTCTCCTCCCCGACCTTTCTCAAGGAAACTTTTAGACGTTAATCCACACCCACAGACGGAGAACCATCCTGATATCGGACTTGAAATTGCCTATCGGAAATGATTTGGATGATGTGATGGCTGGCTTCGCTGGCCGGGCGAGGCTCAACCCTCCGACCCTAGCCCCTAGCACCAACAATCAAAAAAAAATGGGAGGAATTAGTAGTGATATCATCATTTTTGGCGGGAAAAAAAGTTCGGCAGACGTGTGTTTCTAATGAGCGTACAAAGTAGCTAAAACGAAGATTTAGGACTGGTAATTGCAACAATTCCTTTTTCATCTGCACAATTTGAAGTTGGAATAGCAATTCTTGACATTTTTTGGCAAAAATATGATTTTTTGCTTTTATCTAAAATTTCGCAACATAAATTGAGATGGTTCTTCCGAACTTTTGAATCAGGAATGCCCGACATTGAATAACAAGATGGCCAGTGGAGATCGGTTCCCGGGGCAACTATACCTAAAAACAAATAATTTGTTTGATTGAAGGCTTCCAATTTTTCCTTTTGTTTTTAAATTACTTTGCAATACTCCTCATCATAACTTAACCATGCCGTTGCTCTTAAATGCAATATTTTTCGAAAATCTGACCCTTGAAAACTAAGACATTTTTTTGGCAAGCCTTGAGTGCTAACGGCAGCAGGTCTGTAATATGATACGGTAATCACTCCCATTAGTGATGGACCGAAAGCGCTTTCGGCCCCAATTTCAGTTTCGGAATCGGTTTTGCTCACAGAAACCAATATAAATTACGATTTTTAGCGTAGTTGGAAAGAACAATTAAAGTCATTTCCCGTCCAAAACCCTCTCAAGATATATTTTAAACCGGAGTTGAAACTGCCCAAACAAACGTATACGTAGAAGGATTTTTTTTGAAAAACTTCGTTTTCGGTATGTGGTATATTGTCTACTGTACTCCTCTAAGGCTCAATCATACAGTGTGGTGTGGCAGCGAAAGAAGACCATCCAATCATGCGGATGATCTTTACCTCCTTGCCCATTAAGCTGAAGACCTTCAAAAATCATTGGATGCCCTCAAAAGGTATTGTACATCCTAGAGCACTATAATAAAAATTTCATTATAGTGCTCTACGTAGTACTTCCAATAATCTTCAAGTAAATGGAGAGAAGTCGAAAGTGTTGGTGGTCCATAGAGAAGATTTGACATTCTCAGCACATCTCATACGGGTCAATGCAAGAACCATTTCGAAGGTTAGGTTCCTTTACCCCTGTCTTGACCTTGACCACCTTCCAATTTTTCTAGTGCTGCGGGGTTTTCTATCTTACATCCCTCAGATGTACAAATTTGCATTGCCGATCTTTACTAATGGGTCCATTTCAAAATCTGCTTGGGAATCATTAAGCGTTATGTTCACAAAGTTCTTGAGGAGATATTTGCATCAAACAATGTCATTACTCATTTTTTACCCAAACCTACCCTCTTGAAGACTGGCTGAAAAAATTTCATGCCAGCGACTTTCTGCAATCTAATTGAGCAGTAGTTTTGTAAGTCTACGCCTAACAATGTTTGAGCATCTACCGACATTCCAAATTTCAGATATCATTTCCTCCATTCCCTCGGCTTTTTGGCGATCTTTTCTTTAACATAACATAACTTGAACTAAAAAAAAATTTCACGTTTTTTCAACTGACGACTATACATGTATGGTGTGTGGTGAACATTTTCATATCTTTTATCGTATTTTGATCAAGATGATGTTTAATACATCGCAAATATATCATTGATGATGGATTATCATTTTCAATGGCTTTTTTTCAATCAGTTTTGTTACATCGAAAAGGAACAAATAAACACACCCATTTTACTTCATCAGAATTGAGGCAAAGAAGCTTTCAAATGTTTGCTTTTAAGTTTGTTTTAAGTAGCATTATAAAGTTTTGGCCCGTACACTAAAAATAATATTTCAAACGAATATGCGTTAGTACCTTTCAACTTCAAAGTGGTCTCAAAATTCTTTGGAACAAAAGAACGATTTTTACCGCTTGTAAAACATACCGTGCTCTAAAACCGATTTGATTCCGATTTTACTAAATTCAGCCCGTTTTATAAAAGGATGACGGTTTTGGTTTCGTTTAAGCCATCTTTTCGATCACTCACCAAATGCAATAAAAATAAATTAGATGCTTTGGACATGACAATTTCTTGCAAATAACAATAGAATTGAACAAGGAGCTTGTAAACTTTTAAGTGTAAAGAAAAGTGTATACCATAACATGATTGATATTTTTTTCTTTCCCAACGATTATGTTTGTAACACATCAACCCTCCCATTCAATTCTTCGAAGGTAAAAATTACATGATACAAAACCAGAACCAGGGTTGTTTTGGATTCATCCTTACATGGATCTTTTGGTAATTTGTGAGCCTCAGTTCCGCTCGTTTGCACCCAAGATGTATCTGGCCCTGATTTATTACTCACATAATTTTCCAGGGTGTCACCAATTCGATTAAATTCGGTTGAGACCCCCAGAACAAGAGCGAAGCCTTTCCCATTACTTGCAACCACAAAAAAGTGAAGAGGAAGTAACCATATGCAAAGTTTACCAATCTACTCAGCCATTCTGTTTGAAATCACAAGATAAACTTTTGTTTCTTCTGGATCTTATACCAAGTCTGGTTCCACATCTTTCTTGCAAAAATATTGAGCCTTTCCATCCTGCAACCACTTTTGGTCTGGACTGAAAGTAAGGAAGGGTGTGAATACGTAAGGAGCCAAACTGACCCAGGAACAATCCATCAAAAGTGGTTTGTTCCCCCTTCTTCAGCCCCCAAATGTTCCAATGTTCCAATCTCAGGGAGGCGAGATTGAATGTTTTTTGATGCGTTCCTTCTTTTTCGAAGAGCCAATGAGTGCATAATAGCGGGAGAAAGATCTGATACATGCACTTCTGACACTTTGCAAAAGGTCCAATTCTGCAGACTCCGTCCATGACAGCTTGAGCAATCTTGTCTAATGTAAGAATGACAGACGGAGGATTGATTCTAGGTTTTTGTTCCATGGAAAAAGCTCCTCTAGGAGGAGCCTAAGGTACTTTTTCAGTAACACACTTTGTGCTCTTCCTAACTCGGAAAGAATGAATGTGTCTTACAGACTCTGGAAAGAAGGATCAAATTTTGGCACAAAGATGAAGGTCAGAGTTATCTGTGTGGAGGTGTGTTTGTTTTTGAAATTGCTTGAGAAACGCTGATAACAAAGGTGTCTTGAAGCTGGAAAAGGCGATGGTCTAATGTTTTTGGAAGTTCAAAAAAAATCTCTTCCCATTTTTCAATCAAAATGGGGTGTTAAATTCTGGAAATCGTGTTTGCTTCATTTTTCCAAAAGCAGGGTGGAAAAAGTTCTTCAATCTCCTGAACTCTTGAAAGAAATGTATTGGGAGCCTACATTCTTTCTGTTTTATGTATTTTGTAACAGTGCTCTTTGTTTTCAATATTTTGGTTGCATTATTTTGCAATCAACAGCTTTTTAAGTTATTTGATTGGATCGCATTATCGATTCAAGCTTGACCTATAGCACCTGATTTGCATTTTCTCTAGCATTAGGATTTCCCCTTATATTTTCCCGTTTTTCCGAATTGAAGCAGAAATACTTATGAATAAAGTCTGACAATGGAGCCTGCACAACTCTCTTTCTTTTCCTAGTTCCCAAAGCTTAGTAAGATGGCGTTTTAGAGGTTGAGAGGTGATTTTTTTTGATCGAATTACTTTAGATAATAGAACAAATTCGCATTACGCCATCTTACTGAGCATTGTGAACTAGGAAAAGTAAATGAGCAGTGGTCCATTGTTCCTGAATTAGTCAACGAAACTCTGGGGTCCCAAAGGTCTCAAAACTGGAAGATTGTTAGATACAATTTTCGAGTGGCTGCTCTAAAGTTATATTCTTGTAAGCCAGTAATTTGCATTTCATTTGATCGCTCAAAATTACCCTCAGAAACCTTTCTGAAAATCGTTGGTTGATAATAGTCAAGTAACACTTATGAAATTTGCTTGTTCAGACGATTTTTTGACACTTATAATGATAGCTCTCATTATTCTCCTTCAAAATATTTATTATCTAAAATCGATTCACTGCATTTGCACAAAGGTAAAATGAAAAAATGCATCACCCTGTATCGAATTTCGGGCTTGATAGGCGATTTGTCTTAACCCAGAAATATATGATTCGGGAGGGATCTTTGCCGGTGAATTCCCCTCAAAGCCCGGAAATGTCCAATTTTGACCCTCCAACTAGCGTGGTCTGTTCCACTCAACCACCCCAATCTCAAGCCCGATGAGGTCATTTTCTTGAGTACCGCCAACCATATGGTTTGCTCAGGAAAATCGAGCTAGGGTGCAAGTCAAAACCAAGGGCGATTCGCCCAAGAACAGGTTCCTATTTGACGAGGTTGTTACGGCAAGATTTTCAATTTCAAGGCACCCTTTATTCCAATAGAAATTGGACCATTCCCCTCCTTCTGTGCCTACGTTGACTAAAGCTAGAGGGAGGTGAGTCAGTTGCATATGAAAAATGAGCAGGAATTCGAAAGGCAGAATACAATATAGGAAAAGAAATGCTCCCCTACTTCCTCCCTCACTTCCCGCTCAAGTTGAATTGCTTACATTGTTCATTTCTCATCTCAATCTAGCTCCTGTCTGTAGTACATTCCTTGAACCACAACACGTTTCAATTTTCAGGCATGAATAAGATCTAGACAATGTATGACAAGGACCCTTTTCAACTTCCCCCTCATCCTCCAACCTCATCCACATCAACAACGGAGCCATCGGAACTTCCACCTCCTCCTCCACAAACCAGTCGAAGAGTGAATGGTACCCAACTGGTGGTGAGCGAATCTCGTAGTGGGACCAATACAGCCGCCATGTACCCACAATATCCCACGTGGGGGACCAAAACCCATCCCGGTATGGGCATGGTTAGTCCCAATCGGGATCGTGGATCCGGTCGAGGCATGAGTATGACGGGTGGAACCGGAAAGACCAAGTACAATTGGCATACCGTGGTCGATGGCCTCAGTGAGTATGATTACTTTGTAGATATGTTACTATGCAAACAAGATAAAAACAATAACCAGCGGATGAAATTACGCTTGGGCTAGGACTAGAAAAACATAGTGCACATAAAAAAATGAGGAGATAATTGATTGCAGATATCTCAAGTTTGACGGTGCACAAAAGTGACCTCTGAAAGGGATTACCTAGAGACCCTTAGACAGAGATACGCTGCAAATCTATGAATGCCTGACCAACACGGATCGTCTGTGACGTCATCCAACATGCAAGAAGCAAAAGATCATGAATAAAGGAAACTTTTTCTTTTAAGAAAAACATCTAAACTATTTTGCTCATTTGGAAGCGCAGTTTGGTCAGTGAAAATCCCCAAGCCTGTTGCAAACGTGTCTAAAGTATATGCTATGTAAAAAGTGATTTTTTTTATATTATTGGTTAGTTTAAACAAGCACCAATATGTCTCCCACAGTCATGTGATTGACAACTCAATCTATAAAGAAGAAGTACTCTTGCTTGTTATTGAACTTTGTCAGAATCAGCTGAATGCAGATGCTATGTCTTGACCAATCATCTTCATGAACCATCAGCACCATTTCTAAGCCTTCAAGGGCGAGTCTCTATGTAAGGGTCCCTAGGATTACCCCGAGTAATTCTGCAATGAAGTGCTTTATGATGAAGGTCATAGAGGACGCGATCTGTTAACTACATTAACACTTTCCCTCATTTTGATTATCAAAGCTAACCAAAGACCCTGGAATTCTTTGACAGACTATACAAGTACAATTTGTTAGAGGTAGGTGGTGGAAATTTTTGGTCATTGCAAACGAGAGGGTGAGCCTGATTGAACAACTCCTTTGTCACTTCCCGTCTTTGATTATAATGAAGAAGATATGGTATCAAAGGATTTAATGATGTTGTGGTGGTTTGAGCTCAGCTTCCAATTAGCATGAGTGAGACCTCACGGTGGTCTCTGATGTTCCCAGTTGGTTCCGTAGTGTATTGAATGTCACGCGAGCGAAGGTAATTAAAGGTCATAAATCTGGTCTCACAAGAGTCTAAGGCCTCTCGACCCCACAGACACAAAACTCAACCACGGAGTCGCTAAACCACACTGAAAAAAACTAAGTAGTTGCTTATCCTAATTGGAGTTTATTTACAATTCCACTTTTTGTAGAACAATTTAGGATTAAAAAGATATTTCATCTCGTAGCTCTCCCTTTTTAGACTACATGACCGATGAAATTCACAAATTGATCAAAGCTCGTGTGGTTAAACACATTCAATGAGGATTTTGAAGAGTGTGCGGCCTATTTCTGCATGGTTCAGTAGAAAGGCGAACGAGAATTAAGGTAGACAAGACATGAAATTGTCGAGGGGTTCAAGGGCATCTGAAATATATGCCCACATTGTTCAGACAGAAAAGGTGATTTATCATGATAAGAGAGGCACCAATGTCATCGCAGAGCGGTTTGGTGAGCACTCACACACTCATAAAGAAAGATCCGTCCAAGATCCCCTGGGGGAAAAATGAAAAATGTGCCGTACTCTATTCAGTTCGCCCATTGAAAACCAAGGCAACCATATTTGCACATGAAGGGTATATAACCCCTCTTTAACAATCAATTGACAAGAGACGCTATCAGAAAATCGGAAGTTAGCTTGAAAGTAAAATTCGTGACCTGACTTTGCTTGACTACAGTCTTTTTTGTATTATTTTTAATTTTACAGGGATTCAACATTTCCTGAGCTTTTGAAATTGATAATCAAAGACCTTTTTTAACGATTACTCTGAATTTGAATGGCATTGCCAAATTAAAACCAAGCTGGAAGACACAATTTTGTGTCATTGTAATGAAATGATAATTAAACCGAGGAAACCTTAATTAACTTGCCTTAATTCAAAGTAAAAAAGTAGTCGAATCTAATCAAAATTTGAAAGCCAGTTTCATTACGGCATTGACACAATCATCTACCTGTCTCAAAGGTCTGGCAAAGCCTTTTTATCCATCCAAGGATCTCTGGCTGTATTATTCCTCCAAGAATAACGTTGGGGAGATGTGAGGTTTTGTGATTTTCCTCCCAGACGTTACGTCGTCCTTTTTTTATGTTGTCGAAGAAGAACTCTTTATTCAAGAAACATTAATTCCACACCATAGCTGGATATTTTTATGGACATTAATCCACACGCACTTTCCTCTTGGAAGGGTGACCATAATTTGCGTATCAAAATTGTGTTTAATGTGACTCACGTTAGTCACACTCATTTCTCGCGAAACAACAAAATGTTTCTGATTTCCATATGAGATTGCTTCTGAGTGACCTCTTGGAGGATCTTGAGCATGGATAGAACTACAGACAGTTCAAAAAGTGGCAATAAGCCAAAAGAGCGTAAGTTAAATAATATATGATTTCATTCATGACACGTTCTTGTATGGTCAGTTAACAGATAACGGAATTTTGGTATTCAAAATATTTAAAAAAACAGGAAAAGGTCACCTTATGTAGCATGGACAGCCAAGCAGGAAGTTAAGGGAGGATGTTAGGTTTAAAAAGCTTCACTGTTACAGGTTGACAAATTAGATTAGAAATCTCAAAAGTTCTCGTAGAAATGGAGTGAAAACAATACAAAATGTAAAGGTACTTAGAATGGTTCCAAGAATCATGATTTTAATGCCAGCAAAAATGAAGAGAAGCCAATGCAGGATCAACCGTATTTAGTTTCCCATTCCTTACTTCCTAAAATTTATACAGTCAGCCTGTAACAGTTAAACTTTTCAAACCCAACACCTTAACTTTAGCTCCATGTTTGGCTGTCCATACTACTTCAGGTGTCCCTTTCTTAAAATAGACGACGTAGGTGTGCTAGAGTGAAAGGACGACCTTTCCTCTAGGTCTGTTCAAGTAAAAGATAACTGTCACATTTTGTTTTTGTTTCGCTCGAATTGAGTGTGACTAAAGTGGGTCAGATTGAATACAATTTTGATATGCAAATTATGGCTACCCTTCCGAGAGGAAAGTGCGTGTGGATTAATGTCCATAGGATATTTTAGGGGAACATCAGCAGGGTTGGTTTAATCCCATTCCAGGGATCCCGGGGACAGAATAAACCGGGATTTTCCGGGATTTACTGGATTTTTGATTATTCATATCGATGTATTTTGATTTGTGTCCTAAAGGTCCAATGATTGGAAACAGATGTTTAGGTGAGATCAAAAATCTCTGTCAGATGTTTCTTTCATTATTGCCATGTGAACTTCTGGATTGCATTCAAATCGTTTGAAAATCGCGTTTTCAGTCCCGAAAAAAAAACATTTTTTTTTGAGGAAACTGAAGAAAATCCCGTTTTATCCCGTTTTTCGTGGCAAAATCCAATCTGAACTTGATTTTCAAACCCGAATCCGAATCCGAAAATTCTTGCCTCAATTCGAACGAATCCAAATCCGACGCACAGCTCTAGTTCAAGTTTTAACTTTAGGTATACATTTAAGACGAAAAAGATTGCTCATTATTTGGCCGCCCTGACTTCTTGGGAAATTCAAATTCGAATCGAGAATTTGATGAACTTGTGTCTTCCTTCTTCAATGCAATGAGCTTTTGGAGGGATGCTAAAGCCATAGTTTTAAGGCCAACACTACAAGTACTTGTAGAGTTTTTTGAATCATTAATTTCTGTTAGTTTTCTGTCTTTATGCCATTTTTTGCCACTTTTTTCATATAACATTTATTCATATGCCATCACTAAGGCTAACTAGGGACCCTGTACAGAGACTGGCTGTTGTAGGTTAACACATGGTGACAATGGTTGAATGGTTGAAGGGGCTGGAATTTACAAACGAGATTAATACAATATTTAATCATTGTCAAATTTAGTTGAATTGTTGAATGATTTGGTTTTAATGCGAAGCTATGAGCCACAAGTGTATTCACGTAATCACGTAATGTAGAAAAAAGAAAAAAAAAACCTCAAGAAGACAAATTATTACAAAAACTGTCATGCAATTCGTTTACTAATTTTTACTGCATTTCAAAAAGTATATTCTGTAAAAGGTGTCCATTTTCTTCAACGAAATGGCTTACTTTTCTTGGGTATCATTTCTTTTTCAATGTCATTGATATTTGTTTGACCCTGCAACCGGTCTGATTTCATTTTTTTTTGTGGGGGGAGGGAGGGGGGGTGGGGCGTTTTTTTTACTACTGCTACAAGGAATGTGATTCACTATAAAACTCAATCATAAATACAATACTTTAAACAATTAACATTTCTGCGGAATTTGGTCTACCATCTGCTTACTGTTGGCAGATCTGTACAACCCTTGAATAGATTTATGACTCAAAACATGACAGAAAATATTTTAAGCGGCCAAAAAATACGAAAAATGTACATAAAGCTGACTAAGAAGGGGCTTAAAATGGGCTAAAAAGTTCTAAACTGTTCCCCATGGTTTAATTCCTTTGCATTGCTGAATTTGTGGAGCAAACAGGAACATGAGAAAAAATCTTGATGCAGAAGCTCGGATGCTACGTTCACAAATTCAAATGGCTCGAATATGCCAAAGTATAGTATAAATGGCCATCATTGAGTATAGTCTTAGAACATAAGCTGTGTTTCACACGTATACATTATGTTTACAATATTCCACTTCCATTTGCTTATATTTACTCAAGAAATGGTTCGGAAGAAGTACATTTTATAAATCAATGGACGACGGATTATCGTGTACTAATAAGGTGTTGCGTCTTGAAATCGCATATTCGGCAATGAAACCGTATCTTGCCACTTATTCTACGAGGGGTATCCAGACTAGAGGTAGACTGGGCCTATAACTCGTCAGCAAGTGCGATTTTTAGATGCTTGATAAAGAATTGAAATCAAGATTTATCTCTTATGAGCAGATGTTATTTTGCATGATTTGTTGTAAGGCAATCATGTTCGAACTTATGATTTAATTAGACAAGGTATGTTGGGCGACCCCTGTTTACATAAAAAATAAGCCTCAAAAGCGAGCAAAAAGTCAAAAATCAAGTACACTGTAAAGCCAAGACGTTTCACATCAAAAGTTACCACTTTGTTAACTCAAATATTTATCAAATATTGGTAGGGGTGGTTGAAAAACGTCTTAACTTTCCAGCATAATGGATTTTAACGTGTTTCTTGCTCTTGACATCGATTTTCAAAAACGTGCAGGGGTCGCCCAACATACCTTTTCTAAATAAATCATCACTATGAACTGGATTACCTGACAACAAATCATGTGTTATATCATCTCCTCAAAAGAGATATATCTTGATTTTGATTATTCATCAAGCATCTAAAAATCGCACTTGTTAACGAGTTTCAGACCTAGTCTACCTCTAGTCTGGATACCCCACGTATTACATTCAACAGCAGCTCTTCGTGTTTTGATATGCTTTGTTATTACTCTGCCTTATTCCAGAAAAGCTAGAGTCAAGGGCTATCGAAAAAGATGAACTTTTTAAATTCGTTTTTTCGTCCAAACATCTCATTTGTTTCTAAAATTTGTAGGAAAAAAACTGAGACCATGTCGATTTTGGACAAGAACGAAGGATGCTTTGGAAAAATAAGAAAATTTCAACAAGTTATCCTCAGAAAACGGGATACCCCCAAATAGTGATGAAGACCAATCAGATTTTCAGAATTTTTTTTTTTTTACTAGAGCTAAGCGAATGTGTCGAGAAGCAGGCATAAACTGAAGTATTTAGTAACCCCAAATACGTTTTTGGGGGCCAAAACAGCTAAATAGTTGTTTTAAGAGTTTAAAGCAGAAACTTTTTGATCCTCCCTCTATTAATTAGTGTTCTTATTACTGATTGACCGAAAGAGCTTGTGGCCGAAATTACGGCTTCGGTTTTGGTCACCAAAACCGACAGCACACGTGCGTTGTATAGAATAGAGTTGGACATTAAAGGGGAAGATTTTTTTGTCCAAAAACCTCTGAAAGTCAATTTTTCGAATTAAAAAAAATGTAGAATTACCCAACGTAGAACGCATGATTAATTTAAATTTCAAAGTGAATTTTTCACTCTTATATTTTTTGAGTCAACTGTTTTCGGTTTAGGTCTTGGTTTAAGTGTTAGCTCTCTGTCAGCCAAAACTTTCGATTTCGGCTAAGAGCCCTTTCGGCCCATCACTAGTTCTAATACATTCTATTTTTACAATGATTGGTATCTCTAGATGTTTGAATTAGTGCAGTTATAATTCGACCTAATTTCTCTGGTCATTTTTTCCCTATGTTTTCAGTCGTTTGTTTGGTTTCTAATGCATTTTTCCCTATTGGTCACGCTTGCTCACGTATATTTCAGATTCCGTTCGTTAGATTTCCTCACAAAATGACACCAAGGCAACCAATTTTTGTTTTAACCGTCTTTCTGCGTTAATTTTCATTTGTCTAAAATCCTTTTCTCTGATCATGTCCAGCAATCTTCTAATCAAAAACCACTCCATAAAACATTACGACGTCGAGCAGATCAATCAGATTTGCATCAAATTTGGCGTGCCAAAGTGGTCCATTTGCAAATAACCTGTCACGGAAATCCCTTGACAGAGCAATGCCTAGGGGCCTTCTCCCTTTGGCAATAGTATTGCGGGGGCGTAGCTGTTCCATGGACTCCTCCTCTTCCTCCTTCTCCCTCTCATTGAAATATTTCCACAATGAACCACTTAAAACGACAGGAGTACGGTGAGGCATAGGAACTCTACAGAGATACGTACAGAGTGTTTCAAAAGAAAAGGAACAGGGAACTTAGTCATCTAAAACTCCTGATTTAAACCATGTATGAATCTCACATTTATTGAGCACTTTGTTTTCCCGGAAAAGACCATTTTTGAAAACGAAGCGTTCGTGACTCCGACTTTTTTCTTCCTCTCGAAATCGATCTAAAATCGAAAATATGGGGATGTAAAGAAAATAACAACACATATACTTTACGAATTGTTATCTAACACGTCTTTTTGAGCTTTGTACATTTTTTTTAAATTACGTAATTGCAATTACATTTCCAAGTAATTGTAATTAATTACATCGGACATCAAAATAATTATGATTGATATTTGAACCAACGTAATTGACATTTTCAATTACAAATTACAATTACATTTTCACCTACAAAATAAGTTCTGGGATTAAATTTTTTGCAGATATTCCCCACACCTTTCCAATACATTTCAGCATGTAAATCAAATACCCCAAAATTCAAAAGGCTTGGATGCTTTTTGCATATTTTGCTGTTAGAAAGAAAGGAATTCCAGTCGGGTTTGAAAAATAATGCAATTGAATGTAATTCAATTACTTGTCGAAAGTAATTGTAATTATAATTGATTGCATTTGTAAGTAAGTAAGTAATCTATTTTCAAGGATCATTGATGTTCCATTAAACATAATTCGAAAAAAGATAACTTTTAAACGTACAAAACAAAATGATGGTCCTTGAAGGAGGCCGAAAATCTCGAAATTACTTGAAAAGAAACTAATTGTAATTATTTTTGATTACTTTTGACACCAAAATAATTGCAAATGTAATCAAATAGACTCAAAAAGTAATTGACACAAGTCTGGTTACGAGCATAGTTTGCTGTACCGTTTCTTTTGAGTCACCCGGTAGAACACACGGAAGGAAAGCGAGAGCGGGCAAACGAATGGCGAACCCTCGATTCCAGCCACGAGGAACATTCCCAAATGGAACATGGAGCCGGTCACACGGAGGAAAAAAACTTGAGACACCGCAGTCCCCTCTTTCTCTCTGCGTTTCTCACCGTTGCAAAACATCAAGGAAACAAACTGTTGATTTTAGAGTGATCAAATCGGAGAGCGACTTGTGCGTGATTGCAACGTGATTGTGGAACTGTTCTTTTGGCTGCTTTTCATAAGGAAAGAACGGAGTGTTTAGACGAGAGAATTCAAGGCCACGTACAGGTTGGATCTGACAAATTTTGATTTGGAGCTCATCATGTTTAGAAGATATTTGAGATAATTGTGAGGATGCTTGGGAAGGAATTCTTATCAACGAGCAGAGAAATGAGTGAAGGTAACGGGATCAGGGAGGATGAAACCAAAGATATGTCAGGAGTCAAAGCTCAAAACCAGAGATCAAAAGCTTGTCAAGTTTTCTGAAGTCTCGGGTTGCTCTTGCCATGAAAAAGCGTCTTACTCCAGTTTGTCAACTTTGATTTAAGAGTCTTACTCTACATGGAGTACTAGAGGAGTTCCCAGCTCAGATTTGTGTTCCACATCCTTGGAAACGAATCGTTCAAAAATGGTTCTGATGGCTTCATGTAAAATATTATGGGAGAGGAGGAGTGAGATAGATACATTCTATTTTGTTCCACTCCTATAAGGAATATGGCAAACACAATCTTCCTAAAATAGCTCCACACATACTTATTCACCCATCGTTCCTTTGAGGCACTCTCAATGAATTGGAATGTCAGCTTTCACCTGAGCGAAAAGAATATTTCATATTGAGAGATGTTTCCACAAAATGTAGCAACTATGTTTTGGCATTTTAGGAATGACCTTGGATCACCTCCTAGTTTGTCGTTTCGGTCTTATCGTCGACATGAAGTCAATCAATCCTAGATAGAGAAGGGAAGCTTTTTCCAAAGTAGACATGACATATTGAGAAATACCTTTTTTGTGGTTATTATTAAGTTTGCCAACCAACTCAATTTTGGCGAAAGAAGAAATGAAAAGAGATATATGCTGATAACCGAGAGGGTGAAAATAGTTGAAAGAAACAGGCTCGATATTGCAAATCTTCTTAACACTGTCAAAGAATTTTTGAAACTACTTTAATCGATCAAAACCATTTCAAAATCATTTGAAAAATTGTTTATTTTCATGTTATCCAAGAGTGTGATAAATGTTGTGTGTGATAATTTTTAGACATTTATTTTTCTAAACGAAATTTCCTTTTTATTTGGCCATAGCAAGAAATGCAATGTAGTAATTCTGACTTTCGAGTTCTTATTCAAAACTGCTTTTCAAGTGATGAACTAAATTGATGTTTTAAAATTAGTCACTTTTTGGAGCTCTTGAAGCGCTCAATATTTCATCTTGAACATTATTGCTTTTAATGATCCAAAGTAATAACGGTTTGCCAAAATCCAAATTGATTCAACTTGTGAATATGCTCGTTTGGGTTTCGGCCACTGTAAATCCACCTCAAACTTGTCTAATGGCTTTTTTTAGTCCAATTTAAACGGTAATATTTCAGCAAGCAACGACTTCAAATTACTCAAGACTCTCAATGATTTGGTTAAATGGTCGAGTGTTGCAAATTTTACAGAGTTGAGGGTCTTTATAATTGAATCAATACATGTGCAAGTGATTTTCTAGGAGCGGATTTGGGATTGTTCCACTTTTATGTGGGCCAGGAATAAGTAATGCCATAAATCAAAGGGAATTTTCTGTTGGACGAGGTCTTGTTACAAATACCGTAAAGAAGCCAGTTTCCTTATATTGTACGGAAATTTTCGTTAGAAGCTTCAACGACAAGAGCAAACATTGAAGCCTTGAAGCTCATGCCATGAATCAGTCATATTGTTTTGAAAAAAATAGCTTAATGTATAGTATAATCAGTGTTGGGGAGTAATTGGAATTGCAATTACAATTACGTAATTTCAATTACAATTACATGTAATTGTAATTAATTACATTTTTGACCATGTAATTGATGAATTTTCAATTACAAATTACCAATTACTTTTCAAAAAACTTTGAGTTTTCACTTGCAAAACAATTATTTTGTCATCAATTTGCGGTCAATGTGATGCCACTAACAGGTAGCTTTTGTTACAATACACACCCAAGCTATGATGTTTAAAAACTTTTAAACTATAATAGCTTTTGACCATGATTTTTGTGTCATGAGGTAGGGCTTTTCACAACTAAGGGCAGACAAAAGAGGTGGAAAAATAAAGTTTTAAAACATCATCATACTTGATATACAGCTGTATGTGTATAAAGTTCGTGTTATTTTCTGGAAAAGAAAAATATGCGTTGTGGTTCATGGCATAATAGCTTTCACATTTAAGCCCGTTCATAAACTTTTGGTTTCCGTAAATCACTCTTTCATATTAACCTTTCAAGCATTATAAGTTGCCAGTTGGTGCACCACTACTTAAAAATGGCAGATATGTTTATTTTTCATCGTTTTGAAAAGGCAAAAAGGTGAAAGAGACGGAAGGATTGTAATTGACATGTAATTGTAATTGAAGTCAATTACATTTTCGGATGATGTAATTGTAATTAATTACATTTTTCGACAATGTAATTGTAATTGTAATTAATTACATTTTTCGACAATGTAATTGTAATTGTAATTAATTACATTTTTCAAGTAATTGACCCAACTCTGAGTATAATAGACTCTTTTAATTAGGGACGGGCAAAACGTGAAAAAATATTTTTGGTAACATTAATTTATTATTCCTGCCTAGATTTACCTTTCCACTTTTTTTTCGCGAATTTGCCCCAACATATTTAAGTTGCCTAAAATATTGTGTTTATTTTTAAAAAATGTCAACTGTAGGGAATTTTTCCTCAGATTTGAAATCTTACTGAGTATTGAACATATTGCAAAACTCGGACAATCAAAGAAGGTAGAAATCTCAAAGAAAATTGACCATCTCACAATTCGAGAGCGGAGTTTTATCTGAATGTCAGTTTTTCCCTTCCACAGTAACTGCATCTTTCCTATTTAAGTGATTTTTAGTAAAGCTTATTGATAAAGAGTTACTTAAAGGCATCTTTAAGTCAAGTATTTTATGTCCAGCTTTTACTATTTTCCCAAATCCAGGGGTTGTCTTCTCACCAGTTTGCTTATCTTTTATATCAAGGCACATTAAAACAAAAAAGACTTTAATTTTAAAAACTAATGTGGAACATATTATTGTAATGTTAAATACTCTCTGCGTAGTAAAATGAAGAAGAAAAGAAAGTACCCAAGGCTTTGTGTAGGACAAAATTGGAGTTCATTTGCGATTTTAAGCTTTTTCTGCGCTTTAGTTTGCGCTTTTGGGTTGGTATTTTGTGGAATTTTTTATAACTAATATCTCATGTTTATTTTCGCTTTTTGTCTCTCCCTAGTTATAATACATGCATTTTAGTTAGCAAATTGAAGCACACAAAAACCAAAAGGGATGAAGATGTGAAACAAGACCTATATTTCGACTTTGCATATTTTATAGAGAAATAATTCAAGGCACTAATTACTCCAAATTTAAGATATCACCAGAGCACTTCTCAAGTTTCTTTGATTCTGTTTCTAAGAATTACGGTTTATAAGTATTATATTTCTAATACGGCAAAATAAACTTATAAGAAAACCAAGCAGACAACATTTTGAACAACTTTGGAATAAGGGCATGTATCCTTAGAAATACGAGGGTTGCCAAAAATCGCAACATCAAATATCTAGCTCATCGTACTGATAAGACCCTCTCGTTCATTCAAAATGTTCTCCCCGAAAGTCCATAAGATGAAGCAAAAATGAACATCTAGATTCGTTGTTGACACCAAAATTTCCAAACACCTCCCCCAAAACACCCAATTTCATTTCAAATTTGGCCCCCAGAAGAAATCATTCTTTGACCTCAAGTGAAAAATCTCTCATCGAACTGTCTGTTTCCTTAGCCAAACAACTCTAGATATCCACTCAAAGGGTAGATGCGCAAAGGGGTAGGTAGAGAGGGGTTTCGTGTGAGCTTGAAATGCAGAGCACCCAAGTATCTCATCACTTGCCTAATGAACCGTTACGCTTGTCCAAAACTTCAAAAGCTTCAAAGCCCCACTCATCCATAGGGACGCCATTATCATGCCTCCACACCCCACTGACTGCTCCATTACTACTACTATAAAGTAGGTTGTTGAAAGGCGATCATTGGCAATGTACAACCAACATTCTCGTGGCTCAATTCATGACATATATGCATCAAAAAGGCGCTTGAAAAGCCACCGGTCCAAAATCTATTGAAAGAACAGAAACGGCCCCGAGTGAGTTCCAATTAATATGAGGAGACGAATGCCGGTTAGCTTCGTTGATGAACATTTCAAGACTGGTCTTGGTCCCATTTCTCCTCCCTTCTTCTCTCCCCCTTTCCGATAGATCGAGTACTGTATTGCTTGGATGGAGTGGAACCACTTTGGAACGCTACTTTTTATGTGGAAGCCATAGAGCGTTGGTTTCGTTTCGGGGAGGAAGGAATTTTGAATCACCACCCCCGAACGAAATCGACGTTTCAAGGGAGGCCAAACACCTCCCACAAGGATTTCAAATTCTGCTTCGAACCCCTCAATTTGATCCCCCACGGGAGACTTCTTGTCAATTTTTGGACTCAAGGCAAGAAGGAAGTTCAAAACCTTTTAGAGAGTGTTGAGGTTTTTGACCTGTCTTGTCTTCGAGGGACAAATTGTTACGTTGTTGATGAGAGTAAAAAGAAGGATGTCAAATATTTGGGCAGTTATTTTTTCTTCGGAGATCATCAAAGAAAAGTAATTTTACGCAAATTGCAATTTTTGGACGTTCCGGGTTCAGGTTAAGAGTCAGTTACCAAATGGAAATTCCTGTTCAATTTGATAAGCAAATTGAAGCAAAAATATTGAGCTTTTTGCCCGAGGTTTTTTACTTCATTTGGCAGAAAGTGAGGGTTTATAAAGACAATGGCAGAATTTAAGTAACCATTCTAGAATACAGTCTTAAAAAAATTGAATGACTTGAAAAGGCAACCAATTAAAGAAACAAAATTTGATCCTATTCTTCAGCTTATTCAAAGTTGGGCTTCCCATTCAATTCATTCCATCGATTAAATTTAAATGCAGGTTTGACAAAACAACCAAATCAAGCTTGAGGGACAGATTTGAAAGGAAGTTTTCATATTTTTGAAGTCAAGAGTATGGAAATCGATTGTGCTAAAAATCCACGGTAAGAGAGACAAGATTGTGAGGTTAAGCGAAGATGAATGTCACGCTTCAATATTTTAGAATGAAATTATTAGTCTTTGCAATTTGCAGAAGAAAAATGCCAAGCTCGTGGAAGCTGAACTTCCCCCCGCAACTCAACTAGTTAATGAGTCCAATATTTTCTTCGAAAGACACAACAAAAATCTTGCGCGAAAGCACTTAGAGCCCACATTGCTTTTGTCTCTCATAGCATTTTAGGCCGTTCAAATCCTTGTTCCAAAGTCAAGCTTCTCAAAGTAGGTGCACATGGCACTCCATTGACTGATTTGGAACGAGCAGCCTTCACGGTCTTTTAGGGACGTTTTTGATGGATTGTCCTTAGGTGTAAGTGTGATCTCTCATCGGCCATGAAGGTCCTCTCGTTACATGATCAGAATTATCCACAACTAGAAAGACACTTCCTGCACGCGGTGTCTCTCTGTGGTCCATTTTTGGACGATGACAACAATGATGGAAAGTTTCGAGCCCTAATCCTCTTGTCACTTGACGAGAGTTGCAACCCGAGTTTCTCCCTCGTGGAGCCGAAAAATGAATGCCGTCACTTTTTTTAATCTTTGAACGAAAGTTTGCTTGGACCAACTCTCTTTTTCTGTGCTTGGCCATAAGTTAGAAATTCTTTTGCAGAGACATTCCAAACTTGGCCGTTCCACTTCAAATCGTGTCCAAGGCTCTTCCAAGCTCTAACTTTCCTAGATTAAATCTGACTTGAAGGTTAGGCATCATCCTTACCGGACATTTCTGGCACGGCTCCCACATTCCGACTTCAGGAAGGATGTAAGGCCCACCTTTTTCCTAGTTTTTTGCTACTAGGCCTTGTCACAAATATAAAAGAGTCAAAAATCAGTTTTTCGCCCTTTTGAAACGTAAGTTTTTATATGATCATAAAACATATCGGTGGTAAGACTGATGTCCATTCTTTGAAGGATAAGCACCAAAAACTATAGCATGGGTCTGTTTTAGATTGAATTAATTACTCTTTCAATAAAGTTTTTTCGTTGCCTTTGATTGCCTTATGTGTAAATTGTTCCTTTTTTTGCGAGTTTTGCAAATTGTAACGGCTCTACAACTTTCATCTCAAAGAGTGTTGACAAAGTTTCTTCGCTTAAAAAAGTTGAACATGGCTGTTTTTGATTGGTAATTGAGTGAATCCAAGACTCGAAGATTCGGGTTGATTCAAGAAATTCTTAGAAGAACGAAGAAAATCCAATCATATTTATCTTTCTTGTAATTATGGTTCCACGAATGAAAGTTTAATCAAGTCTCTTTTCCATCTGAGGGTGAGAACAGTTAAGCAAAATGGAACCTGAGGGTGACCTCATTTTTGCCTCTCCAGGGCTTTATTGACATTTTGAAGAAGCAGAAGAAGAAACTTTCTTGCTCTCTTTTCACTAGACAATGGACCACAAAATTGCCTAACAATAAGCAAACATTGTTAGGGAAAAAAGTTGGAACCAGTACATACGTCTGCCGCACAATTCCCATTTTCCGTGACAGTTACCGAAATAGCCGCATTTGAAGTTCATATTCGCACGTCACATTGCCTCCATCTACCTATAATACGAGCCTCATCCTCGCTCATTCATGGTTCAGTGGTTCTCCAGGTTAGCCTGGTTTCCACCATTCATTTGGATCAATCGAGTGATGTCTTTGTAATGAAGTGCATTAATGCCAACTGTACTTTACGTACGCACATCAGGCAAGATCGGTGAGCCAAAGAGCATTGCAAATAAAGAAACGAGCAGACCAATAAAGCATTGCAAATTCCCAATGCCGTCCATGCAAAACCAACCTTGGCCGCATTCCAATTCCATATCATTTGTTCCACTTAATAATTGGTGAACAATGGGCCCCCCCTTCTCTCTGTGTACAGTATTTCCATGCCCGTGTTCCTTCTTTGGAAGTGTTCTGGGAGGATCTTTTGTCCCTCCCTCTGTGATGAGAGATCCAGGAATCCATAGCCTTGTTGCATATATTCCTTATAGCCCAAAGATAATGGTGGAAATCTAAAAAGAAGACGATGCGAGCAAATTCGCTCGGGATCCATCATGTTATTAGAGGGGTTTGACAGGGGGATGAGTGCGGAAATAGGTTTATGAGTATGTATGTTCCAAAGGGGAACAAGACGGACCGACCACGTGTCCGTGAAACAGGCTGCTGAATAAAGAGGCTTTCAGGATAACTGGCTAGGCTTTGATGATTACATTTGAAGCAGATTATTTGCCAAAAATGCCTCTAAGGGAGGCAACATTAACTAATCTCTGTTGGGAGCAACTTTAATGGACTTCCTCCTAATGGGAATTAGTTCCATCCAAGGAAGGAACGAAGCAGGAGGAAGACTATTTACTACAGAGTAGGATGAGGAGAACGAAGCAGCAGGAAAGAGGACACTTTTCTTGATGGTCTTTTTTTCGCTGAGGGCGTGAATGGCTTCCTCATCTTTGATTCATTCATCCAGTTCGGTCGCGTCAAATAAGGCAGTGTGTATTAGGAGAATCATTTCCGGAATTAGGCGCCCCCAAAACTCGACTGATCCCATTTCGAGGTACTATACGTAGACACTCTGAAGATGGAAAGTTTACTAGATTTCAAGACAACCCCCGTGATGAACATCCGGTAATAAATTCGTCCTTATGGACGAGGTTTAACTTACTTTTTGAAAAAAATGACTTGAAGCATGTTCATTTCAAGTTCTAATTTTTCTGGTTCCTTCCTTTAAACTTTGTTACAGCATTGCAAGTTCTACGTTTCAACTCGACCTAAACCATCTTTCTAATAAGTACCTTTTTTGAGATAAAACTTACAATCAAGAACAAATCACAATCACAAATGTCTGCATCATGCAATCTTTAAGACCTGTGTCCATAACTTCTTAAATATTATGAATTATAACTGGAATAATCACAATTACATCACAGATCTACTTTTATGTTTTTCTGAGTGGTTCGTGTGTTTTCCAATCCATGAGAAAGGGCCCAGTTGGTCAATAAAAAATGTCTCTGATGAGTAACTAGGTCATGAGAAATTCTGAAGGCCGTTATTCCAATGTAAGAGTGTGTGTACGTATGGGAGGGATGCCAAACCATGTGTAACAAAAACCTTTCTTTCATTGGGCCCCAATCCCAATACAACTTGTCATCGCTCATTGCGGAATTGCCTCCCTCTCTCTTTCTCTCTCCTATTTTCCTCCTTATTATTATCTCCCCCTCACATGTTTTCCCCGTGATCAAAGTTGTCTGTGGGTGACCAACCAGTTGACTAAATAGATGCACTCTAAAGCTCGGTTTTGTTTGATTAGGGAGATAGGTCCAGTAGCTTAAAAGGCTTTCCCATTGAAGAGCACATGCAAAACAGATCCTCTTACATCGAGGACTGATGAGCCCTTAAGGTTAGCTGTTGTTCCACCCTCGCTTTCATTGATGTCTCGCATGTGGGTGTGTAGTACGATTTCCTCTTGTTAATGAAATCACCCTCAAGGGAACTCGAGAGAGAGAGAGTGAGAGAGGATCAACCAACCGAGGAAAATTGGTCACATCTTGTGGGTGTCACAAGGTGTCAAATGCTTGGTCAGGGTTCCTCGAGATCCGATGCAACAAGCATTCCTTCACCACCAAATAGACTCTCTAATTTGCCGATATCCCGCGCACCACATTTTTAATGAAGGTCTAGGAACAAGAAGATTTAGAGGCCGTTTATGCTGGTTTTCATTCTAAGTGAAGGTACAACAGGTTTGGAAAACTTTGCGTTTCCACCTTTTGATGTGTGTCATGCCAATATTAACTTTTTCTTGTGTCACAAGAACACCGGCTAACAAAAAATACGCCCGCTTTATAATATAAAAGTTATCTGACTGACTTTTTTCGTTTTCGTTTATTCGTTCCATCACTACAGAAATCAACCAAACCATAGATCTAAACACCCTATACTTAGGGGTCTTTAATGGCCAGATGGACCTGTCTCTTTGCAATCAAATATTTCAAGCGAGAAAGGTGACGAAGAGAAAGAAAGGTATGCGGAACACTTCACCTAATGTATTTGTGACAGATATTCGGGATTGAGGGGTGCACGAGGGAGGATCGAACCAGCAGAGGGGTTTCCAAGGAAAATAAACTAGAATCTGTAGGTCTTCATTAGGTAAATCGAATCATGCGAAACATTGTACTTTTCCGGAGTACACACACACACACTACTCACGTACTCGTCAAAACACGAAAAGAGAGGTCAAAAAGCGCCTCGGGAAATAAAAAGGCCTAAAAAGGAAGAAACCTTGCATCAAAAACGAAAGGTAGATCGAGTTTTGAGGACGTGGACTTGTAAGAAATCCATCTTTTGATTAAATTTGGTTCAACCTTGAAGGCCGGAGCCAGATAAGAGGATCTCAGCCTCTTTCGTGTGACATTTGTCTGGAACAAGACTTGCATATGAGACGATATTTCATTTCCCTTCCGTTGAGAATCAAGTGTTTGGTGGTTGGTGCGCATTCTGGGCTTTAAATTAGATAAAAGACGTGGTGTGAACCACCCGAGCTCTTGGGCTGAACATTCAATTTAATGAGAACCTCGCCTCAGGGAGTCCTTCATTTTTGACTCGCTCTCGTTCCTCAAATTTGCATTCTTGAATGAGTCGGAACTGGAATTGAAAATCAACTCTCCACCAAAGTTGGGTCCAACTTTGGACTCCTTCGAGACCGATCCAACAAGTTTAGCTAAACATTGGACCCAATGCCATTTGACGGTACCGGGAAAGAGACCAATGTTAGTTAACACCCAACTGAAGAGGTTGAGCCTTTCTTGAATTATGCTGACACATTTCGTTGACATGGCATCTCAAACCTGGGAACTTGATTCTGGCAAATGGCCTTGATCTAAAGATCTCTGAACGTATTGATCGACGAGCTTTTCATTCCAGTCAAAGGGCTCCCAAAGATCCCTAGTACATACTAAGATGCTCACAGTGAATTTAAAAGGGCACCTATTGACCTTGGTCAAAGCGAGACTGGCAGCCTTTGAAGCTAGCTTTCCTTCAGTCTCAATGAATAATCTCAGGTGTTGATGTGAAAGGAAATTCCGAAGAACCAATTTGCTCTGAAAAGTTCAAGTACTTGGAAAAAAGAGTCCTGATGAATTACCGATCTTCTCTTCATATATAGATCTTGTGTTTGAGACAACATGGTGATCGTTTAAAAGCCTTCAACAATAAATAGGTTTTAGCTTGGAGCCCAATGTGAGGTACTCTATTTAATCCCTAATGACAACCATTGAATCCAACGAGGATCGACCAAGCAATAGAGCTTCTGGAAATGCACGCTAATATGAAATTCTTGAGGCGGGATGTGCATGTCCGAGCAGATATATTTTCGATTGGTCCAATCATCTCACTTTGCACTTTTCCCACGCAACGGATGAGGGTCGACCTTCACCCTCTTGAAAAACTGGGGCAGGGTCAAGTCCCGAAAATAAGAAAGGGTTCACGGTTGGACTCTAAATGAAGTAAGGGCAAATACGGGCTAAGCACTGAGCAAAGAGTTGAGTTAATCGGTTGGGCATTACTAAAAGGTTTTGAACAATACTTTGGAAATTGACATATTAGAAAATATTTGCTTGGATGCAGATGTGTATAATTCCTTATACGTTTTGATGTTTAATGCGGTAAGACTGCTTGGTTTAGTAATTGAGATACTGAGAATTGTTTTCAGATATTTAATGCTTCTAAAGTTGTTAAATATCTTTTAATTTGCAATCATTTTTTTTCTTTTTTTCAAGCTCAGCAAGATAGTATTGATAGGGTTTTGAGTTCCAAAGCCTGAAATGACTTCACAAAGCAAGCGCCATTTCTTCGCGTTCCACAAAATATTTTGCCCCACGCAACGTCTTGTCCAACCGTGTGAGGTGAAGCACAAAGGCGGAACACATGAACAACACTTATATCAGGCTGTGTGAAAGGCCGAAAGATCGCACTAGAGAAGGAAAGGGGAAGAAGGCCTCTTTGTCCAGTTTGAGCTGTTAGCATATTCCTGAGACCTAATTAGAATTTGGCCAATGTAATGAAAGAAAATACTTCCTCCTCCTTGAAGAGCCTGATCCTCTTGCGGCCTTTGAATGCTCGACCTTGTCCAGTCCAGCTTTGGTGCTTGACGGCAAGGCTATAATCACTCTTTGTTTGGGCTCTGGGAACAAATTAGGATGATCACCATCACTCGACAAGGCTCAAAATTAGCGCTACGATTACTTCCTATTTGGTCAGCCAAAAGAAAGGGTTGAAGGCCAATAGAATATTGCCAAAGAAAACTGGGCTAAACAACCAAATTTATTAACATGTTCTTTCGTTACATTGGATGTTAAACTAAACATTTTGAATTTTTCACTGAAGCAGGTGCTTTTTTGTTTCAGTTCGATAACTAATGGATGAGTGAAATCGAACGAATTCAGCTGTGGGTTCTGGGGCCAAAATGAATAGGGACGGGTCAGAACCAGGTTTTGACATTTTATAGGTTTTGTTTGCTACGTGAGGAACAAATTCTTATTTGAATTGATTGTCAAAATGAAGAAAACGGGTTGGGCTAACGAATTTTGATTAAATTTTATGGAGGGTCAGTCTCGAGTCCGACGCATCCCTAGCTACGTGTATTTTGGCCCCAGAATCCCCTGCTGAATTCATTCAATTACACTTATCCATTGAATGGCAATTTCCAGATTTGAGACGTCGAAAAAAGTATCAGCTCACGTCAAAGATTGTCAAACCTTCGAGAGCATGGATTCGAATATCTAAATTAGGCCAAGTGATATAATATTTTGTTAACAGGAATTTAAACATACTGCAAACCAGTTTGAATATTGTTTGATGGATCCGTTGCAAGAACAAATTGCTTCGAAAGTCCGAAAAAGAAAATAGCAGAACCAACTGGAAGAAAGTGCAAATACCTGTAAATATCAAAGACACTAGTAGAAGGTCTATTTCGAAAAACTGGACATTTGAGAAATGAGAATGCTCCCTTACGTAGATGTTGTAGTTGTATTGTAAGACGTCTTTTAAAGAAATTGCAATTGAGTAAAACGGGTCTCGTAAGTTGACGAAGAAAAAAAATTCAGCGAACTTTAAGTCCATCTTCATTTGGAATGAAACACTCGTGAAAGTGTCTCTAGAATCCGTAATTATCAGCGTGATGGTCACTCATCCATTCATTTCAAGACACTTGTTGGATTCCACGCGAGGAAAAGCGCTGACAAGTCAAGCTGTTCAAAACTAGGTCATATCTCATTCACCTTGTTCCAGTCTTCATTTGAATGAAACTGGAACCTTTTTCGTCAAGAAGTGGGGTCAATGCTGAGGTTTCTTTTTTCCAAAACGACTCCAAAGGACTTTCAAAGTTCGGTCCAAAGGGACATAGAAACTAGAAAAATTATAGAAAAAAGTTTCCCCCCAAGAGAAGAGAGGGTGAAAAGGGTGTGGAAGAGTAAAGGGAACCAAAATGAGAAAGGGGTCGCGTTGAAAAGTTGGTCTCAAATTGAGTGAGTGTTAAAATTGTGAGGGTGGAGACATGGCAAGCAACAACCAAGCTCTTTGCTTCCTGATCCTTTGTCAAGCCTCCCAACTTGTCTCTGTCTTTTCACAACTTTGAAGGGAAAATGGGGGAGGAATATTCTATCCCGTTTTCCAAGCTCGTTGTTTGATTCACTCTACCATTAATTCCCCATGACAACCTGTGAACCCTTCCAATAAGAACTAGGCGACACACTGACAACCCCATTTCCAAATCCATGATGAGCTCCAAATTCTCACCCAACTTTCTGAAGACAAACATGCATTGACCCCTGATCCATCTAGCTCAAGATGCATGGAATGGACCACGAGTTCCACGGACCAGTCGTGTCCGTGGATGACGATGATTTTGGCCGGGACACGAATCCGGTCCCCGCAGGTCCACTAATGCTCCGGATACCCAAAGGGGGTGGGGCAGGGGGACACAGTGAAAATGTCCGCTTTGTGGGCGAGGACAAATCCACTAATATACTCCCACCCCGAAAACCCACCCATCAGATCGTGTCAGGTCAGGGTGACGAGCATCACTTTATCACCACTCCTTCCGGACAGATTCTTCATGCTCACCAGGACAAGAATCGGATCAACAAACACAAGTTCAGCCGTCTCATGAATGAGTACATGGGGGCTTGCATGGAGGATAATTGTAATATTGGTAAGTGGATCACCTGATGGTTGGTGTGTTTCCTCGGGCAATCTTTGCCTTCCTCCCTGAAATGTGGCACCCCCAAGTTGAAGCGATGGGTAAACAAACCCGAAAGATGGGCTGTCTTCTAGATGATGATCAATTAGTATTAGGCGTTGATGAATGAGCTCTCGTCATATTTGGGTCCAGAACATCGCCTTCTTGAGCTTGTTCCATGTCTCCGGATTTTCAGGATTAGCTTGCCTCTGGAACGGAATGGAATGTTGATATGAAGTTTTTCGTCTTCCTGGATGAAGCCAAGTTACTTAGAACATCATCAAATGGATTTGTCTTCTTCACCAGCCACACATCCAACGTCTTCTCATGGCTCAAGTCAAAAGCCTGTATTTTTATCCTGCCAAAGAGGAAACAAAACCAAGGCGGAAGTGACAAATGAATTTCCCTGAAGCCAACAAACCTGAGCACAAGGGTCGACTTGCTCAATCCCCAGGATGAACAATTGAGTTTAGTTGCAGGTCTTGATTTTAGTTTCCCCCTCCTACGACTCAATTAAGGTTAATCCTTTCGCTAACGAACCAATCCGATGTTGGCCTTTGGCCTTTTTAGTCTGGTTTAAGACTGGCAACCCGGTTAATCCCTCTCAATGTGGTGGATTAAAAATGAATTCACTACAAACAGAGAGTCATTTATGTTTAGCCAGTTTCAAGGTTTGGAGTATTTGAGAACCAGCAGAAAAAAGTTTCCATCCTCTTAGAACGAAATGCCATTTGTCAAGAGTTGCGAAACTTCAAATCGTCTAGCTACCGGGTGATTCATATGAAACGCAACATCAAAATATGTCCGTAACGTGGATACGGTTGAATTGACAAAAAATGTTTGAAGGTCAAAAAGACGCAAAAGATGACAATTTTGATGACACATAAGTTTTCATTCCCTTGATGTCACCATGTTTTTATTTTAGCCAAATTTCTTAAGGGAGAAAAAAGTAGGCGTCACAAACGCTGTTTTAAAAAATGTAAAAAGAAAAAAAATGTAAAAAATGCTAAAATATTGAACTAGGGGGATATTGCTTTTTCTAACTCTTTAAGTCACGGATTTTTCAATCATATGTATTGAAGGCGGAATTTATACGTGGGATCAATTACGAGTTATGGATGGTACAATTAAAATGCTCCGTTTCTTTTGAAACCCCCGGCAGTAACACACAGAACCTCGTTAATGACCTCGAAAGGCGTCTTCTCATCTCATCTGATAAATTGTGCCAATCTATTTCTTATTTCATCCGTTCCACACTTCAGGAATATCATAACGAATTGCTCTCCAAAGTGGCAAATCCAACATCTGTGTGGTAAAACCTTATTGTTTCATTTTCAGCCGATCCCGAGGGACCTGGTTTGTGTGCCATGCTCTTGACTTTTCTGGCCTTCATCCTTGTCCTCGTCACCATGCCATTCTCTCTCTGCGTCACGGTGAAGGTAAAGAGGCCACCAGACAAGATAGCTGCCACAACATCCTCTGAATTGTGCCATAAAGTGCTGTTCCTAGTTTTGCTCTCAGCGTGGATCTACTACTCTTTTTAGGTCGTTCAAGAATACGAAAGAGCGGTTGTGTTCCGTTTGGGTCGACTTCGTGCTGGGGGTGCCAAAGGTCCCGGTTTGTTCTTTATCATGCCCTGTGTCGACTCATATAAGAAAGTGGATCTCCGCACGGTCTCCTTTGATGTTCCACCTCAAGAGGTGAGTCCATGAATGAGAGTGAAGCTCAAATGAACTAATTCTATATATAAATGCGTTTGTTCCAGGTGCTCTCTCGTGATTCAGTAACAGTTAGTGTAGACGCTGTTGTATATTATAGGGTATCAAATCCAACCATGGCCACAAATAACATCGAAGACTACAGGTAAAAAGACCTTGTTCTCATTTTCGGTTATCGCAAAGAGTCATCTTTGACCGCGATCTATAAACAAACCAATCGGTTCTAAGACTCCCCAGTTCTCCGAAGCACTTTTGTGGTCGAGAAAAATCCGAAATTCAGTTTCTGAAGCAAGGATATGAAGGACACGAAAAAGACTAATGATTGGATGTGCTTTTTGAATCTCTTTTTCAGTCACTCGACGCGTTTGCTGGCCGCCACAACCCTCCGTAATGTGTTGGGAACAAAGAATCTGGCAGAGATTCTATCAGAGAGAGAGACAATCAGCCAAGTCATGCAAAACGCTCTGGATGAGGCCACCGACCCTTGGGGTGTGAAGGCAGAGCGTGTGGAAATGTAAGAACAAATCAGATGAGGTCCATTAGCAAATATCATTTAGCCCGCCTTCGTGGCACTTACAAAAGGAAACGGGCGACAGGATAAATAAACCATATTGAGGTTACCTCCTTTCGCTCGAATTGTCAATCAGTTACGTAGGACATACAGAACAGCTCTATTTACTTGTTCGAGAAAGCGTTTCCGATCGAGCTGGAACACCGGATCTAAATCGATTTCTGCGGAAGGAAAACACTCAATCGGACGAGCGTTCTTCGTTTTGAACCGCTCAATTCCCATTCCAGAAAGGACGTTCGATTACCGGTTCAACTCCAGAGAGCGATGGCCGCCGAAGCTGAGGCTGCTCGAGAAGCCAGAGCCAAGGTAAGGAACACGTGGAAATTGGCAAATAATTGGCCTTTCCTCAAGATCCTCTTTTTGTGGAACTTCTCGTGTGTGACCATTATCTTTATTAGAAAAACTTGGACAATTTTACGTAGATATAACTTATCTAACGCATGAGACAAAAGGAAATGAAACGTGGATGTAATTTTTAATGACGGTAAAGAGCTCAAATGAAGAAAAAAAATATTCAATGGTTGGGCAAAACACATTGGAAGGAACATAATGGCGCTGAATGGAACTTTTCCCCCTCCAAACGGAAAAGAAGGTGGCGACAGATGTCGTTTTGGAGTCCAAATTCAAATTCTACCTGAGAGGACAAATTGACTCATTTTTTCACAAACAAGATATATGCATGCCTATGATAAGACCTAAATCATTGATTACCACCATGAAGTTCGGCCGTGTTTGGTCAACAATCTACAATCATGTGCATACTTCAGTTCTTACATTTGAACTAGAAAACGTCCGAGGCTATTTACGTACACACTGACAGAAAAAAAAATCAATTCTACTAATGCTAGATCTAAAGATGGTTCTCTTAATAACAAACATAATGGGCGAAAACAGAACTCAAGAGAGGACACGTTACATCCATTCTCCCTAGAATCCATTTCTGCTTTTCTTTGAGTGCCAAATGAGGAAGTGAGTTCACTCAGGGGAGGTGAGGGTTGAAGAATCAGGTCATCTTAGATTGACCAGAGAGCCATTGAGACATGGTTCACATGGCCCTAGAGCATTCGAAAGATTCTCTCCCTTGTCAAGATTGAACAAGCGCCTTGGGGGTTGGTCGTAAATCGTAATGATAATGGGTGGGAAAATAAGCGACGTGAGGCACAATACTCGGGGAAAACACCCCTCCAGGGAACCCTCTTGTTAGAAGCTCAGCCTCAAATAAAAGAAAGAGGAAGAGGGGGGAATGAAACATCCCTTCTGAGATTATTAAGTCCTCATTAGGACCGGATCCGTGGGGTATTTAGTAACAAAGTCGAGGGACTCACACCTCCAACCGGGAGAAAGATCTACAAAATCTGCTGTTAGCGCGAGTCTAAATCAAAATTTAAGAGATTTCATTCGGATTAGCCGCGTCAAAATATTCAATCCATCATTTCTGGAAGCCTTTGGAAAGGGATCGTGTGCCATTTCCGTGTTCCACCTTTTTGTTTGTGACCCACATTCCAAAGTTATGTGGTGTCAAATGCATGCCTTTGAGACAGACAAAGAGGTAGTATCAGAAGCACACTCATAATCGCTTTGTTTCTTCCACTTTTTTCCAGGTCATTGCTGCTGAGGGTGAACAAAAGGCATCCCGAGCCCTTCGAGAGGCCGCCAGCGTGATTGCCGAAAGCCCATCAGCTCTACAGGTAACTTGAGCCTTTAGGGCAAAGAGAGTCTGAGATCGGGAAAAACGGCCTTTGCCAGCCAAGTCCCACTTCAAGATCCAACCAGGCATGAGCTTCACGGAGCAATGTATTGTCAAATCATAGATTTCTTTGACGACTGAGAACCCTTGGTGATGAGAGGGTGGGGGAAAGACTTGAAAGACACGGAAGACCCTTGCCTTGTTCCACCAACTTTTACCACTTTGAGGACAAAGAAAGTTGATGCCCATATGCAACGTGAAAACTGAACCCTTGTCACTCGGAATGTTTTGTAATTTGACCTCATTTCCAAGGGCAGAGATTAAACATGGGGTGACAAACACATGGAATTGAGGAGGGGAGGGAAGGGTGTGCCATTAGATGGGAATGACAAAGAGCACCAAGGCTTAAAACTTGGTTACTCTGAAATATGTACAGTAGCAATCACACAAAGAAAGGAAGAAGACTTCCAATTTGCTCGAATTGACTATTTGAGGCTTCAGCAAGAACTTTTCTGAATTAATTTGAAACTTTGTCTGTCGAATGTTAATGAAACATTTAGAAATTGCAGCCCCTTCTCCAAATCAAACTTTAATGATTCAGAATTGTTCATTAACCCTACCACACCTCTGCGCCTGAGCCTAATTTACCCCTGTGCCTGGCCTCTTGGGCAATTTGGGAAAAGAAATCGCTCATCGAAATCGAAGCGCTATATCGAGGCTAAGCAGAGATTGGGTGACAATAGGTCGGTTGTTAAGGTAGTTTTGAAGTATAGTAGAAGCATACCTAGAAACACAAAAGAAGCATGGAAGAGGCACAAGAGACGGAGTAGAAGGAACCATGCTCGATCAAGTTTCGTTACATAAGCTGCGATTGAAAAACGCAGTTTGGAAGTATAGTAAAATCATAGGTCCGTTGTTGAGGTAGTTTGGAAGTATAGTAGAAGCACATCTAGAAGCATAAAAGAAGCACATGACGCGCAGTAGAAATAACCATGCTGGATTGAAAAAAGTAGCTGCCTTTGAAAAACACAGCTTATGTAGCGAAACTTGACGGAGCATGGTTATTTCTACTGCGCGTCATGTGCTTCTTTTATGCTTTTTCTATGCTTCTAGACGTGCTTCTACCATACTTCCAAACTACCTCAACAATCAAGTTTTACTACATAAGCTGCGTTTCTCAATCGCAGCTTATGTAGCGAAACTTGATCGAGCAAGGTTATTTCTACCCCATTTCATATGCTTCTTTCATGCTTCTTTTATGCTTCTAGATATGCTTCTACTATACTTCAAAACTACCTCAACAACCGACCTTATAGTACGGGGTGGCATATTAATGCAGATGAGATTTATTTAGAGTATAGCAAAGTCAAATAAACGCATGTCGAATATATACTTGCATCAGATGCTGCGTTTCAAACACACCTGTTACTGCAAGGATTTACTCAACGAACGTTAATCTGACTTGATTTTGGTCTTACTCTAAAGTAACTTGAATTTGCGTTGACATTTTGCCTTAACGGTCTGTTTCTCTTAATATGGTGAAAATGTAACCTGTTGGTGTAGTTTACATGTTGATTGCACTAATTCACGTAGTTCGTGTCCCCCAAAATCAAATCTAAGTAACGGTCCCTTGTTATGCTCCCAGATCATGAGCTGTTTGAAACGCTGCACCTGTGCCGAGAATGTAATCCAGGACCGTAAATCCAACTTGATTTTGGCTTACTTGAGCTAAAATATTGGATTAGTGCACTTAACAAGAGACCTAATAGTTCGATTTGCTGGAGTGTAAAAAGCAAGTCAGTTAATGATACCAAAATGCAGTCTCGACATAACAGTTCTGTTTTCAATGACACTAAGAGTATTCTAGAGGGCCAATAAATTATTTTAATTTTGGTTTACTGTATGTACTGAAAGGTCCTTTCAGTCTCTTGCTTACTGAAGCTAGTTCTAATACTGACGTGAACATGCGACCTTGTGAAGGGTATTGATACCCTTTTAAGAGTTTATTCTAAAACATAAAGAAGAGTTTTCTTTTATTTATCTCTTTGATTTCAGCTTCGCTACTTGCAAACGTTGAACAGTATTGCAGCCGAGCACAATTCGACGATCATCTTTCCCATGCCGATGAATATCATGGATCATTTCATGGGCAAACGCGCCATCGAATCATCGAGTCCACCTCCTCGAAAAGCGAGGCCTACGGAGATTCTGGATTCACCGGTTTTGTAAATTATCATGGCCAATTTGGAAGTAATAAATGAGAAGGACTTTTCATTCGAGATCTTTTCATTAAAGCATGACTATCAAATATGTCATAAACAATGGCACGGAGTAATCGGCCAATGTTAAACACAGCAGTGCTAATTACAGGAATTTTATTAGTTACCAGGTAAGATTGCTGGCATTGTTTAAGAGCAAAATCCTTAGCACTGGATTTATCTACTTATTAGTGGCCAAGGCGGAGAAATTGCGTCGGAGAAAACCCAAAGCCACGAACATCGGGTTCATTCGAGAATAACAGAACATAACATTTTGAAAGATGCAGGTACGAAGAAGGCATTGATTGATCCCAAAATAAATAGCATAAAAAATGAAAAAAATAAGTTCGTCAACTCAAAAGCATTGTTCATTGAAACCGTACACCACACAAGCTATTAAAGAAAATCTTCATTGAAATGCCGTAAAAGGGAAACCATTGAAATGAATCGTGTCTGATTTAGTGTTAGAAGACTTGCGTTGCAAAGAGCCCAAAGGTACCGTGATACCTCCTCATCCTCACCCAACAGTGTTTCTGACGGTCAACGCTTATGCCCGAGTGTCTTGGACGGGGTCTGTTATGTCTCGCAACGTCATTATGAATTGGATTCGCCCGGAAGTATCTCAAGAGACCGATTGGGTTGGGTTATTCGATGTTGATATTTCACATGAGAAAACACTTCATCGTAAGTTTATAACCCTAAATATCTAATATATTGAACCAACCTTAAGCAACATTCTCTTGGCTCCTATTCAATAAATGATTTTAGATTACACTCCCGTGATGGCAAAAATGTGTTCCACTATGAGACTTACCGGTATAAGGTCGGTTGTTGAGGTAGTTTGGAAGTATAGTAGAAGCACATCTAGAAGCATAGAAGAAACATAAAAGAAGCACATGACGCGCAGTAGAAATAACCATGCTCAATCAATTTTCGCTACACAAGCTGCGATTGAAAAACGGAGCTGCTTTTGAAAAACACAGCTTATGTAGCGAAACTTGATCGAGCATGGTTATTTCTACTGCGCGTCATGTTCTTCTTTTATGCATCTTCTATGCTTTTAGATGTGCTTCTACTGTACTTCCAAACTACCTCAACAACCGACCTATAAGCGAAATTGGGACTTGAGAGTTCAAGAGTCAAAGGAACGCAGTCAAAGACAAAATGGAAATGAAATATACTTTTCAAAATTTCAGATTCTATCGTTGTAAAACGTCTTTACAAATTTTGATTCTTAGAATCACTGAAAATAGTATTACTAGGGGCGGGCAAATAGTGTAAAAAGATTTTTGATAGCATTAACCCATTTTTCTGCCTTTTAGCACTTTTCAACTTTATTTGCACCTTTTCTTTGCGACTTTGGCCAAAATTGACAAATTATAAAAAAAATTGGTGTTGAGAATAAAGTGACTTTTAAAAGAATTTTTAGCTTTAAGATCAAATTTTGAACTAGTCAAAAAGCTTCCATTTGCAATCAAACATGCTCAACATCTTGAAGAAATACTGTATATGCATTTCAGACACAAACCTTACAATGTATTCTCCATATTGGCTTTACCGTCCGTTCCATTAACGTCCCATCCCCTTACTAAAGAATCTCATTGCATGCAACTAACAAATATCAAACCTAAAGAAACTTAAGTTATGACAACGGAAGGATCTGACAAATAATGTGGATTGCAGGCTTAGGTTTGATTGACTACTAAAATCGCTATTTCTAAAAAAGGCCCATATGAACTTGAAAACATCAAACTAAGGATATATCAGTATGGCTGTACACAGTGCTTAATTGACTTGGAGACATCATTTTTAAGTTTCAA
The DNA here is from genome assembly GCA_010645155.1 of Tigriopus japonicus. Lineage (NCBI taxonomy): Eukaryota > Metazoa > Arthropoda > Copepoda > Harpacticoida > Harpacticidae > Tigriopus > Tigriopus japonicus. The sequence goes on from CM021321.1 coordinate 9,710,683, forward strand.
AGATAAATGAGACCAGTTCTGAGGTGTGAGATAATGCCACAGTTGACATTGAGTTGTCATAATTAGGTCACGGGCCAAATGTTGAAGAAATGTCACTTAAAACACATTTACGAATATTTTCTTTCACTCAATTGCTAAGCAAACGTGGGTCGCGGGACTGCAATGAGACTACATTAGGAATGGAAAATTCAGAAGTTTGTTTTTAATAGTGTATCTTAAAGGACTTAACATCCTTTTTTGGTCGTGACCTTAATTAATAGAACTCAATTGCTTGTGCGGTATTGCCTCTTCATCTCAAAACTAGTCTCAAATGTTTTTAGGACTTTTAAATGACTTCTCTAGATCAATTAAGAGCCGTAGGTACTCTGACTTTGAATGACTTTTTAATCCAAATGCTCTTTGCTCTTTTTTTGACTAATTTGCACTTTCCTCTTTTTTCTGCACTTTGTTCTGCACTTTTGGGTACATTTCTCTGCAACTTTTGGTGACTAAAAGGCTTTATTTATTTGCACTTTCTGCCCGTCCCAAGTATTACCATTTTTTTGTAATTTTTTGATGCTAATGTTGTTTTCTGATCTCTGAATACTTCATATTTGGTGGGCAAATGGAATGCACTTTTCGACTCTGAATTGCAAAGTCAAAAAGTATCAAAGGCATCAGAAAATGAAGAAAAGGGCCTAAGCATGTTAGACTTAATGTTTTGCTGCTTTGACCGAATCTGCACGTGCAGGTTTTTTCCGAAATTTCTAGCATATTATTTCCATCTTTTTGAAATCCAATTAAACTTCTTTTGATCTTCAAGGAAGGTCATATTTCCATCACTAGAGTTTTAGAAAAGAAATAGAACAAAGCATCTTGGCGCCAAACTTCACGTAACAAATGATTTAAAAACCTTCTCAACCTCGTTTCAGCGGACGAGGCTCTCAAAGTCATTCGCCTAAACGAGACGGAATCGAGTTACAAAAAGACTGACATTCCTTTCAAGTTTCGGATTGTTCACGAAATTGATGCCTGCTTGGACTTTTGGATTGCATACATTCGAAGTGATACCATTATAGCTTTGAATTGCATTAAAGCTAGACCACATTGGATGAAGAAGATGAGAGACTACATCGGATTTTTGCCCATCACCCAAGTAACCTCATGTCGTTATTCCCTCGATGAATTTGCAACCAACCCGGAAAATCATTTCTGAATTGTAGGCTATGCTCCCTGGGACTCATAACTCTGTTTTACAGACACAATTTGAAGGTTTCTTCGCAAGTTTAATCACCAAACGGTGGACATATACCCAAGTAAGTTGCCATCTTGAAAGTACAAAGTTTCCTACGGTTTTGAAGCCTTTCCATGGCGTCATGGAATTCTTCATTAGGAAGAACCTATTTGGAACCAACTAGTTTTGGGAATCAGATTTCTGGATGTGGATATTGATACCAACATGGATGGGGTTAGCAGAATTCTCGAGGCTTATAATTTAAACCCGGATGAAAAGGTGAAAGAGGTCAATCTGACAGGCCCGTTGGGTGAATTAATCAAGTAAGGACGAAAGCAAATACCAAGGCATATTGCATCTTTTTTACATATGGTCGTGCTTTTGACTTCATGAAAGTGTTTATTTAGGGCATTGGACAAGTTTCTAAGCATCAGTCAAGATGTCGTGGTTGTCAAGTTTACTTTTCGCCGTGTGACAGCGACACGTCGTCATCAACACATTAGAAACTTGATCATAAGACACTTCGAGCCAAAGATGGTGTTATATGATCCCAGAGAGGCCTTTAAATTGACCTTGAATGACTGCTGGGACCAAGGAAAACACCTGATTGTAGCTCTTGAAGAATTCTCAACTTGGAATGGACAACCAATCTCCTCGAATTTGCCCACCATTTCGCTCACTACGGAGGTTTGACGATTTCATTACTTTGTGAAGGGTAGTTCTCATTGGATATACCGTTTTGAAAAGGCAGGCTTGTATATGATTGTAGGTCATATTTTTTGCTTGGGACAGGAATTTTGGACAAAAAAAAACTGTTTTCTGCTCACTGACATTGGCAAAGAAAAAGTTTTGAAACACTGATTACTTAAATATTGCTTAGGTCTATATCATTAAGCATTCAGTTCAATAATTAGCTTCAAACAAAATTAAATGATTTTCAGAATCCCTCCTGCATTTCCCTAGCACGCTTAGTAGTTTGCCTTCAAATCCCAACATATATTCTCGGCCAAACGTCTTAACAAAAACGCAAGACCACAACAAGGGAAAGAAGATGGGAAAGTCTTCACAAGCAAATATTGACTTTGAAATGTCTTTGGAGCCTGAGAATTGAAAGAAAAAAATTGATCATTTTTAGTGCAACATTGTATGCCAATAGTTGTCACGTTAATCAATGTGATTTTTGGTTTTAGAAGCTTTTCTACCCTTAACTCCCACAACATACATTGTTGTTATTTGCACTTAGGCCTTAATCACAAGGAAAGGTTTGGTGATGCCAGAAATGTGACACTTCCTTGCTATAGAGTCTTTGCTAAGATTTGCTTACATTTTACTCAACACCGACCGACAAAAACATGTATTTTGTCGAGGATGGCTAAAGTCAGGCTTACTTTCAAAATACTGTTTATGTCCAAAAAGTACAATGAAAATGCAAAGGAGCATTATACATTTGTTGAATAAACCTTTCACTTTTGTACAAGGGTCGGACCCAAGGTGCATATTTGAAGTCCGTCCTGAATGAGGTTGGTTCATGGACTTTGTTAACAACGCTTTCAACAACTAACATCTTCAGACTTCAGTATGTGTGTAGAAAAAGTACGCTATGCACCATTGGTCGTTTTGATAATCTAAATCATTGAAAGTGAAGTGCAGCGCAAAATTCTCAAAGGACACTCAGTCAAAAACCAAGCACAATACTTTGATACAATAGATCAAATCTACATACTCGTATTTATCAAATATATATATCGAATTCTCGGACATCAAGAAGTCTATGCCCTTTACAGGTTTAAAAAATAATGCTCAAGTAAATCGAAACCAATCTTAAGATTTCAATAAAAAATTATATTGTTTTCAGAAGACTTCAAGTGATGCCACCAAATCCCAAAATTATCCCAAAAACTTCTTTTGGCCGCCCATTCAAGTAAAAAAATAGCTTAAACAAGATGTGTTATCGATCTTTGATTCAATCAATGCTCTGCAGTTAACGTGGAACCAATCAATCTCTGAAGTTCTGTCTCTCAATGATTTCCTTGAGGATTTTTACCATGCTCACCCTTCCCCAACTGCTCAATTTGTCTACTTTCATGGTTTGGTGGCGACATTAGGATATTCAACCATGAGTATGTTGTCAGATGCCATGGATCTGGAAACAAATGGAATTCGGATATTGGCTGATAAAATTGATCGCAGTCTTGATGTTTGGTAAGAAGTTTTCAATTTTCAGTGCTCGAAGTTGCTTCGGAATGCATTCTTTAGTTGATTTAGTATAAATTTCACAGTATTTCTAACTTATTGTTGATAGCACCTAACATCTTTATTGAGAGTATGTATTGTGATCTCATTAAAACTTAATCATTTTTAAAAACTCGTGTAAGACGTTTGAAGGTGTATTATATTAATTCATCTTTATATTTCAGTTAAGATTCACTTAAAACCATCTTTCCCAACTCCACATACAACAATAGAAAACAAAGCAGTTTCATGGAGCAACGAAAACTCGAAAAAGTGAAAAATGATTTCTTCAGATTTTATTTTATAGACTATCTGGAATAGAACATGAAACGATTTTACAAAACTTATTAGTAAATCTTCAACAAAATCAAGCTAAATATCGAATTATGGTTTTGTTCCAGGTTCCATGACAAATTTTGGAGATCTGCTACGATCGTGGCCACGGATTACTTTCTTTCCAATGATTTGGTCGACGTATCCATTGATGCCAATTTAAAACGTGCAATTTGTTTGAAAACCAACCTCTGAAGAAAATTGCCGTAACAAGTGTGTTTACGTTTTTGGTCCATGTGATTTCCGCCAATTACGGTGATTATCCATTGATTATTCAAACTTTTCACTGACTCTTCGAAACCTCATGCAACCCACATTGGGCGACCAAACTTGAAAATAAGAACTTTGTAGTTGTGTAAAAAATCAATTCGATGCGTTCGCTTTCGACTGCCAATGGGCAGGATTAAAGAAACAAAACTCACCGAAAAATACTTTTGCATTGTTTGCAGCCTTTCTTGATTTCAGTGCATTGTTTTTCAACTTAGGCACACACAACGGCTCCAAAATATACGAGTTTTGAAGTTCCACGAGTCCAATATTGGGTTTTTCAATTGTCATTTTCAAGGGAAAATTGGAGCTGATCCTAAAATATTTTTTTTTTTTTATGAAGCATATGGTGATTTATTCAATGTTTGATGTCTTTCAGTTCGGAAAAAGTGTGTGTTTCATTTGGACTTTATAACTTGTTAGGCAATGCTTGTTTCATTAGGCAAGGATATTAAGAAATAAGAGAAATTAAGATGTCCTTGCATTAGGGTACCAAAATGAGGAGAAAACAAAGAATATTTATAGCTTGTCTGATTTACCGAGAAATTCAAAATTTGTCGAACGGAAAGCTGACGCACACTGCTGAAAAGTTTGATGTTTGAAGTAATCGAACAGAATATACGTACTCCCCTTGAAAGCCAAAAATTATACAATTACAAGGGAGCCAAGATTCAAACCTCCTCTTCAAAAGAGACAATGAAACAATGTAACAAGGTAATGAAGTTTCTTCGATAATGTCAAGTGTTCATTTCATGTGTAATGAAACCAAACACTTGATATCTGGCGCCATTTCAAAATGGTGTCCCTTTTTACGTCCACAATCATAATGAGACGATCGGACATATCCTATCTTTTTAAACATATCAAGCTTTTGTTGTCCTTTAAGCTATAACAATATTGAGATTTAAATGTCTTTCAGGGGTCAGATTTTCAAAAAAAATGTTGCATATAAGAGTAATGGCATGGTTAATGTTTGTTGAGGAGTATTGCAAAGTAATTTAATAACAAATGAAGAAATTGGAAGCCTTCAGCTAAACAAATTATTTGGTTTTTGGTTGAGTTGGTCCAGGAACCAATCTTCTCTGGCCATCTTGTTATTCAAAGTCTGGCATTCCTTATTCAAAAGTTCAGAAAAACAATGAAGAATGTTAATTGAAGGTTACAAAAATTGCCACTAGATGGAGCCAAAACAGGGGCAAAGTCCCTTGATTTCAGATCCATCCTCAACTTTGATTTGGTACCAAAATTGCAGCTTCCATCTTAAAATGGATTTCTCTGCATATTTCGAGTCTTTTGGAGCTCAGCTACGATATTAATGTGTTCAAAAAGGAAAAAGTCACACTGAGTAATCACAAATTGAGGCTAAATATTTACCAAAAGCACCCACAAATGTTTCTATCTCAAGATGGCGCTGATTGTCATTTTTCTCTGTGATTGAAGCTCAACTTTGCTTCCTTCAGAGGGCTTGCTCTAACGGCAGAGTTGTTCATTTTGAGAACAAGAGAGGGCACCCTAGTAGGATGTGTTAAGTAATGTTTAATAAATTCATAATATATATATTTCAAAGACACATATATTCATTAGTTAAGGGCATGCTAAATCATGTAAGGGCCATCTATTTGATCTTTGATATGGCCATCTTTGATATATGTCTTTGATGTGTATATAAATATATGTGCCTGTTATTCATATTTGGGTCGTTGCAAATTTTTGATGCACACATCGATCAAAATAGTCCTTATGCACATTTTGAAATGAGAACTATCATTTCGTTGCAATAATAAATGATACATTTTACTGACAATAAAGCATTTAGCAAGAAATGTAGAAAACAAAAGTTGTTGGCAGGAGCTTTCCTTCTACTAACGCGTATGAAAGATAATGTTTATGTCTCTCCAAATTATTCAGATCATTCCCAAAAAGTGTTGCTCCACAATTATTAAGCATTCCATAAGAAGGATCTATAATAAAACCAATATGTCTAAAAATTTGCTTGCTACCATGGCTATTCACTTTTCAGAATCTTCAACCAATCGATAACTTAAAACCAAGTGTAATGGTCCAAATTAAAGCAAATGGCATCAACCACGGAATTGGTCCAAATTGACCCTCTTTTCTTTTTCACATCTACAGTGACTTAGATTAAGCCCTTAAAATTACTTGAAATAAAAGTCGATTTGAGGCGTATTTGAAACGAGGAAGATAATTGCTTTCTAAAACCGTATGGCTTAAATTTTCAAGAACTTAACTATTGATTGGCTCTAAAAGAGCATGAACGCTTTTCCTACATGAAATATGCATGCGCTACTACGTTCTTTTCGTTTCCTAAAGTTTAGAAAGCTTCATAAAGAGACTAATATTATTTCTTACCTTCTATGCTTAATGTACATTTTATGTATGGCATAATAGACAGTTAAATATATCCAAATTATATTCAAGCACCATCCTCTAAAACTAGGGCCAATCTCAAGCTTATTTCTTTTTTGTAATCTAAAAAGAAAACTAGTAATTTTAGTTTAGCTAACGTAACTGTATAAAATATATCATTAACATTTTTATGATACTTGGTCTAACGACGCGTTACTGTTGGCAGATCTGTACATTTTTTGAAAATTGGGTTGATCAGGAATAGTATTTGAGAAATTGTTCAATTTTTGCAAAAGCATTTGGAGTTTCAAGTTCCTTTTAACCCAACGTCTTATAAAAACACAACTCTCTAACGAGTTTCTCTACTTACTACAACTTCAAATCGGACTGACCCAACTTTTGGCATGGGTCAGTTGTAAACTTATCGTCACTGTAAAACATCATGAAAAGCCAAGCATTAATCGGAACACTTGTCATCGTGGCCCACTTGTCTTTTATTGAAGGATCACCTCAGATATTTGGAACAACTTTGGGACCTGATTTCAAGCGTCAAGAAGGAGAATTCTTGAATTTGTTGGGAGGTCAGTGAGAAATCTAAATTCTTAAATGAGTCGCCAGATTTGAAAGGCACTAGAGGGGGCAAAATTTCGAATAATAACCAGGGCAGTTGTAACGAAAGTACAGAAATTCATTCGTTTCTTTGAAAAAAAAAAAACTGTAATATCATTACATTCCAAAAATGCTGTAATTGTAAGTGCTCATTTTTTGAGGACAATGAAAGAACACTCTCGAACCTAATAACTGAATATCAAAAGCTATATGAAGCGTCCTTTTACAATAAAAACTAAATTAGTGTCATTAAGATGTTTAAAATCACATCATTTATCATCCTGAAAATTCATGCCTATTCTTAAAAAAGTAACTTGTACTTTGCCATTCCTTTTTTCCAAAAGGAGTTCTAGAGCAACGCGTTCCTTATTTTGGAGGAAGGAACGGGAACCGTAATCCATTCCTTTTTTTGAGGAACGGCAAAGGCCTGAAAATAATAAAAAAAACGCTCTGTGCTTGATGACTTGTTAGCGTTTACGAGATTTTTAATTCATCAACGAATTGGAATTTGTCCCATTTTGTCAACTCAGCAATGATGATGCTTTATTCAGGGACTCAATAAAATATTGGTCAGAAACAACATTTAAGAACCTATCTTGCCCTGGTTTTAAGCCGGATATATGAAGATTGGTTTAAATTTTGGATGGATTTTCGAGGTTAAAGTAAAAAAAAAAAAATATTCGCCCTTTGAAATAGGTCGATTTTCCTCCACATGTATACCATAAACGACTATAAACTTTTTCATCTTGACAAAGGTGAGCAAAATGCTTTACAACAAATGAATGCCGTCCAAATTTTGAGTTTTTCTTCCGGCATTTTTTTTTAATTTTCCCCTTATCGCTCAGGTTTGTTAATGCATCTACAGGTGCTTTTTCAATGCAGGTGTTATTGCCTCAAAAACAACAAGCAAAAATTACTGACTTGCTTGTTTTTTCTACTGTTTAGTTTTTTAAAATCAAAGTACCGTACTATAACTACGTGTTCTTAAAGAGTTTCGTTACTAAGAAATTCTCTCGTTTGCCCACTTACGTTTTGCTTTTTTTGCAAAGAAATATAAGCAATGGGGTATTCGTGAAGGAGACAGCTGCTGAAGTTGCCTAAAACCAATTGTAGATGGCGCCACATTTGACTAGGCGAGAATAAAATTTTGCTACGCAAGTACTGCTACCTTGAAAGTCCTTTTTAGACACTATTTCATCAGTTTTTCAAGGATTTATTGATCTAAAAATAAAAGAAAATAAGTTTACCTCATGATTTTGTCACATTTTTACCCATACACGGGGACATTTCTTTTAAAAAGCGAGTTTCAAGTGTACATATACTGTTGCGTAAGTTTGGAAATATCCTTAGTGCGACACTTCCGGCTCGGTAACATCAATTTGATGAATATTTATCGTCGCATCGTTATTTGCCGTTGTTTGCGGTCAAAAAATGGACAAATTTGCAGGTAACTGACATGACACCTAGCTTTTACAAAATATGCAAAACTTATTTACGTTGGAGTTGCGTGAATGAAGAATATTACTGCGAACTAGTAGGGAACTAAAATAGACTAGAATCAAAGCTTCTTACTTCAGATTGTACTTTTTCCACAACTTGTAAGAGCCCAGCCGGAAAAGTCCCACTGCCGATAATTGTTGGCTGAGAAATTGAATGATGAGCTTCAAAGTCGTCGTGCTTGGGGTCATTGAAACTAACATGGATCTGATCAAACCACCCTTCCCAGCCAGCCCTACAACAATTCCAATCTTTTATTGGTCGATTTTGGGGTTTAAAAACCTTATCAGAGTCCCAGGGACGAATTTGGTCCTGACCAGCCCGGAAAAATCCGTGCATGCGTCGTTTCTGACTTGCTTGATTTAAGACGTAATTTTCAAACTCACGCAACATTATATGTACACTTGAAACTCGGTTTTCGAAAGAAATGTCCAGGTGTATGGATAAAAATGTGACAAAATCATGGAGTAAAGTTATTTTCCATTATTTTTAGATCAATAAATCCTTGAAAAACTGATGAAATAGTGTCTAAAAAGGACTTTCAAGGTAGCAGTACTTGCGTAGCAAAATTTTATTCTCGCCTAGTCAAATGTGGCGCCGTCTACAATTGGTTTTAGGCAACTTCAGCAGTTGTCTCCTTCACGAACACCCCATTCACGTAACACGTTCGTTGCTGCACATTCGTTAACCGTTTTTTTAGGCAATGTCAGTGCGTTTGAAATTTGCAAAGAGCTCATATGATTTATTTTTGTTTTCCTTGTTCTGATCGTAAAGATAACAAGACAGGCTTTGTTGCTTCCCTGAACCTATTTCGAGGAAAGAAAATACTTTTTTACATATGACTGTTCAAATTTTAGATTTGCGCAACAGAAAACAATACGATCATGCAAGATCCCCAGGAAGAACTAATCAAAAACGTAAAAGGCTAATGGTTAAGGGCCCTTGCTCTACTTTTATAATTGGTTTTTGATATTTTCAACTTCCATGTAATATGAAAAATTTGATGACTCAGACCTAAACATTGGTTCAGACTAGAGCACTTCAATAAAAAGAGTACGGTCATAAAGTGCGCCATCCAGTGGATGTCATGCGGCAACGGTCAAACACCCGTTTTGAACAAACTAACGGGCCTCAAATGTTGATTGTAGATTGACTTGCAATGGTTTTTGGTTGACTTAATGAAAATTCCCTCTGAGATTGGCATGGAAAGCTTGACTATTGAAAATTTTATTTCGATTCATGTATGATCCATGCCAAAGTTCCAATTGGAGTTGCTGGATCAACATTTGAGGCGGTGCACAAATGTTTTTTGTAAGTTTTTATTTATATATTTATGTACAATTTCTTACTTATTCAAGTATTCAAGTCTTGGTCTCTTCAAACCGTGTCGTATGAAATTCTTTACAAATCAATATTGAAATAAGTACTCTGCGTCAAATTTCCAGATTAACAAATTTTACCATCTAAATTTAATGCTTCAATGAATGTTCGCTAACATCAAATTTTTATGGTTAAAATTTTCTGCAGATTGTTCCAACATCGTCCCAGTGACTTGTATTTCACTCCAAGGACCTCTGGAAATTTTTAGGTGAATTTATTGACCTAAATTTTGGCATTTCAAGCAACTAGTACTTTATAAACCTCATTGATCTTTTAAGTATGATATTGGATATGGTTTTTAAGGATAATGACTTTCCCACGATGTAACGTTCTATTTAGTTTAACAGGTTTTGTACATGAAGCATACAAGTGATTTTTAATGAGTTGTTATGACGGAGTGTAGCTAATGGTTGCTTTTCCGGGTTATATGCATAACCAAATTGCTTAAAAGTCAGGGGCGTTGTAGATCAGTTTGACAATCCAATCAACATTTGGGATGAAATTTCGAAATACCGATAATGTCCAAGCTGGCACTCGTAGCCCACGTATCAAGCGTTCGCCAAGTGTCCAGAACACTTAAGAAGATAGTGTCCTTAGAACAGAAGCTGCGTTTAAAAGGCTGCTTATGTGCTAAAACTTCAGACTAAGTTCTATCCATAAGGATTGGTATATTGATTTCATTTGTTATTGCTTAGTTATTGCAAAAGACATTTTGGAAGTATGAAAAAGGAAAAGGGTATCTGGTCTGCTTGTATTAATCAGACAACCACACAAGCCCCACTCATCGGCGCGAATCCACTACTGCTTGACGCGGGCACTTTGAGCTGCTGGGTTTCACCCCTGGCCCGATTCGCACCTCCTCAGTCAACCTGGCCATCTTCGGCTCCCAGAAGATGTCCATATTGACTTCAAGCTTAGTGCGGACACCAATTCAACATGAAGCCTTATGTAGCCGTGATCCCGACCTCAAACCATCCTCAGACACCAGCCTCCCAGTCACAGGATTACAGGGCTTGTCACAGACCCCAGCTGTCAAGTTAATGCTTGAAACTGAAATAAATACACATTCTTCATGCAAGAATTTGTATCGCCACCCCCACTCTCTTCAATTCTTATCATTTTATATCTTGCTTCGCGTACTACGCAAAATTCTTGTTGTTTTTTTACTGGGCATCCTTGCTCTCGGTGACTTAAGTGGAGCGGTATTACTGTATCTATTGATAACTGCTTATATACATAAACAATGATCGAAAATGCCTATTCATACTCTACTTTGGTATAAACAAGAAGCACTGTGGAGTGCTTCTCCACATGGAGTAGGAGGCTTGCAATGAGAATAATGATTTCCAGTAAGAACAATTCAATTACGTACTTCTGCAAATGAGACCTTGCAGATGTTGACAAGAATACGTATTTCAATTTTCAGCTCAATCGAACGGCGGAGACAAAAGTTATGCTCACTCAAAGTTCACTGCAAATCCTACCAAGAGTTGTGGTAATCGTTTTACCACAAAAGGGCGAGTTCGTTCATTCTATGCTCTCTTCAGTACATAAGTTTGAGCAGGCATAACTTTTTACTCCGGCATTCGATTGGGCTGAAATTTGAAATACGTGTTCTTCTCAATGCAAGCCAGGTCTCATTTGCAGAAGAACGCAAATGGTTCGTTTCTCCTGGAAATCATAATTCGTACTGCTAGCCTCCCACTCCATGATTTCCGTGTTTCTTGGTATAAATAAAACATTTGAGTTAGTGCATTTAACATTTGACGCCTTCTTGTTCAATGGCATTTTGCAAATGCCAATAATAGATGGAGGGAAGCATTGAAATTTCCGATTGACGCAAAGTTTTTCAAATCTTGTTCTTCATTTCGAATGTTCTAACTGCAATTCAAATGCCAATTATTCAACCCCAAATGATAAGAAATGTTTTAATCCCTCCAATTAAGGCCTTTGATATAATGCGGCAACGTGGCGTGAAAGATTCTGAAATTTCTCGTTAGACAAATAAGGTTGATGTGGAAGAAAAAATAGCCCGGAAATTAGGTGCACTGATTCAAATGGCTCAGGTATACCAAAGTCTAATATAGATAACGTTAGTCTTTGACCATGAGCTGCCTTTGAAACGGAGCTATAGCTCATATGTTCTGTCTGCACCAAGGCATGCTGCAAGCATGCTTCCATTATTGACTTCAAGCGTATTTTAAGCCTGCTAGAGCATATCTTACCAAATTTTTGGGTTACACATGTACTACGGAGAAGCTGACATTCGTATGGCGTCATTTTAGAAGTCTAAAAACGTTAAAAAGAAGCAAAATTGATGGAAGTCAATTGATGAAGTATGCTTCAAGCACGGATCTCCAAACACAAAACATATGACCTTATATTTTGGCATACTTGAGCCATTTGAATTTGTGCACCCAACATCCAGGCTTCTATTCATGATTTTTGAGCATTGATTTCTGGCAAATACAATTTTATGCGGAAATGGAGATTGCTTGTTATTTACTAGTCGTAAATTTCTTTTGCCACACTGTAATCTTATCTAGAAAAAAAACTTTTGACCTAAAATAATGAGACGAAAGATTAAAAAACGGTGCCAATTTATTTACTTTTTGAACATGTTAATGAGCTTTGATTTGGCGTTGGATTTCTTCATTTGCTTATTATACGTTTTAGCCTTCCCAAAAGAGCCATTTGCAGAAAAATGTGGGTCTTTTAATGTCGGCAGCGTGTGCGTGGAAAATCACACAATTAATTTACTGAATATCACTCTTTATTTGCCGACACTGAAAAGAGGCAATCATTGTCATATTAAGAGGGGAGAAATAACCTAACTCAAATTTGTCTTTTACAACAGTTAGAATGGAGTGCGGGATTATGTTAAAATCATTTTATATTGCGATTTCATATTCCTATATTTTCTTACTCAATTCTTGGATACTTTACATATGAAACGTGAATGATTATTTCCAAAATTTTACTTGTCCCTCATTTACGAATTTTTCATGAGCAATAAATGTTTTCCAGGATCATATTTTGTAATCAACATCGATATCCCCAACATCATTAATGTCTTGCAAAACCTGCAACTGATTTGGCTAGCCGGATTGCAAGGTTATTGCAAAAGATAAATCATTAGTACTTGAAAAAAACATCCGCTACAATGGCCCAAATTTGCCTAATGGTTGTAGAAAAACTTTACAAATCCTCTGACGTCACCAAGGCATTGATTTCTTAGTGTATACAACATGCAACTTTAAGAGTGCGATATATTTCCTAATCAATCAAGAATGGAAATTTCTTTCGTTGCAGGTTGCTTCGAACTGGATAAATCGGTGAGTTCGGACCTTCTTGAAGAGATTCCTGACGTGGAAAACCCTTTGGATTGCCAATACAAATGCTCAGAGAACTCGGAATGTTTTCGATTCGTTTGGATCACTCCGATCGTTGCGGATGAAACCAACCACAAGAAATGCCAATTGCGAAAAGACGGGACCCTCATCGAGCTTTTAGGAGCCGTTAGCGGACCAAAAACATGCTAATAGATTTGCGAGTGACATGTATTTATTTGGTTTATAAGTGTTACGGATAATGCGTGGTTTTCAGGATCGTCGACGAATCGAAACAAAAGGTTAAGAATTACATCAAAGAATATGTTAAAACAACGGTTGTTCCTCATTCCGTCAATAGTTTGCCCGCGGATTTTTTGCCGGAAGGAAGCTTTTTTTCTTGATATGTGAACACGCGTCTATGGTAGTAGTTTGGGTACAATTATAGTTCTATTTCAGCCGCAGGGTCTCTTTTTCCCTCTTTGATATTGACTCTGAAACAGAAAAAGTAAGATATCGTTTGATGTTGCTCCCGAAGTTTGAGGCCAAAACCAAGATGGAGGCCATAGAGGTATATTTTCTAGAGAGAATACGTTTTGCTCTAAAGTACGAGTATCATTATTGGAGCTTAGACAATTGCACAATTGGATGATTGGAATGATCGGAAAGGAGATAAAGGGGCAATAAATAACAAAGAATATTTTCTTGAAAAGTAACCAGGAGCCAAATCGTCAAAAAACTGTTAATCATTAAAGATGCCCATCAAATTTACGGCAGGTTAATGCACCAAACATTGTAAGTGAATGAAAAGTCTCTTTACATTGCTAAGTACTGACGTTTGAGAGAATGCTGCCCTTGATAACTGACAATTAAGGTATTGACAATAGCTTTCCTGAAATCCGAATACTTGAATCTTTGTAGTTCTCTTAATTCATTTAAAGGATTTTTTCCAGACTTCAGGGCTAGTGAAAGATACCTCTCTTCTTTATAACAACATGACCCACATTACAGAAAGTATCTTACCAACGAAAACTTTCCTATTGAGATGATTTGCAACATGTGGTAGCTCCCTGTCAACTGGTGTAGACATAATGCACCAAGTATACCCTTTAGGATATTTTTTCTTCGGATTTTCTTCCCAAGAACTGATTGACAAAGTTCATTGGCATTGGGAAAATAATGGTCGAGTTATGTTCTGCTGCGATGCTGTTTAATGTCTGAAGATATCGCAACTGAAACGGGAAAGAGAGAAAGTGTGGTATTCATTTATCATTGGTCCTGATACCGCCTGAAATTGATGATCCTTTAGCTTAAGGAACACGAGTGGAACGCCGAGAAGCCAGTTACTTTGTTGGATTTGGCTTTACAATTCCTTGAAGTGTCGGGTTCCATATTTAGTTTGGGGATTATGGACGAGACACGAGCGTACGTACCAAAAGTTCAAAGCTCAGCTCGATAACCGCGAAATGGGGTTTCATTGTTCCCAAATTCGAGCTCATACAAGCACGCATAATAATTAATAATGTAAAAGGTTTCCCGTTCAAAAGGCTAGATGTGAGGATCCAAGATTGGCGGCTCAAGCTTGGTAAAACTTTTCCCGAAGATTTGTAAGTCTTTGTTGTTGTTTTCTCTTTAAATGGAAAAGTATCCCATTTATTACAAACCACTCTATTGTTGATTCATAAAGGCATCAGGAAACAATAGCGGTAACAAACGATCCCTATTGTCGCTTTAAGGAACCTTCTGAACTCATTTGGAACCGAGGACAAAACATTCTCTAACGGCTACTAAAGTGAAAATGAAGACTAAAGGCAGCATTACTCACTTGTAAAGCGGATGGACTCTCCGCAATGACACTAGCAGCCTCTCTGAGAGCTTTTGACGCTTTTTGTTCACCCACAGCGGCAATCACCTACGTAGAAAAACCAATATCAGAGCACTCTCGTGAGTCACTGAATTTCAAAACGAAATATTGGTCGCATTGTTGTTATCTTTTAATACCTTAGCTCGGGCTTCACGAGCCGCCTCGGCCTCAGCTGCCATGGCCCTTTGTAACTGGACAGGAAGACGGACATCTTTTCTGGAACAACCGAGACGTACAAAAAGGGAATAAGTCATCATGATGTCTGATCGTGATCCATCAACCCCATCGAACTTACATTTCCACTCGCTCAGCTTTCACTCCCCATGGATCTGTGGCTTCATCTAAAGAGTTCTGCATGACTTGGCTGATTGTCTCGCGTTCCGAGAGGATCTCGGCAAGATTCTTGGTCCCCAAAACGTTTCGGAGGGTTGTGGCGGCCAACAAACGAGTTGAATGGCTGGCATAAAAAGTCATTTTTTAGTCTTTTTGATTTAAGGCCAAATCTAAGGCCGCAAGTTCACGCATATAAGATTTTATTTCAGAGTAAACCGGTTTCAAACACAGCAGCTGGAGCGAGTATATACTCGACGAATGTTAATCTGACTTGATTTTGGTGTACTCTAAAGACAAATCTTCTATGCGTCAACGTGAGACCCATAACGGAATTTGTAAAGTTTACCTATAGTCCTCAATGTTATTGGTGGCCATGGTGGGATTAGAAACCCGATAATATACTACTGCGTCCACACTTACTGTCACAGAATCACGGGACAAAACCTGTATTGAGGAGCTGAGATGGAACAAAACCGTGTGGGAAAAAAGGAAAACTCACTTACCTCTTGAGGTGGAACATCAAATGATACTGTTCTTAGATCAACTTTTTTATAAGTATCCACACATGGCATAATGAAAAACAAACCGGGACCTTTGGCTCCGCCGGATCGCAAACGACCCAAACGAAATACCACAGCACGCTCATATTCTTGAACAACCTGAAATTGGGTAAATAAGTTTAATGTTTAGATACTTTAAGCACGCATAGGGCAATTGAAGTGTGCCTTGTTGTGCCTTTTCATGGAGCGAGAACGTAGACAAGTGCCACGGCTAGCTCGCACTGTGCATGCACTTGGAAAGAGACAAAATTCAACATAACTCAAGCAAATGTGCCAAAATTGTAACATAATGTCTTATTTGATGTAGCCAAACCATTATTACATTGCTAGAACAAGTAAATTCAACATGTGTTGAACAATTTCTTGAATTATTCAAAGTTTTGTCTCTTTGCAAGTGCATGCACAGTGCGAGCTAGCCGTGTGGCTTGTCGACGCTCTCGCTCCATGAAAAGGCAAAACAAAGCCACACTTCAATTGCCCTATTGGATTCAAAATCAAAGAAGACAAAGGCATAACGTAATATTTCCATAACGGGAAGGAATTTTTTGTCGAAGTTGGAAATAAGAATATTTTCCGTCCCGAGTCTACAACATTCTTTAATCGATATTATTTCTTTGAACTGAATGCAAGTTAAGGGAAAAGAACTTTTGCGAGTACTGTATATCAAGATATTCTACTTTTGAGCTTTCCTAAATCCATCTTTTAGAAAACATTCTAAGCTGGATATGAGAATATTGTCTGTCAGGAATAATAATGTTCTCATGTAGAGATTTATTCTTTTATCATAAGATCAAATCGTCAACAATAAGAGATGAAATCAAGTACCTTTACATCCAACTTCGAGTGCCTCTTGAAATGAACATACAGAAGTTTTCAGCAAAATCTGAAATTGCCTTTTTCATCGTTTATTTCGATTGTTGATAAAAGGTAATTTTGAGATTTTTTTCAATTCATTAGCCTACTTTTTGTTCTGAGAATCGTAATTGAAAATGAGATGTTGGTCGAAATTACTTGACATTACTCAAGTTTTTCCCCTTGTTCGTAACCCAATTTTTTTGTTCAGTCCCTTGAAGTGCAACTAACAACGTCCAAAAGATAAAAGGAACTGCAAACTGGTACAAAAAGGTCACTGGAGTGCTATTTGTTGAAGGTTTTAGGTGGATGGACTCTCCCTCCCCCTTCTTTAGATTGTCAATTGCATCTGTTCATAAAATGTCTCTTTGAAGAGGGAGAGTTAGCCCATTAAGGAGGGTGCAAGTCCCATTGTTATTTGTCAACATGGTATTCAGAATCTGTCTTCATGCCAGACAATGGAGGCATTAAAAAATGCACATGTTGCCAAATACGAACCTTGACACTAACACAGAGAGAAAATGGCAGAGTTACTAAAACGAGCACCAACGAAAACGCAGTCAGAAGCATCGCGCAGACATCAGCGCCCTCTGGCTCACCTGAAAGTAAACAAAGTAGAAACTCGTATATCAAAATATAATGACTTTTCTGAACGTTCAGATGAATGGGAAAGCTAAGCTCGTTCCATGAAACATTTTCGTGAAGAAGTCAATTGAATTAAGAAATCTCATACGAATGTAGCTTAACAAAGGCTCTACCTTCTGAATTCCCCTTCCTGTCTATTAGATTTAGCAAGATTTCATGAGGATTTGAGGGGTGGATTCAGGGAGACTTGGCTTTTTGAGTTCTTCACAAAAGCTGGAAATGTCAGATTCATGACTTCGCCTATCGAGCTTTGTGAAGCTAACTAGGTTAATTTGGGCTTGAATTGGAGCTAAAAACTTGAACAGTAAACTTCATCTTTATGCTTGCCAATAACCTTTTCCCTTCACCCTCTGCAAGGCTGTGGCATTTGAACCTTGCTTTGGTGGTGCTTTACTTTTCGGGAAAAGATTTCCGGATTCCTTTGTTGAGTAGGCTTTGCACACTTTTAAATGAACATGGCAAAGGGTAGACATCCCCCCTCAAAAGGTGATCCAACCCACCCTTAAAAACTCTCTTTCGACGTCAAAGTTTTTTCCATGAAAGTTTTCGGTGTTTTACTACCCCTTCTTCCTCTTTTGAGCAGGGTTGCTCTTTTGTTCATTTTGCTTGTGCTTCTTTAAAGCCCGTGTTCCATTAGTTAATCCGCATGTGAGAAGGTGGATCTCATTTTGATTCAAAGACCTCTCTGAATTTGTGTTGAAACTAGACTGAATGGATAATTCTTGGGTTGGAACCCATATGTTAATAGTTGAAGGAGCGGAGCCAAATTCAATGCTGTGTCCCACCCACTTCCTGGCCTGCCTTATTTATTGCTCACTACATTCAAGACGAAAAAAAGTTGCGGGCTAAATCTGGCTCGAAAACTTTCGTCGGTTGATTTGTAGCACAAATTTGACCCTGAGGGGGGGTGCACAAGTCCCCTAATTTTTTATTCTGCATTCAAAATTAGTTTTATTGCGACGTTGGACCACCTTAAACTGGCTTCTCAATCGTCATTTGGCTCAAATCCATTTCTGCATATTAGAGGTTGATTGATACGTCCATTTTAAGCCCATGCCTTTCGTATGTTGAAATCTTTGATTTTGAAAGGTCGGGTTGCAAGTGAAATTATTGATTAAAAGGGCCCTTATTCTCGAAATTGTTGGTTTAATTCGTTCCATTGTGGTCAATATACGAGCAAATCTTCACCACCATTTTGGAATGGGATGGAAGATCTCACAATCGTTGATGCGATCACAAGTGGAGAGAAAGCAACCACTGAATCTTGGATGAGTTTGAATGGATCATATCTCCAAACTTTTCGACTGGATCCACGGGGAAGCGTCTACTCGAAAATATTGGACAGACATGGGATCCTTAATGGCCTCAAGGTAAGGGTTATTTGGACCATTCACTTGGAACAATATCCGGACCAACAATAAAGTAACTTGGCTCTCCGAGACAACATCTAAAAGGGTCGTCGTCTCAATGGAGCTAGTTTCACTTCCTTTTGGAACCTGGGTCTGTGGAACAATCCCCATCAGGTCCTGGCATCTGTTAGCTCCAATCGTTCCATAATTTGGTCCCGATTAGATCTCGATCAAACGACTTTTCTATTGAGCCACTCAATAACTACGCGGAGTCTCGAAGGTCGTGGAAAAATCATGGCTCAAAAGTAGTGATGGACCGAAACGGCTCATAACCAAAACCGAAACCGAAAACAGCTGACCACAAAATTGTATAAATGCAAAATCCACCTTAAAAATTAAATGGCTTATGTGTTCGATGTTGGGTAGTCGCAAATTTTGAAAAATCGGGAAACTTGAATTTCAGAGGTTTTTGAATGAAACTTTTTTCGATTTTGTTTTTAAACTCCATCCTTTATAGTGTATGTCTGCTTTCGGTTTCGGTAGGCAAAACCGAAACCGAAACCGAAATTTCGGCCGAAAGCGCTTTCGGTCCATCACTACTCAAAAGAGCCTTGGAACCAAAAAGAGAGCTGCATATTTGACCATCATGAATTGGGTGGAACAAGCTGAAGATTTCTGCGAATGTCGAAGAGGCTCGTTTCTTAACGATTACTCGAGAGAGAAGGGGAGAAAAGACGCTCGGTCGTTTCGTTTATGTCTTGGGTTGGTTATCTTGTAGTCCCTTCGGAGATGCTCGCTTCATCCCCGTCTCTAGAGATCAATTTCAATTTCAAAGCGACCATGAAAACATACACAATGGCGTTGCGGTGAGTGTCGCGACAATTCTCGACGTTGAAAATGCACTGCCTGAAATTGCCACTAACATTAGTCAAACCGAGACAAGAAGATGTGCCCCAAATTGAATCAGTCTCAACGTCCCTTGGAATAGACTTGACATGAAAGCAAACACTTGGATATTTATGTACCATTAACTCCTCGAGCCCGAACCAATCTTGTTGGTTGGGATTACCCATGTTTGGGGGGGCTATTTGCAACTTTCATAGATGACAAATGCCTCTTAAAGTTGGCTTGATCTTTTTCTCGGACAGAAGTTTCAAAGGTTTTGAGCCTAGAAGTTGACACGGCCAAGTTAAAACGCTGGAATTGAAAGATAAGCACACTTGAGATGACAATAAGACACCCTTGAGAGAGTCCTGAAGCTCAACTGGCGCACCAAAGCCATCATATGAAGTTCATGGTTATGTTCTTGAGCATGGAAAAATATGAGAATACATAGCAAGAAGCATTTGAAACCCTTTTCAAACTGGTTCTCACGTATCTTCAACTACTAAGAAAAATAAAGCACGCACCGAGCTTTCAAATTGATCGATGGGGTTACTACCGAGAGGTCGAGTAATTCATTTTTCATTATCTAGGAAAGCAACCTTGTTGGATCCCTTTCTGAGAAAAATAAAAGGGCCCTTGAAGTATTTTTTTTAATGAATCACTCACAATTACTTCCCTAACCTGCCAAGACGAGGGAAATAACTTTGAAAATAAACAAAGGCTACCAAAATCGAACATTTTGCGGCAAAACCTACATTAATAATGCAATGGCGCCCGCAAATGCACTAAAACGCGTTGTTCAAAAATTGAAGGTCATCTCAAGATTTAGCCTTTTGTTTGAACACTAAATGAAAATACGAATCGGGCTTTTCTAGTGTCTGGAATTGCACCAAGATTCCGAAGAAAATAGGCTATCACAAGGTCTCCGGGAACAATCATTCCTTATTTTCTAAACACCCAACAACCAATGAGCCTTTTTTTGGGAACCAAAGGACATTTTTCTGCACTGAGTTGATGAACCCCTTCCCACTAAAGTGAATCTAATTTCCGTTGCCGGGATTAATACGCTAGTAAAAGCAAGAATGGTCACGACCAAGCAATATATCTTCAAGGTCTAATCGATTTTAAAGCGGCAACCCAAAAGCTGAATTGGTTTTATAGCACTTGCTAAAACTAAAGCTAAGGACACATTTAGCACCTTCGAGCTTTAGCTCTAAAGCCAACGAACCCTGAAAGAGACAAGTTAGCTGATGTCAACAACAGTCACTTTAAGAGTTACTAATGCTCAATATTATGGAACTTTTTTACTAGTGGTTTAAATTTTGTGAAACGATAATATATCAATTTTCCAAACATTTTTGGCTAACTCTAATACTTTAATAAATTTATGTTGCTGGTCTTGACAACCTTGAAGGCCTTGACTTGCATTGTAAGTGCTGGCATCAGCTGTCTCGCCCCTCTCAAGGTTCATTGTCAGTATTTTAACTAATGTTTATGACTAGCTAATGATCCTACATAATTCCCCATTTTAAACTTGAAAACCTGGAAGACGGAGAAAATATTGAAATCAATTTATAGGCTTTTTGATTTTGTTACCATTTTCCAATATGAGGCCATGACTAATTTGGGTCTCTTTTATTTTACCTCTTTTGATGGGAGAATGAAAAGAGTTACTTGTTGCAAAATGGCAATTTGGTAACATTAGCACTCATAAGGCGACCTTTTTGTTTGCATCTCCAGCCTTAATACCTCTTCACTAACCTTTAAGAGCTTTCATGTCCACGCTTTTTTGGAATCTGCACCTTGTATCTGTTCTATTTTATTTAGTACCACTCAAAAACTTTAAAGCGACGTCAATCATGCATGGGTATTTACCCTTTTTTCCCACCAACCACACTCACTACTTCATGTTTGCACTTTGCACACATTTTGGAATGCAAAACGAAACATTTGCACGGACACACTTATCTAAAGGAACTTAACCTAAATATGAAATATTATTGCATAGAGCCACCCAATGAGGTTGTTTTTGTGTGTCAAATATTTGCTCAAAACCAAGTCACCTTGAGTCGTTCAATTAAATGTTACGAAATGACCTCTTTTACAAACTCAAGTTACTTGAAAGAAACTTTGGACTTTGCCAAAAGGCACTCGCAGCAAAAAGCGTGTCAACCTTTATGCCTCACCTCATTGCCACCCATAAAAAAACCCTTGTGACAGTGAGCGTCTAAAGAAATGGAGCAAACCCGTTAAGTTCCAAATATGACGAAAACCATGAAGCGTTTGTTAGTTCGTTCCCAAAGGAAAAGAGGGCGAATGAAACGTAATAATTTGCCGTGACAAGACCACCCATAGTTTCTGACATTTCAACGGATCCATGGCGAATTGAAAAGGTTGAATGAGAAAATGGAACAGGAACGCCCTTTTAACACGGAACGAGTTCCTGTTTGAGTCGTCGTTTTTTTGGGGGGAATGAAAACAATTTTCTACTGGATTTATCTTTGACGTCCAAAAATGGATTCAATTCCTTCTTTGACCCTAATCTGTTTGACGAAACCAAGAAAAGGGGCAAAAAACGGTTAAGCTGGAAAGACAAGGCACCAAATGAAGTAGAGGGACGAAAGTGGGCCAAAATAATTGCGCCTCCTAATGACCACATTGTTCCTTAATACGCAAAAATTCGCCAACAAATGCACCAATGTTTTGTCCTTGTTCCCAACAACGGAAAATACCACTTCTTAATTAGTAATAATGATAAATTTATTGAAGAGAGAGTATGACAGTCCATTGGTTAGGGTGCATTTGGAACTGACATCCAATATTATTTACTAGCAACAAAAACGTTAATGGAACTTTGAGAAAGGAACACTTCTCGATTAAAATGGTTTATTGGAGATAATTGCACACAAAGAAGTAAAAGTTATGTCTAAAAGTGCATTCACTTTTTTCTAACTTTGCACTCAAAGGTGATTATTTGCATGGACAAAGTGATTTTTAACAAAGCGGCAACCAAAAATGGGCCCATTGACGAGCCCAAAACCATAGCTTCAAGCACTTCTTTAAATTCTGTGGAAACGTTTGCTTTTAGCAACTTACTATTCAAACAAAACCATACTTTTTTGGCTTTACTAGAAACCCAACATTCTGTGCACAAATTTCCTTACACTGAACCATCACTAGTGTGCAGGGAAATATTTTTTCGCTTTCGAGCAGAAATCCCAGACGTTTCAAGGAGTAAGATCAGCTGACGTAACCATCAGCTGACTCTACGCTGTGAAACGTCTGGGATTTCTGCTCCAGAGCAAAACATTTTTTTTTTCCGGGCTAAAGCCATCACCAGGGCCCGGATTTTTTTTCCTGTTGAGCAAGAATTCTAGACGTTTCAAGGAGTAAGGTCAGCTGACGATTACGTTCGTCAACCATCAGCTGACACTACGTTGTGAAACGTCTGGGATTTCTGATCCACAACAAAACAAATATTTTAAGGGCCTAGTCATCCCCAAATTCGAATTGTATTACACAAAGGACCTTAAAGGAAGGTTTTGGAAAGTTTTACTATCTGAGTTTTTTTTAACTCCATATATTTATCGTCAAAAAAATATGCAAACTTGCCAACATCCATTCACTTTCCCCATCCTTACATTGTTAGATTATCTCCTTTGGTACTATCATTTTGTACTCCGAATGCTTGTTCAGAATGTTCCTTCCCTTCGTCATATTTGTGTACGCTTCAGTGGTTTGGGGAGTTTTTTTTGCCAATGAGCCTTTCATTCAATCTCGATCTCATAAGAGGGCAATTATTGCCGAGCAATATAGATGTACCATCTACCCATTGACTGGCTTTCAGAGCACATTTTCCACCCCTCACAGTATTCAACAGTCATCCGCAGAAGTTCCCATGGTCCAAGACTCTCAATTCATTCAGAAGGGGGAATAATAGTAGTCCAAGAGACTGAAAGTGAGAGCCAATCTGTACTAAATATGAGTCATGGCAAAACTACTGGACGGGATTGGAATTTGACGGCAGATCTTAGCCAAACATATTGCTCTTTGTAAGGCAACAAAAAGTGTAATTACATCCTTCCGGGGCTTTTTCCTCGAGGGAGAATTATGGCCTGCCTTTTAAAAGAAGACAGTGTTAGCAGAGATATACTCTGCATAGTTGGGGAAATTGAGAAGGAACGAGCTTCTTCTCGTTCTTCTACGTGTACATACTGTATGTAGTACTCACGGAGCAAAAAAGGCAATCTTCCTTAGTCGTACATTCCAATTAGTTACGTTCCATCCAAAGACTGGTCTTCCCCATTATGAGGCATTAAAACCCAGAAACTCGACACAGAGGGAGCAACTTTGTGTCTGAAAGTTAACTCATCACAAATTGTTTCTTCTTGGGGGTTGTTCGTGTTTTTTTAAAGTTTGCATCCGGGTTTCCGTCCAACCCTGAACATGGAACAATGAAACTTAGCCAGGGAGGGTTTTAGAGGGGTAGGGGGGAACGTTGGGTTTGACATTGATTTATTTTAAATGTTTCAATTTCAACTCTTCATGGACAATGAACATTGCGGAAGGAAAATATATCTTAAGGCAAAGTTTGATGTTAATTTCATGCACTCAAATAAATATGCATTGAAATTTTGGTACATGAATGGATTATTTTATGTAATATTCTAAAGTGGCTTTTAGTTGAGACTTGTTATAATAAAGCCTTCTCCTCCCATGATAAAGGGAAAAAAAATGAATTTTAGGGATGGGTCTGAATCACCCATGAACCGGATCAGCACGGCTCACTCTGGAACGCAGAATTAATCAGAAAAAAAACTGGGAAATCCTCTGAATGACAAGTGTAAATTGTTCCTCACGAAAAATAAAAAAAAAAAAAAACAGGTCCTAAAAACCTAGGAACAAATGCAGAGTTGGAACCGACCTCTGAGGAGTCGAGTCATAAAATTTGGATGAATTTTTCTTAGGGGCATCGAGGTTTAATCAAATCTTTTTACTCGAGTTTTTTGTATTTTCTTTTTCTTTTCAAATTTACCCATTATCTGGAAAAAAATTATCAATATATTTCAAAACTTGTCTGTGATATGCACAACCGTGATAAAGAATGCAGTAATGTTGCAAAATCTTTCTAAGAGACCCTATTTTATCCGAATCCAATTCGATTCGGATTATCGCCAATCCAGATTTAAGTCGGATCGAATATTTTGATTTCGGTTTGGAACCGAACTGATCCGTTTCGAAAAGTCACTGAACCGGCCCTGAAAGATAAAAATCCGACCCATCCCTACCTTACTATTTATAACAAAATAGTTCACAAGTGCGATTCATAATAAATTTGTTGTTCATATCCTTCTTTGGTCAAAAAATGCAAGGTGGACACATTTTAAACTTTAGCCAGTTTTAGATTTCTTTCATGATAATGTTAAGAACCGTCAGCAATATAGCCATCCATTTTCAAATTTAGTTTTCTCCATTCCTCGCTCAATTGTTCTGAAAGTGCAAAGACTTTGTTCGTTTCTTAAACAAAAGACTTGAAAGGGAATTCTGGCATAGCTTTGAAATGGCATATTCTTATGCTTCCAGAAGGCTCATCAAAAAGTTGGAAAATGAGATCAGTGGCCTTCAAATGGGACGTCTCTTTTTTCCGATCTTTCCTCCAATGAAAAATGGAACTTGCAAACGGGCACATCATGCCAATCATTCGTATTTCTGCCTTTGCACTTTGATTTTAACGAGGCCCTCTTTTAAATCTGGCCAAACACGACAAAGTGCAAAGGTCCATAGTAAGAATTAAAGGATTCAAGAGCTAAGAAATTGGAACCAACCCTGTTCCCGGAAAAGAAATGGTTCGCCAATCGTTATCAATGACCAAAATTGAGGGAACTGCAAGCTGGTTTTCCGTTGCCTTGAGATCATGCCAGATCTTGGACCAGAAACAACAATTTGGCCTTTCTTTTATGCCATGAAATTCTTGGCATTCCAGACCTCTTTGTCTTCACCAACGAGAATTGTCCGAAGAAGAAGTGGATCCAGACCTGGTTTCTATCTCGCTGTCCATCCAACGTGTGGTCTTGTTCTTGATCAAGGTTGCCAGAGAGCGTTTCCACCCATTTTTCAAGCTCATGGCATCTCTGACCTGCTTCGAACCCAATCAGGCATAATTTTCGGGCCTTGCCAAGGGAACCTGAATCTTCGGTCACAGATTTCTATCTCGAGATCAAGATTGCCAATCGTCCGGTCGGTTCCATTCTAGTGAAAGTTCAAGGTCAGTTTGTGCCAAATCTATGGGACATGGTCTGAATCCGACATTTATTGCTGTTAGTGGGCTTATCTGCAGACACTTGGAATGTAGGCCAAAAAAATTATCCAAGGAGAAAATGGAACACCCTTTTGGACCTGAATTCATCTCAGAAGGTGGAAAGATCTGGCTATTGAAGAACAGATGTACCTTCAAAGAAAGGCTGAATGATCAGACAAGCACATTTCCCAGAAATACTAGGTCAAGTCGAATCAGCAATTCCGCGAAATCAAACCAGTCTTTGGAGACTCGCTATTGTTGGAAATGGACCTCGTTTTCAGAGCGAACGATACTGTTGAGTCAAAGGATGAATTCATTAGATAAAAAGGACAGGATAATGAAATGAGGCCGATGGATACTGATTAATATCAACCAAGTAGAACCAGATCTAATGGACATAGAGCAGAAGTCGCTTCTTCACATCGCATCTAGTGATTGCCCTGCCTCAAAAACATTACAATTGCAAAGAAGGGAGCTCAAAAATGCCTTTTGATTTCATGAATTCAGGGGTTTGCTTAAAAACATCATCTCTTGTAACAGGTGTGCAGATTTGACCTTTCACGATGTTTTTTTAGAGCTCTTTTGTCCGTGACAAGAGGTTTCTCTTCAAAGCAGAACGCTCACTCGACTCTCTCAAACCACACATGCGAGATTTACTTATACAAAAGCTTAGCAAACCTCATAGATGGCGCCCTTCTTTTTATCTCTGTTTGCTTTGCAATTTATGTATGACTGTGCATTTGACTAGAGCACTATAATAAAAAAGTACGGTCATGAAATGCGCCATATAGTGGATTTCATGCAGCAACAGCTCGCAGTTCCCATGTTACACATATTTTTGAAGATTGGAATGGTCAATCATCAGTAGAGCCAAGATTTTTAGGTGAAAAATTAGAAAATAATTTTTCACCTTTTTTACTGCTTTTGATGGAAAAATTTTTTTTTGCCCTTTTTAGCAAAAATAATAATTTTTTTGACACTTTTTGGGACAAAAGGTTATTAAATGCCGAGTTTTACAACTTTTACCACCTAGTTTAGAGAAAGTGATTTCTAACTTAGTGAAAAATGGTCATATTTATTCTATCACTAAGGAAGGGCACTGATTTAATTTCAAGAGGCTAGAGGCAGTTCTTTGAAAAATGTAGAAAGGAGTAAAATTTACAATTATTTTTTTCCATTGGCCTTCCAAAGAAAAAGATTGGTAGTGCATTTATCTAACTTCTTCACTTTTTAAAGAATTGGCTTCTGGGCATTGCGCAAAAAACAGCGCATTGGAGGTTTTGTGAGTCAATCAAATTTGGCGCCTCAAATGACAAGCTCGTAAACTTGTCCATGTTGAAAATGATGGTTCAAATGGCACAACTTGGTAAGAACGTGGTGTGGGCGTGGTATGGTAGCCGACTGCGCCATGCAATGTGAGGCTACTGAGGTAATCAACGGCAATAATACTTCACATTATATATTCCGAAAGAAATTCAAACAGTCTCAAATAAGGATAAAAAGCGTGTCAGGTGAATCAGGATTCTCAGGGTGACCTCGGTATACTTCAACATTCCAATACGTTCACCAATGTAAGTGCTTCTATTGTAAAAGGCGCACAATAAGAACCTTTTTTTTTACTTTTTTTTGGTTATTGTCTTCACCTATTTATCACTTTTTTGGCTTTTTTCTTCACTTAAAAATCCTGGCTCTAATCATCAGTTTTGGACAAGTTCTATTTGGAGTTCCCCCATCAATATTTTAGGGTCTTTAGTTTGTCCAAAACTGATGAATGACCGTTGCAATCTTCAAAAATGTGTTTATCATGGGAACTACGAGCTGTTGCCGCATGAAAACCACTAGATGGCGCACTTTATGACAGTACTCTGTTATTATAGTGCTCTACATTTGACAAACGCAAAACAACTAGCATTTGTTTTTGAGTGATCAGCTGTAAGCTATGACATAGATATCAGATAGACTAAGATGGTAGCTTCAAAATTTATCATCTTTGCTCCCATTCCAGAGAATATTTTATATTCTACAAGAGCTGTGGTTTATGTAACAAGGAAGTTCTAAACCAGTGTTCGGCTCAATAAAGAAAAAAAAATAGTGTTTGTTTATTGTAACGTTTCTTTTAATATTTGACATATCATTTAACCATGTATGTCTCATACAGGCCTGTTCAATTATCATATCCAGATAAAAGATAGTTTAACTTTTATCTTTATCTAGATAGTTTTTTTCGGGAAACTATGTTGAAGTATCTTTATCTTTTGGAAAACTATCTTAAACTATCTTTATCTACAGGGCTGCTACTTCTAATTGTGGTCGTATCATCAACAAAACCAAAACAAGTATATCTCAGCCCTAAAACACTGAATTTTTAAAATTAAAAAAACTCACATCTAAGGTTTATGGTTTAGAATAGATTTCATTCGATCTCATTGCCCTCAGCCTCCAACGCGGCCTTCGTGCGGACATCAAACCACGTAGTTGGAATTTTTACCCTTGCCTCGTCTATCTTGTTGCCCTTCTTCTTGATGGCACTGAATTGGGAGGTCTTCATGTTGTGGGCTCTTATGTTGGCCCTTTCTTTCAACACGCCCAAGAAAGACTAATCCATTGGACTTTAATCTGGAGAGCTAGGTGCCCATGTATCCTTGGAGGTGAAGCCGTAGCTGTTCTCCTTGAGCCACAGGAGAGACTTTTGGATACGTGACAGGGCGCATTGTCTTTTTGCCATACCCAGGGGACGGTTACCAGTTGTCTCCTTGGTGATAGGTATAACCAAATCCTTAAATAGAATGCGTGTGTTGACCCTGAGCCGTGTTTCGGTGATGTGTGGAGGCATGATATGGTCTTCGCCCAAGATCACTCCACATACCATCTTTGAACCAGGGTCTTTTTCTCCTCTAACCTCTTCCTGGTCCTTTGAATGAA
The DNA here is from genome assembly GCA_010645155.1 of Tigriopus japonicus. Lineage (NCBI taxonomy): Eukaryota > Metazoa > Arthropoda > Copepoda > Harpacticoida > Harpacticidae > Tigriopus > Tigriopus japonicus. The sequence goes on from CM021321.1 coordinate 9,739,618, forward strand.
TCAGATGTACAATCCAAGCGTGTTGGCGATCTCTCAGTTGGTTAATTTGGCCTTTGAATTCACAAGGGCCATCACAACGGCGCAACGTGGTTGCTCCTCATTGAATTCAACCATCTCCAGTTGGTGGTATAAGGAATTCATCTTGGATTTATGATTACTGTATGTTTGATAATTGTTTTAAGACTCAGTAAAGATCAAGCATGAATTAAAAAATCATTTCATTCATGGTTGTTTTCGCGATTCTGTGCGGCGACAATTAGAAGTAGCAGCCTTGTAGATAATATGTTTTTTCAATCTTTTGTGTTAAAGCATCCATTATGCATTGTTTAGTATGCATTATGCATTTTCCCAAAAAGTATCTAGATGAGATGCTTTTAGATACTTTTCTTCATAATGCATAATGTCAATTTGTACATTTGTTATTTGTGCATTATGCATTATGAAGAAAAGTATGTATGTATATATTTCAAGTAAGTCAGTTGACTTTTTTTGGTTGTGACACGGCAGCATTGTGGTTAATATGACAAGCTCATTACAAATGTTTCGACCTCCGCCTTAAATTGTCTCCGCCCTACAACAAACCTCAACTTGGATTCTGCTTTGTTCCAAAGCTTGGTCGCTTTGGTCCAGAACCATGTATTGAAAGTTCCAGAAACTCTTGGTGTGCGGATTTGTCCATTCACATTGCTTCAGGTTGACACATGAGGTCGGTTGTGAGGTAATAGATGCACATCTAGAAGCATAAAAGAAGCATAAAAGAAGCACATGACGCGCAGTGGAAATAGCCATGCTCAATCAAGTTTCGCGACATAAGCTGCGATTGAAAAACGGAGCTGCTTTTGAAAAACACAGTTTATGTAGCGAAACTTGATCGAGCTCGGTTATTTCTACTGCGCGTCATGTGCTTCTTTTATGCTTCTTCTATGCTTCTAGATGTGCTTCTACTATACTTCCAAACTACCTCAACAACCAACCTATGTGGGCGCTCTTGTATGAACCTCGACGGGAAAGGGATTCCAGTGAAAAAGGTTGCCCACAAATCATTGAGGGTGCATTTGGCAACTAATTGATTGATGGTTGGGAGTCCGGTTTTTGGCGTAGTGCTGAAAGCAAAACATGATCCCTGCGTTTGTTGCCGGTCATAAGTCTCATTGTGTCGTTTAGAATCACTTGGAGTTTGTCCGTCCAGGAACATCTTGCGTCGCTTTCATTTATTCTCACATGACCAAAAACGGACAACCCGAACCGGATCTTTGATAAAATCATAGGATCAAAGGATCAAAGGACAGGTGCCATGTCTGATTGGATGCTCATTCCCAAGAGACGGATATTATCATTGGAATCTAGAAGTATCTTATACAGATTCGTTTTGTGAAAAGTATCTTGAACTATCTTTATCTAGATACTTTGCGGAAAATACTATCTTATCTAGATACTTTGAAAAAAAATGAATAATTTGAACAGGTCTGGTCTCATAACACATATATATTCTTACAATATTTATATCCGACTTGACATGATCTTTAGTCGCAATAAAGAATGAATTACTGAATTGAACGATGGAGTCAAAAGTTATGCATCTTTGAAGTTCAGGCAAGCGTAGGCGGAAAATGAACTCGCCCAACCTCTTGTTGCAAGATCTTGCAACAGACTTGTATGTTTGTTTGAGGTGCTCATAAAAAATGTCGACTTCACTTGACATTTTGATAGTTGTAAAATACTTAAATACAAAATGTTCAATGGTGCACATATTTTCAAGAAATACTTTGACAATATAAAAATCTTACCTATCGTAATTAGCTGAAGTTTTGGTATCAGTTCTTTATTTCTGCTGAAAAGGCACTTTTTTTAAGCCTAAATTGCTACATTTTGAGCAATCATTCACACATTGATAAATTGTTTATTGGCACAATTCACATGTTAATTGATATGCAGTGGGAAAATTAAGTAAGAGTAAAAAAATTTTATTTAACATTTTGTGTTATTCAGTTAACCCATTTCATGCGTTTAAGTTCATATTGAACCTTAAAACCCTAATTGCTGAAGGTTTAAGTGAAAATCGTGGCATTGGATTTAGGAGAATACCCTACTTTCTTAAAGTAACAAATAAATTGATTTTCTTGCAAAACTGAAAAAAAAAAATGTTTTTGCAAACAAAAGACTTATACTTGGGGGCAGGAATTAGTCATCCCCATACCTTACTTTAGGGTAAATTTTGGAAAGAAAAGGACGAGAAGTTCATAGTTACAGTATTCAAATCCAAGGCATGGCCACCTTGTGACGTCTTCCTTTCTTTCAAGAAAGTGACCACTAGCAATAGCAAAAAATAACCCAAAAACATTACTCAATTCAACCTTTAATTCATCAATTGCATGATTGTCATTTGCCTGGTCACTAGTGATGGACCGAAAGCGCTTTCGGCCGAAATTTCGGTTTCGGTTATGCCTACCGAAACCGAAAGCAGACATGCACTATAAAGGACGGAGTTTGATAACAAAATCGAAAAAAAAAATCGTTTTTTTTTTTTCAAAATCTACGCCCTACCCAACATCGAACACATGAGCAATTTAATTTTTAAGGTGGATTTTGCATTTACACAATTTTGTAGTCAGTTGCTTTCGGTTTCGGTTTCGGTTAAGCCCTCTTTCGGCCGAAACTTTCGGTTTCGGTTATGAGCCCTTTCGGTCCATCACTACTGGTCACACATTTCAAATATTTCCGCACTTTTATCTGCTCAACAGTTGACGATGGGCAACGGGTTTTTAGGATAACACTCCCTCTAGTATTTAAAAGATCTCAATGGTATCAATGGGCGAAGCAAAATACACGAAGATAAGAGTTGAAAAGAGTGAGGGCTGCGATTCAAATTCTTTCATGAAGAATGTATATTTGTATGAGTTTACAAGCCAATCTTATTCAGCTGGGGTCTGTGACGAGCCCTGTAATCCCGTGACTGGGAGGCTGGTGTCTGAGGATGGTTTGAGGTCGGGATTACGGCCACACAAGGCTTCATGTTGAATTGGTGTCCGCACTAAGCTTGGCGTCAATATGGACATCTTCGGGGAGCCGAGGATGGCCAGGTTGTCTGAGGAGGTGCGAATCGGGCCAGGGGGGAAACCCAGCAGCTCAAAGTGCCCGCGCCAAGCAGTAGTGGGTTCGCGCCGATGAGTGGGTCTTGTGTGGTTGCCTGATCAATACAAGCAGACCAGATACCCTTTTCCTTTTTCATACTTGGAAAATGTCTTTTTAAATATCAAAGCAATAACAAATGAAATCAATAAAACAATCCTTATGCAAAGAATAGCCTTGCTACCGAAGCTGCGTTGCGTTGAAACGCAACTAATACATGCATGCAGCCTTGTAGTGACATGATTAGATTTTAAGTGCGAACGTTTCTCATTCATCATAAAAAAACATCATATATTATTGTGATGACAACAATAGTGAAGATATTGCCATCCTCAGAGCAAGTTCCTTTTTTGCCGTGGAAAGATTTTGAATGGATTTTAACTAGGCAAAATAAAGAAATATTTCGACAAAATCGAAAAATGTAAGATTCATTTCAGATTAAAGGGTGGTTAAAATTAGTTATAAACGAACGTTCGCTTAGTTTTGCAAATTTGCTAATTTTGTTGCAAGTTGTGCTTTCTTCCTTTGTTCAAAATATTATACAATGAGTTACGTACAAACGTAACTTATTTTTAGGTCAGTTAGAAAAATCATGTTTCGTTTTCAACCAAAACTTCAACTGTTTATAATGTTGATTCAAAAGAGAATTTTTCAATCTAAAAATTAAATTAAAACAGCATTTGGAAGCTAAAAAACATTAACCAAAAGTATCAAACAGGTCAAAGTGCTCTTGAGATGTAGAATGGGATCTGTGCTTGCCATCAATCTATTTTTATCTGCTTGTCACAGAGAGCTTATTACAGAAGAATCAATATAAGAAAACTCACATTCGCATGAAGAAAGAAAATCAAAGGCCTTAAAAATATGGCTGCACTTGACCGGTTTTTGCAAGGTTATGCATCGTTGAGTCACCGTTTTTTGGCTCATTCAACTTTTTAAAGGGACAGTTCTTGCCATACCAAGTACATATTCCTTTGATGATCTAGCAAGCCTTCTGTTGAGTTTCAACGATTTGAAGCAGGGATTTCAGATAGATTAATGAATCGAAAAATCAACCTGAGACTCTATGGAGCCATCATATTATGTGAATAGCCCATCGTCAAACACATTCCATTATCTCGCTTCTCAACTTATGACACATCGTCACACTCAGCAAATATCATTTTCCAAAAGCATTGCATTATGCTCATCAATTGGATAAGCACAGTGAGAAAAAGGTTGTTGATTTTGTGCTCCGTAGTGTTGCGCTGCCCTTTTCTGGTGATTCTGTTCTTTCCTGTTCTGCGCTCGATCAAATATTTCAAACGGTCAGTTGCTCCGCAACAAACGGTCGAGAATGAGATGCGATCGTAGAATTTTAGTGAAGCAATGAGACACCAGAGGCCACGACGGTGCTACGGAGCAAACACACAGGCCCAGCTGATGTTTACTGAGCTTCCCTTATTGATTAAATGTATCCCCAAATCATCGATACCAAACATGCTTAAGCAAATTGACTAAAGAATGCGAGAAAAGATAGCCCTCGTGATAAAAGCTTCTTGTTCTTGACTAGGAAACATTTGCATTCTAAGTTTTGGAGAAATTGGAGGGGTTTGATCATGGTTGCTTTTGCTGCGATTGTGGGGCAACCTGACTCTTGATAAGTAATTGGATGGGCTTAGAGCACTATAATAACATGTTATTACTATGCTCTAGGTGGGCTAACATGCAGCCTACGGTAGAAGCATAGTGAATCCCAGTACTTATAACCCAGCTTGGGTAAAGCTCGGATGTTACGTAAACTAATTCATGTGAAACCAAGTATTCCAAAGTATACTTATAAATAGTCATTCTCGAGTAAAGGAGCTCATGGGAAAGATGCGTCGACACAGTCAAGTTGTTAGACTTTTTCGAAACTTCAAATGTTTGCTGTTGTTGATGCCACCATCAATTAGGAAGTTCAAATTAAAACGAAAGTCGAATTTGCAATCAATTTACACCAATCATGCCACTAAAGATTGATCCAGTCATTGGATCACAATTTTTTTCTCTTGCACTTCCTGCTTTATTTGGCTTTTTTAAAGTTTCATGATACACCAACTGTCGCTAGTGTTCTAACGACGCTTCTTTCACATGAGCTTCTGTTTTCTCGAGTATAGTCTCTGTACCTAAGCAGCGTTTAAAAAGGTCATACTATACTCGAGGATGGCTATTTATATTATACTTTGTTTTTCAATTGCAAAAACGTTGCTTATGCACTAAGACTCTCCTCGAGCATGGTTATGACTACTGCATATTACTATGCTTCCAAGGTGCTTCAGCGATACTTCCAAATCCCCTCAACAATTAACCTATAAGTCAGTTGTAGCCATGATCGTTCCAGTTTGGACCTGTGTGATATCGGTCCAACTTCTAGAGACCAAGTCATATCTTGGTTCCATAAGCATCTCTGGCTGGAAACTGCAAACACCAAGTTCTCGACACAATCTCCTTGGATGGTCCCACCTGAAAGATTGGACTCAGAAACCAAAGTTTCAACAGACCCTCTTTGCTCTAGGTTGACCAGAAACTCGACCAAAGTCTTTTAGTCTGGCAAGCATTTGGTCTTGTTGAAGAATTTTTCACGCTCACTTTCCGCACTCCCATGCCCTCTCGAAATTGCTTAAAGAGCTTTAACACATATGAGAGGCTTAAAGTAGCTTCTTCTACAAGTCTCTCTTCGAAGGTCACTAACATTGGTTGAGGTTTTGTCAGTTTAGGCCGAGGTGTTGATCGTAAAACTGGTCTTTCTTGTTAAAGAGCTAAAAATTTGGGCAATGGTCATGGTGGGTGATTTCGGAACTAAATCGAAATCAATCGTGGCTTCTAATGAGGCCTTCGTACCGATTGTTTGTGGTTGTATTTTGAGAAATCTCGCAACCTTTGACTAATAATTTGATTGCCAACAGCCAAAGCAGATCGTAACAACTTCAAGATTTGGCAAATATCCTGTTATTTGCACAACAATGTCAATGATGATCTCCTATAACAATTACAAAGGGCAACATATGATATGGATGCCAAATTTGACCAAGCTTGCTTCGTTTCTGTGAGTTTTGAACTGATTTAAAACCAATTCGCTTTCTGCAAGCGGTAAACCTAGTCTACAAGTGGCGATCCTTACGGAAAATAAACATCGCCAAGAATATCCCATTCTTTGGGCCTTTGTCGTCATTTTGTCTGCCTTGTTTGCGGATTTTGAAGCTCCCATCTCAGTCTAGGTAATACAGTGGCCTATGGTGAGGGTTACAAGAAAAGTCACAGAAAGTAAGCTACGTCTTGAAAATTCCTGAAACGCAGCTTCTGCTCAAATTTGGTGTGCCTCACTTTGCTTCACAAAACTTTGTGGGTTCCTTGCGTCGCCAGACCCATCTCACGTTGATTCTTAGCATGGTTGCCAGAGCGAGATATACGATGCTCGTTTTTGGCAAAATCTTAAGTCCTTTTCCTTGACGATTATCTTCTTTTGAGTGGCATCATATAGCTTAAATGGCACCCTATAATAAAAAATCATTGTATTATATTGTAAAAAACCCATAGGCTTACTTACAATACAATACAATACAAAGATAGCCATCAAAGTAACATACTTGACATGTACCAAAAAGTGGCATCAAAAATTAAATTCTGGCAACCATGTTGGAAATCAACGCAAGATGGGTCTGTCAAAGCGAGGTCTTCGCTGATATTTTTCTCGTTTTATTGTCATCAGATAAAAAGGCAAAAGCTTTGTTATTTTTTGAATAAGAATTTCAGCTGTGAAGTACCATCGATTCATTTTTTTGACAACTTGAACATTTTTTATTTATTTTATCAATAGCAATAGCCTTGTATAAATTTTGTTGATGTCCATGATTTTTCAAATAGCCTTAGGATTTTTTTTTTTTGGGGGGAGGCGGATTTTTAAAACCGCTGCAAGGAATGGGATTCCCTGTAAAAAGAGTTAATGATTAATATCGTTTATTAAAATACCGTTTATATGAAATTTGATCTACCAATTAGTTTCTGTTGGCAGATCTATACAACCCTTGTATAGTATAGTGGGTTGGTCAGGAATAGTATTTAAAGATTTGTCCAATCCTGCCTTAAATGCTTTTAGAGGATCAGCTCCTACATATTCCCGACCAAAACCCAAATTGTTGGGCTCTTTTTTAATAAATCGTCTATGAATCAGTTGTTAAGGAAAGTGTTATATGTGGCATACAGAGGAATAATAGCAATCACCGAACCAATTGTCAAAAACGCGAGTCAAAGATTAGCTCGGGTATTAAGTGCACTAATTCAAATGACTCGAGAATACCAAAGTATGGTATATATAACCATGCTCGAGTACGGTCTCTGTACACAAGCTGCGATTAAAAGGCAGTTAATGTACTAATAATTTAGTCGAGGATGGCTATTTTTGCTATACTTTGGTACACTTAAATAGCCATTTGAATTAGTTTACTTAACATTCGAGCTTTAGTTTGAGCTATTCGCTTCCGCTTCTTAACGACTCGATTGATTTTTGATCCAATGACACAAAACCCAACAATGATGTTGAGGATTCCATTTATGGAATCATGTAATTCTCAAATGCGGCCTGAAAAGTGCACAGAGAACCGTCATTGACAAAAAACAAATAAAAGTGGAAGCACAATCATGAAATCGTCATGGAAATAATTGCGACTTTGTAATGTTCTAGAACCGGGCCCGCATAGTTTCACAAATGATTGACTAATATCGGCTTGACTCGTCACAGAAACCTTTCCCCAATTTCTAATATTCCAACTTCGCCAAATGATATCTCTACAAAATATCCTCCTGTCTTTGCTGTTTCAACGAGGTTTGGGTCAAAATAACAATACAAGCAAGTACTTACGAAGTTTCCTCTGATCGGTCCGGTCGAACTCATTCTTGTGCTTGCTCAAGACCCCCAGGGATAACATGCCCAAAGGGGCCACCGGGGCATAAACATGTTGGGGTCGAAGAACGGGGGGCGGAAAATAAGCCGGCTTCTTAGCCGGTCTTTCCGTTTCTAGAGAGATGGGTGAATTATTCGACGACGAATGGGTCGAAGTGGACCCGTTTCGCGACCTCAGTTCTCCCACGGAGTAGATATCCTTGAAGATATCCCTCTCACCCATTAGTGAGGACCCACTACCCGTTTTGGTCAGCACCGGTTGCGGTTTGGGCACAGCTGATGTTGGGGGAGGTGGTGGCTGTTGTTGTTGAGGTTGAGACTGTTGTTGATGCGAATGGCTCATCTTGGGAATATGGGAAACGAGCCTCAAATTTGAGGATATGTCACAGATGCTCACAGTTTGATGCACTTCCCGTCACTTTCGCGCCCTCTGAAGGAAATTCAATGTCAAATTTGGGAGTCAGATGATGCCTTTGGGCCAAGTCAAATACTCAAACACCGCCTGCTGAGAGAGATTAGTTTGGCCCTGAGTCTTCAATCAGATTGGCACAATGTGCGATGAAGGAAATTTCAAATTTTGAAGGAAATCCATTTCGTGCCCAAGCCGCTGAAGGCCATTGTTCTTCCACTTTTCATCACTCTAACAACCAACCAACCAACCTGCAAAAAAAATCGAGGAAATGGTGAGGAAAATTCTAGTTTAGTCATCTGATAAATCATGGAGGTCGGGGATGTTCAATATCGATATCGCAGCTCGAATTTGCTCTCAAAGGCTCCCCTGGAAACAGAACCCACAAGATGAAACAGCAACCCTGACAGAAAGGGAAACGAAGGTAGTAACGACACGGCAAAAGTATGTACTCAAATTAGGTCCAAATTCATGAATAGCTGAAAGAAAACAATTGGAAAGGCTGAATTCAGTTAAGCCTTGGAAATGAAATTTCAATGTGGAGAAAAAGGTTAGCTGGCCTTTATGGTCGATCAAACCGAGGCCCGAAGAAAAATGAAATGTCCCCTGGAAGCAATCCGTGCATAAGGAAACACGGATCCTCCATCCCGAGCACAAGAGGTAATTTATTGCCCAACAAGGAAAATCCCTCCGTTTCCATGTTCCTAGGAACCCTTTCTAGTCACGAACGAACGAATTAAAAGTGGCCTGTGGACGCCGAAAATTGAAATCAGTTTTACGGAACCATTTGTCAATGGTGGCCCGAATTTACCAAGTGTCGACGAATCAAACAATTACAGGTGAGATGTTAGCTGATTAAGTTAGTTTGAATTTATTGCACTCTTGGTAAGGTTATTTGAAATTGTCAAGCCAATTCAAAAACTTTCAAGACACATGACACATGTATTTAAGTAAGTTTGCTAATTTCATCTAATTTCATCAAAGCAAGAGGGATATTTTCATATTTTTTTGTTCATTTGATAAGCACCTCAAAGATTTATTTTTGTCATACTAAAAATGATTTGGCAAACTTTTTTATCCTTGACCCATTATAACCATCGCCATTCTATTTCGGAGGCCTAAACACTAGTTTTTGGAAAGAGAATAATACTTGAATTTTTAAAACTATTTATTTTCTTAATAATACATTATAAATATATTGTATTGTATACTTATCAGGCATTTGGGAAAATGTGGTTAATTAACAAAGAAAACTTAAGCATAACTTTTCCTATACATTATACCTGGAATCATACCATATACCACAATTCTAAGAAAATAGGATGTTTTGAGATATCTAGTTAAAAAGTATCTTGTTATCCTACTTAAAGCAAGAACAAAAAGTCAGGTTTGCTTTCGACTTTTCATAAACAAATGCTGAGAAATAGCTTTTACAATCTTGCTCCTTCATCATCGTTATGCAACTCATTCAGTTTGAACAAGTTCTTTTTTCCCTTCATATATTGTTTTTTTTTTGCATAAATTTTACTTTTCTCCTCACTTCAAACACATTCTGACCGAGATCAAAAGTGGAAAACATTACAAATCTCTTTTTCGCATTTCAACCTAGCTGAATTATTCAATGCTCACAAGCCACTTCACTTTCCATCTGGTACTATAAGCGAGGAAAAAAAAATAATGAAAAATCTCTTTTCAAAATTAATTAAGGTCTCCACGGATTAAAAAAACGGGTCTCGCATAAATTTTGCCGAGTGTGATTCGTTCGTAAAGGTCGCAATTTTCCAACTTCAAGCGCCCCAAAAGGTTCCCCCAGGTCTGTTTATGATGACGAATGAAGGGGCTGCTTTCATGTGTGTCCTTGAGGCGATTTGAGGCAAAAGTAGAGGGAATAAGTTGACGAAAACTTTAGTGACTATTTCTTCGCTCCATCTTGGACAATATTTGGCCTTTGACAGGAAGCACATGGAGAAAGTTCAAGGTTGGTTCGAAGAGATTTGGCTGCTGGTGCTGATGCTTCATATTTGAATTGATGAATGAGAATTTGATCAAAATATGCCTTTTTGCTGTCTGTGATTGTAGGGAGGAACACCTCAATATATCAAGGGGCCCGTTTGATTGAACTTCAGTCAGAAAGTTGAAAGGGGGATTTGGGCGACTTGTTTCATACAAGCTCAAAAGCCCTTTTTTCATGGAGGGGGTTGATAAGATATTTCAGAAAAAGCCCACAAATCCTGCCCTTTCTCAAATAGAACAAAAGCCAGTCGATTCCTTTTGGATAGACTGTTTCCCTTGGGATTCAATTCCATGACGCTGGCCCTTCAACGTGAGGAATTTGACCTCTTTCCCTCCTCACTTGTTTTTCAATAACAGGGTGACAAAATGAAGTGCCAAGAGTATGTAAAAGTACAGTCCTTCTCTTTGCTTTCCGCTTTTTCTTTTTAGTAATTAAGGAAGCTGTACATTATTATCCATCCTGATAATATACTTGTAGTATGTGACAGGACATTAAAATGAGGCAGTTGTCGAATGGTGAAATTGGTCACCCTGAAAGAATGATTGAAAGGAAGTGGCTCTCAAGAACAGACGCAGAAAAAGACGAGAGGCCATTCAAGAAGGTCCAAGACAATATTTGCAATTGTAACGAAGAAACTTGATCCAACAAAGGTAGGCGAAAGAACGCGACCATCCTTTGATCTCCTTCAACGATTGAGGACGATTTTCAATCCATTCCCTCTTTTCCAAAGTGATTCATTCCAGTGAATGGAAGCTGGGACCGACTTTCCTTACAATCCTTCTGTGACCTTTAATTTCTTGCTCTTTGATTATGGCTCTCATCCTCCCATACTTTTATCCTACTTTTCGATGTTGGCGCGGCTCTAAATCCTCAGTTTGGAATGAGCTCATTAGAATTTCAAATTTCGACTACACCGTTGTCAAAGTCTGAATTGGGGGAGTGTCCCTTAACTGGCCCTCAAACCAAACCCAGAGAACATGTTTGTGGGTATACGCACATATTAAACAAGGCCAAGGATAGTCTTTGCTCTCGTTCCCAAACTTGTCTCTAGGGAGAGAATGTTTTGCTTTCCCCTTTGGTCCATGATCAGGGGCTCTACTTATACCTAAGGTAGTCTAAGTACAGAATGGATGCAGAGGATAGGATGTTCTTGAAGACTCGCTGTTTCTCTCCACACCATGATCATGTGAAATCGGCCGAGACACATGATTATCTCATCCACAAGTAGGTAACCAGAGTGGTTAATGTCTTGGGAGACTTCAAGTTGTCAAGGCCAGCCAAGGCCCGAGGCAAGACTTTGGCGAGGAATTGGGTATCCCAACTTCCAAGTTTCTCATGTCACGGTGTCCTTAACCCAGTAATTTATGATATGATTATGGTTCAGTCAGCGTTATTTGACAGTTAACTTGGTACCCAATGGGAAAGCCTTGTGATTGAATTCGTGCCATCAATTGAGTTTGCTTTGGAATGGAATTGGGTCCAAAGCATGATCACCACGACGATAAATAATCCCAAGGCTTCAACGCCTCCAAATTCTGGAAAGTCATACAATTTGAAAAATTGCAATAGATTTAATCCGAACACAACCCAAGGTACCATTCACCAAACGTTCGCTTTCAACAAAGGGTTCGTTCCATTCTACTAAAGAGAGCTTCTGTAGTGCTTTCTTATTCTACTTAACTTCAAGTCACTCTTGTTCATCTACCATGTAGCGTTTCCAACACTTGCTCCTCATCAACTCGTGCAAATGAAGCCGTTTGCCAATATACACTCAAAAGGGATATTTAGGGACACTGACAAAATTCCCTTTTCCTTCATAAAAATGCTCGTGGGAAAGAAGCGTCAGCTCCGTCAATTTGTTTGGGTTTTTTTGGAGCTTCGATTGTTTGCCGTTGTCGCCACTGTCGATCAGAAAATTCAAGTTAATGCGTTCAAACCCTCGCATGAATATTTTTTCAATCAAAGGCAACTGTGATTGGGTCATTCATTTCTTTCAGTGATTTTTTCCTGCGAATAGTGCAAGGGGCTCAATATTTTCGCTTGAACTGAGGAATAATAATAAAAACAAAAACAACAACAACAACAGGAGCATTCCCGCCTCGCCTTTGGGATAAGATAATCCCCACTCTCGTCAAGCTGAATATGAGTTTGAGAGGGTTAACTTCCCAAGGTTGGCCATAATTCAGTGTCACGAGCTTGGTTGGGATGCTCTGCTCGGTCAGCTGATCTCCATCCCATGCTGAAAAGCGATTCTGAATGGCAGTAAGTACCTAATATACAAGGTCCGTTCGTTTGTCCGCGAAATAAGCATGCAGAGCAAGTTCAATACATTCACGGTTGTAAGTTAGAAGGAGGTCTGAATGAGTGGGTTGGTTGGCGAGTCCATTCTCGAAGGGATGATTTATGAGGTTATTTCAACAGCGTCCTTGTGCTTTACTTGAATGTTTGTCGATGTAGTACATGTTCTGAGATCCTCTTTCAGAACAATCAAGCTCAAGTTGGTCAATATTTGTGGACATGTATTAACCTTTAAGTGGTCATACGGTCTTGACAATCCTCACGTAGACGTCGCTTCAGATGGAATCGAGTGAGTGCTCCTATTTTCCTTGATGTGTGTATTCGAACTCGAAACAAGCTGACTGAATGGACCCTCTCATTCAAAATGCTCCTTGTCCTCGTGTTGGAATTGGGACGACAATTTGGCGCAGATTCGGAAATTGGGTGCTAAGCACGTCCTCTGGACTATGTACTACGTTCTAGATGGAGGGTAGTGAGTGCTCTTATCACTAGCTCTTCCCGATAAACTCGTTTCAGGGTTGTTCCATGTACGACGAACTCAGTTTTTACCCCGTTATGAACACTTGTCATATCAATCAACCACAGTTTGGAGAGCCAAAGTGGAACATGAAGCGTGGAAAAGAGAGAGAGAGGGGAACAAGGGGTGGAACGTGATGAACAAAGTCGAGAAAAAGGGAGGGTAAATATGGAACATAGTACTTGGAACAAGAACACGGAAGACAAAACCTGGCATATGCAGTAATCACTTGACCCCCACTACGGTACAATATGGAATTTGACAGGCAGGGGTAAGGATCGTTTAAACTAGGGTGGTATTTCGAATGCGTGAATTCAAAATTTGAAGCACGATAAGATAGAGTGGAATGGTTTCTAACCATCGATTTTTCCTTTCTCGTTGCAAGTCCCAAAGATCCTTGATCTTGACTTTTGCCCATGCTTGGCTCAGATTTGATGTTCCGTGTCTGTGGACATCCATCTTCACTTTTCCTACTATATGCACGGCCTTCAAGGCCAGACTCAGGATCGTGTGGTAAACAGATTGACCCATGAGAAAACGAATTTGGTCAAGGGTACATTCAGTTCTCATGTAGTACGTGATGATATATCTAAAACCGTGGCCTACATACACTAGATGCTTCCTGGACAATTATATCGGTTCTCATCGTGGTCCCAATGAACCACGACCTTCTTTCTAATAGTATGCCACGTAAATGATCCGGTTCAATGGTCTCGATTCACCACGGGAAAGTGCTTTTCCGTTCCATTCAACGAGAAGAAGGATGAGGTCCAAGTTCCAATAAGGTTCTTCTCTAGTATTTGCAGAGTCGGCGATTCCGCCATTCCCTATGCTATCTTCTCATAGACTCATCAAGATCTGTGTTACTAGGACTGAATTTACCACGGGCATGCATTAACCCAAAAGCGCTTTTTGTCTTTCATCCACTAACTTTTTGGGCCTTGTCTTCCAGAAGATGAAGAGAAGGCAGATCGACAGACAGACAGACACAAGCCGAGAGCAAAAAAAAAGGACAGAAAGAAAGTGGCACCAAGGTTGTTTCGATAGGAAAAAAGAAACTGAAAGCTCTTCCCCCAGGCTTCAAGTGTCCGAAAAGGTTGGTTGTCCTCAATTCGCCGGGGAATTCGATCCTTGGCTGCCTATTTTCCACACCTTAGTGTCTTTAGGACCTTTGAGGTTTGACCAAGGACAACGTGTGGCTGTCTTTGAAGTAGACAGGTTATCTGGCCAGGGCTTTCAAAAGGCTAATGGGTTGTACGATTGGTTCCCTGTGGCCAAATAGTACGATTTTCATAAGAACGAACAATCAGATGCTTTTCCTTTCTCAAGAGTTTGACCAAGATCCCTTGAGTTTAAGTCTTCTTGGATGGTTCCCAAGAACAATGAGGGAGATGTTCGGAAAAAGAGGCATTAAAGACCAAATAAATCTGATGCTTTACTGTCCATTTGTTCTTGTTTAAGGACAAGTTTACTTCACGTCAATTGATCACCGCTCATTGTGGGCGGTATTGAAAGAAAACAAGCACTACTCACATGCAAATAAACAGAGATTAGCCAAGTTTACATTAGACGACAAAATGACATCAAGAGCATTAGTTTTCTTTTCCTTCATTCTGTTTCAGATTGCCGATGCGGGTAAATGCCGCCAACACTTGCTCGCATGTATCCAAATGGACTTGATTTGTGATTGATAACCTCACAAAAGCAGGAAATTAGCGCAAGCTTTTTTGCTCATGGCACCAATTCAAAGATGCGGTCCTTTTTCGAAAAATGGGAAACTGGCCTTGTTCCCTCCCTTTTTTCAAGATGAGTAGAAAAACTGGCAAAGTCGATCTTCTTTTCTTTTATCAAGGAGCAAAGATTCAACAAAAGAGAGCCGAAACGAGCAAACCTTGGATTTAATTGAAATGAAAGACCAAGGTGGAAATTGTAATTACTGAAGAGACCAAAGGAAGACAACATCAAATTAATTTTGTTGTTTCCTGTTGAGCTCGATCGAAGGATTCATAATCATTTGCTTTCTGAGGCATTTTTTTGGCAATTGCGAGTCCTTTTATTTTTCTTACATAAATATATTTTGTGAGTTAAATTGCGCACAGTCTATTTATTTGAACTGAAGGTTTTGTTCCGTCAGAAAAAGACCAAAATTCTATAATAATTGTGAAAGCTCCAGGATGTGAGGTCTTTGAAAAGATTAAAAAGCACATTAAAATGTGTCCTCAAACACGAGAATTTTACCGCAACTTTTATGAATTATAATATGGACCTTTCACGAGTTCAATGCAAGGGTTCTTATTAAAACTCGCCATAACCTAACATTAATTGTAGAGTGGGCTGAAAAGCTAAATATGTTTTGTTAAAACATAGGCTCTGTTTCGAGAGCCTCATACACGGATTATGTTTGTTTCGCCATATGAATATTGTACCGACTTCCCTGCTTAGTAATTGAGTTATATTTGAAATAAATGATTTTTTTCCATTCATTTGACCACAAACTTTTAAAGTAAGAATTTTGCGCGAGAACTTTTTCTCCAAGCAAAACAAGAAACAAATATTGGGAAATTCCCACCCTTTACAGAAAACTTTCAATGGTCCAAGGCCTTTTAAGTCTTTTATCTTGTGGGTCAAGTATGGCTTGGCTGGCTTGCTCTTGACTCAAGGAGAGGCAACCAAAAACCTACCAAAATGTCCAATCCTGCAAACCTCCCAAAGAACCGAGGTTTCACCAATCTCTTCCGCTTCTCTATTCGAGAACTAAGATATCAAGATTGGTCGGCAAGGTACTCAAACTATTCGCATTGATTGCAACTTCAGCGTATTCGCTCCCCATGATCCATGGATAATTGCAAATAGGGAGGGGGTGCACTCGACAAAGTGCTCCTCATACGTATGTAAATCTCTGAGAAGTTACGACTTTGGAAGCATGGCAGAGAGCGTCGTTTAACTAATGACACCCCTACAAAGAGAGCTCATTACAATCGAACACGTTGGGTTCCATTGGATCTTAGGATGGAACGTGCTAGTCTAGCAAAGGCAAATCTCGATATCCACAGGAGGGAAAGGTCTCGCAACTCTCATTCTCATCCATTCCCTAGAGATTTAGGTGTAAACAAGTGTACTTTGATGTCCTCAAGATGACTTCCGAGAAATTTAATGCCATGGAGGATTCGCTTTTGAGGAATTGTGCTTGAATGATACTTTGATTACAAAGTCGATGCACCAACCCGCTCATTACAGCAGCCAACAGGGCCTCTGTCTGTCCTTTGGTTGCATGAAGAGTATCATTAGCGAGAAAATCCAGGGTCTGGCTTCCAATTTATCCCAGCTGGAGCATCTAATTTGAAGACTGGGTACAAGTGTTCCCGATGGCCTTGAAGCACGTGCAAACAAGTTGATGACATGAAGCAAGGAAGGGTTCAAGATGGAGTCGAACAAGAAGAAAAACAAGATGAACTAAACAGCAGACGTTCGTTCCATCATCAAAGACGACTTTCAGTTGTTCCTTCCTGTTTGGAACGCTACTGCAACCTCAATTACAGTGGAATCGACGATTGTATCACGACAAGTCATTTTGGCTTACATCCAGTCAATTTGTAACGGGGGCCTCCTTCTCCAAATCCCCCCTCTTCTCAACCAACCAACCAACCAACCAACCATCAACCAACAAACGCAACGAGCCCACCTCCCATGAAGTGGAGACTATCTTACCATGGGTTCACTAAAGATTTGGAGGGATTTCGAGAGTGCAGAGCGGTTCATTGAATCCTCGCTTCTGGAAATGACCTTGGCCTTGCTTGGCCTTGTCCTCGCGTGAATCGAGATGAAGAAATGAGAGGGGAAAAAATCGAATATTGGCATCACTCAGACTTCGAAAATGGTGCAACGGACGACGTATCTTTGAGATTGATGAGAGGTCAATGGGACAGATTTCAAGATGGCCACTGGACCTTTCATATGACAGTTCCGAAAATATAGAATTTGTTGCACTTTCAAACTTGATTCCAAAAACGTCCCACCATGTTCCAATTTCATTCCGTCCACATGTACAGACCTCGTCAAGAATTCCATAAAAAAGAGCGGGTCATTTGCTTTCCCTCTCTTTGAACTCGGCCATTCTAACACTTTTCCTAAAAATGAATTGCATAAATCACTCTTTCATTTGATTTCTTTGTTCTTTGCTTGTGGAATGGAACATCTTATAAATCTAGCTTGATGCACCCTTTTTCTACCAAATTCTTAAAAAGATGTATTCCTGTTTGGTGTAACATAATTTGATTTTGTTGCCCCTAATCAAGAGCTCTTGATGTTTACCACGTGTCCTTCAGCGATATTTGTCCAAACATGCTGATCATTTATTTATTCACACCCACACATACACGCTGCATTCTAGATGATTTACAAGGTCATCCAACCCTAATTAGTTCCACCAATCAAAACGTGTCATGTTTGGATGAGATAAAAACATCCCAAAATACCTCGGCCCTCTTGTATATATCGGTCAAAATTCGTTTAGTTGGATTAGGAAGTTGTCTGAGGTGGTGCAAAAAAAAGAAGTAGAAAGACATGACAAGGGCTCATCGAAAGAGGCGTTCGCGTAAACTTTTGAAGGGTTTTACAGAGGAAGAACGTCTGTCATGAAAATCAATATCCCATCGGAAATTCAATAAACGTCATGTTCCAGAGCACCTGAGATCTCAATTTGAGGGGTGTGTGGATGAGTGGATGGAACCAAGGAGGCGTCTTTTCGACTTCCATCACATCTGGTTTGGCGGCTTGTTGTCATAACGTCAATCCGGCCTCCCAAAAGAAAACCCAGGAGATTGATCCATCGAAGGGAACTTGTTTATCGAGAATCACTCACAAGAAGGATCCGAGATCTAAGAGAAGTTTGACCGGGCCTTGTTAGTCAAGACTTTGCCATTGGGTCCGAAGAATCTTGTCGCTTTTCGCTTCCAGTTTCCATTCTGTCTCTACGATCTCGAAGAAGTCGGTTTGTTCGTTGGCTCTACTCTCCTCTCCTTTGAACTTTTATCCGAATGCTCACTTTGCACTTGACTGCTCGGTCGAGTTTGGCTCTTTAACAAAGAAACAGTTTCAGGTTGTGTTGAAAGGGTAAAAAAATGAAGAATGCCGCCTTCCATTTCGAACAAGACCAATCCAACAACGACCTCGTCCATGGCTTAAAAAGTCTTTTCGTTTCGAAGTAATGCAAAGTTTCGCTTTATGTGCGGCAAGTCAAGGTGAACGAACAACTCGCCATCTCAGGATTCTAAATAGAGACAGAGAGTGGCTGGAAAATTGGTCGGAAAAGTTTTGTCAAAATTTGCCATGGCGGAAAATTTGGGAACTCGTAAACGAATCTTACAAATGACTTCAAGGCAATCAACTCAAGTAGAGCTCAAATGAGTGCTTTCAGCTTGTACTAACGCAAAGCTGGTTCAGTTGTAGGGACTCAGAAAAATACGGCCTTTCTGAAGGTTTGACCATTTCCTCAGCACCTTTTTGTTAATCTAGACCGGAACCGCACAAATGACAACTTAGCTCTGATCAGAAAAAACTTGAAACACTTTGGCGTAGATTCATTCCATCCTTTCTCTTTGAAATTGGCCATCGTCAGGTTCCTAAAAAAATTGGAACAGGGAAAAGGCCTAATTCCCATCCTGAAGTTTGATGCTTTCAGCCTTTTAGTGAAAATGGTTCCAAAGAACCAACCAACGTCCTTTAGTGTCACACCCGTTGTTTTGTGGGCAATTCTCTTACTAACGCCATTCCACGGTCTCATTTCGAAATGCTCACCTGAATCACAAAGGTGGTGCTTGGGTCTTTTTCTTTTCCACTCTAATCAGGATGGAAAATGGGAAAAGATTTCGTTTGGAACAAAAACTGGACTTTGGCACCGGGACCACTTTTGACTTCTACCGACAAACCGACTCGTCGATCCTCAATCTTGATGAAAAAGTGAGCCACCAAAGCACGAATAGGAGAGAGAGAAAAAGAAAGGTGGGAAAAGCGACGAATGGAAATGAAATTCATTCATGTGTCGAAATTCATGCCAAAGCCCAATCACAACCGGGTCCTTTCTTTCTTCTTTCCTTCCTTTCCTTTGGCTTTATTCCTTCCCTTTCCAATTGAGTCCCTTCAAAATGGAGGATAATGTTTGGAGAGCTGTGTCACCCACCCTCTAGTTCCTTTGGGAACAACTGGAGACGAAGTTCTCTTGGAACAGGATTTTGTCGTCAACATGTGAATCGTCCGAGAAAGGTACCCAAAAAAGTAAATACGAATTTCTCCCTGAAATGTCAACGCTCTCGAGGTTCCCCTTCTTGCTCACGTGATTGAAAGGATTCTTTTTCAAATGAAATCTCTGGCTTGTTGTATTTTCAAGGAAAGTGAGTGGGAACAAATCCTCATCCAATCTTGGCTGGGTTTATCTGTGCGGAATTTATGTCTGTTTACAAGTGTTATGTCTCAAACCCTGACTGAGATGAACGAGTATGAAAGGGGGATGCGAAGGCGACAAGATTTCGGGAATCTGGGTCCAATAATGGGAACGATTGCACATTTAATGGGATACTTTGGGGATGAGGAACATGGCACAAGCCGAAGGGTGGGATCCATCGGAAGTTCAAATAACTCAGGGTGCGATGGGCTGCTTGTCGGACCAGTATCCTTCCTTTCCATCCCTCATTTGTAAATGTTTGGAACACGGGGGGCGCACAAACACAATGGATCTTGTAATGGGACAAGTTTTTGGCCTAATTCTGATATGGTATCCTTCTTCTACACTTCCCATCGTGTCTATGGACAACACTAGCTTTTTAGAAATGAACGTAAAACCCAAATTCAGGATTTGGGAACAACAATCAAGGTTATTTTGTCGGTCACCTACCTGAGAGTATGGTGGACCAAAGTGATGAAAGGATGTGTTTCCGCACGAAAATCACTCTACACTCTGTGGAACCGGAGACCAACCGCTTACCTTCCAAATAGCACCGCAATAGCCTTCCCCAAAGGACTCGTAACTCTCTCAAGACTTACCAGAAGAGACCTTGGTCGATGAAACGGTGTTTGAACGCGCGAATCGCCGCTCGGAAGAAAAACCTCCACGAAAGGAAAAGTCATGAGCTAAGAAATGAGCGTCGTGAAAACTCCTGGCAGAGATCTCGTTCCTTGGAGAGAAAGACAGAGAATGGAGCCTTGGGAGATCCACCAAATACTTACGCTCTCCTTCTTTTCGAACATCAGCCTTTGTTAGTCTGACTTTGAATAGATACACACAGAGACAGGATTTCAAATTTTCCCTTCTACAGAGAATGACGACGAAAGAAACAAGAAAATAACGTTGATTACGGTATCTTATTTTTGTATAATGCAAGATTTGGGCTCTTTTCAAATGTTTTTGTCGATAAACAACCTATTTATTCCATGGCATACATTCAAAGGAAGGAGAGAAATAGTGATCACCGAAGTACTGTAATCTTTATCCGATACCATCTTTTATTTGTATTTTTGGCCATTTAATTTCACCTTTATAAGATTTACTTGCCCAAATTACGTTACTGAAATTTCTTAAATACAAAAAAATCACAATATTTCCAAACAATGGAACAGTGTAATCCAGGCTTGTAGCCGCTTTTTTAAATGTTGCGCTGGGGCCTCGCTCCCAGTTTTTCCGCCTGTGGTAGCTTGTAAAAAGTGCGAGTGGTTCAGTTAGAAAGTGATTAATCAGACTTGTGTTAAACCTATTGTCAATATGAGTACAGAATTGACTAGGGTAGAGACATATGTATGTAAGTCATCAAACAACCGATCTCAAAATTGGTTGGTGAAATGTTGAGCATTTTGGGATCTAAAACGATGATCTCCAGTTATTGACTGCATTCAGTGATGGCAAATGAATGAATGTCGTCACCAGGCAAAAATACTTGCAGAAAATGGCAGAACTTCATGCAAAAGAGGGAAGACCTTCTCCAACTAATCAACTGAACTTTTTGAGTCCTTTCTCAAACTAATTTTGGATCTTCAACATAGGATGAAATACTGGCGTTTGTAGCAAGGTTATTAAGAGGGGTAATGAAAATGATGGAAAAGAGCAGACCTAAAATGGAACTTTGTGGAATGAAGAATTTTAAATGAAGGTTACAAAAATCGCCACTAGATGGAGCCAAAACCGGGCCAAATTCTCTTGATTGCAGATCTATCCTCAACTTACACTTGTTGCCAAAATTGTAGCTTCCATCTGAAAGTGGATTTCTCTTCATATTTCAAGTCTTTTAGAGCTCAGCTACGATATCTACGATATTTTTGTGTTCAAAAATCAAAAAGCCATGCTGAGTAATCACAAATTAAGGCCAAAGACTAAATGGAAGCACACAACCGTTTCTACCTCAAGATGGCACTGATTGTCATTTTCTCTTTGATTGGAGCCTAACTTTGCTTCCTTAATAAGGCTTGTTGCTCTGATGGTGAGTTGTTCATTTTGAGAACAAGAGAACGCGCAAATAGGATGTGCTGAGGGCGCTAAGTCATGTGAGAGCCATCTAGGTGAAGCAAATGTGTTTGTTTTTTAAAATTGTTCATGCCCCTCAATGATCCTTCAACCTCAGAATTTGCCTCCTTTCACTAATGAAGCTTTCAATCCCACTCTGGGCCATACCCTGCTTCCCACTGTTTGAGTTGATGAAGCAAGACCATGAATTATGCACCTTATCAAAGGTCATGGTAAATTCAAGATAAACTACATCAACTGGCAGATGACTCAATGACTCATTGACCAAATGTCAATGAACTGTTCTAAATTGTTAATCAATTGGATGATTACTAAAACGTGGTGTCCTGGGGAAATAATATCATAAACTTTCAAACAATCTACAAGCTTAGACTTCATGATCTTCTCAAAAAAATTACAAACTGCAGGCCAGGCAAATGTGCCTATAATAACAAGCAAAAACATACATCTGCTTTAAAAATGCAACAACATAAGCTAAATTTAATGCGGAGGGAAATTCGCCCTGATCCAGAATTCAAGAGATTGAGTAGGAGAAACAAGGAACAAGAATCTGTCAAATGGCAAGAAATGACAAATTCATCCAAAGCCAAAATTTTCCATCTCTGTTTCTTAAAAGCTCTGTGCGTCCAACTCTCTTTGAAAACAGAAGCGAACATGTCATGAAACAAAACGTCTGATGTCGAGGACGCACGAACCATTGACTACTTTTTTGAAAGCTTTGAATGTGTTCAGGTTCTTAACAATGTTTCAAAGATTTCATGAACATCCTCCACATTTTCTACACAACTTATGTGAAAAGGATATCATAATCAAAAATGCATCCATTTCCCATACCTATTTTGTCAGATATTTTATGCAAAAAAGACGTACAGCTGAAGATCATCACATCTAAGTCTAAAAATATCAACGTTTTGTCGTCAATCATTGACCTCTAAAAACAGGGATGAGTGGTAATCATAGAGGGTGGAGGTTTGGGCTAACTTCTCTGCCGTCATGAACAAGGTCATCTACAGGGTGTACCACTTGAAAACTGGCCTAGGAAAGTATATTTAAGTAAAATGTATTTTTCCTAGAAGCACCTTGTCAATGAAATGCACCTAGTAGAAGCAAGCTTATGCCTCTTTTTAATCCATTCTCACTTTCGAAATGTGTCATTTTGGGGGCAAAATTATTTTAACATTATTAATTTGCAATAAATGTTGCTCCCTGCTTCTTGGGATCTCAATCCTTATCCACTTTCCAATTTTAATGGCTTCTATGAGAGAGAAAATAGTAAGGTGCAGATTTCAAGTTGCTTTATGCAGTTTTCAGCCATTTTTTACAAGATGAGGAAAATGAATTCAAAGATTTAAACTCAAAGAGCCATATTGGGAAAAAATGGACAAATACAAATGACATCAGTATTGCTTTGCCCTCAAATTCGAAACATACAAGTTCATGTCATTTCATTTGCTATTTTAGGGTTTCCAACTATTGTATTATTTTAAATGTTTCCATATGCTGTATGTAGGTCTTTGAAGGCTTTGTTTTTTGCCATTTATTTTCAACCTTTGACATTTGATAATAAAAGCCAATCTTAATGCCTTTATTGCAATATTGACACATATATGGACAGAGAGAAGGCACCTATGCAGAATGATTCCATTGATTTATTTTAGGCCATTTTCATTTTCTTTGTTCATTTTAATATCGCGCACCCTGCAGACGCACTTTCTGAGCTCCCTTATTGAGAAGCGACTCTCTCTTGTTCATCGCGATCAGGAAAATTGAAATGTGCATACACCTGGCTCGCAATTGCTTGATGCTAATATGTCCAGTCGTACCCCAGAATTATGCATCTCTTTGACTTCTAAGTATCAGAAGGCCAAAAAGCTGGATCTTACGAGACATGAGATATTTATCACGAAGTATTGGTAACATTAAAGGCCAACTCCTGCTAAAAATGACCAAAACTTGGCGTGGAGTACTTTCAATTTGACAAAAATAATGGCATGCCTATTCTTCAAGTCAATGATTTGTCGCACAATTTACGAGTGTACAGCAAGGGGGGCGAGAGCTCAGTGTTTCGGTTTACCAACCGCTAGAGGTCTCCTCGAACGCCTAAATGGGCAGAAAGGAGAATTGTCCGTTATGGACTTCGAGCAAGATGTCGATTACAACACGTTCAAGCTTAAATATTTTAACAATCAAGGTGTCATTTGGAGCAAGGTTATGTTTATATTCATTATGTGATAGATATTTTTTCTTTTGCTTTATACAAATGAGAGGAAAGCGATCTGAAATGTGGAACTTTCTCATTTCCCTTGCGTCACGTTCTTTCCAAATGCTTTAAACATGGGAGATTTTCATACATGTTACTTAAAACTTTGAATAAATTCAAATTAAGAGCATAAAATACATCAAAAAGCATTCCATTAACCAATAAAACAAGGATAAATCATGCATAAATGCCAAAACTAAAACAGTTCAAAAGTCACTAATGAAGATAACTGCTTTAGATGTACTGCTTTTGAAAAATCTTACAGTCCAATGGTGTGTTTTTTTACTTGAAGCATTGTCAGTGCTAAAATAAAAAGTTGGAGTTGAGGTACTTAGTATTAAATTCGAAGGGCTTGCCTTGACATCCACCATTTCAAATGTAGTTATCTTCGCGGTCTAGTAAAACAATACATTATTTAGTTGGTAGCTCACTTTCAGACACTTTCACATAGTGGTCTGATACAATGCATATTTAGTAATGATAATGTTTATTGCGATAAGTTATTTTTCATTGAACAAGAATTTCAACATTAATTTTTGATAATAACGGGCAATAGATAGATGGAGAGGAGGGAAACTAAAGAAAGAATATATATCATTACATAATGAACATATGTAACAGGAATTGCTGCAATAATTGAGTACACAGCATCTTTGAGGAACGTGAAATCAAATTAAAAATGTAAAAAAACTATTTTGAGATGTTACATCATATTATATTTCTAAAAATGGTTCGTCATCATACCTTAACAATTTGTAACAAAAATCATTGAGAGTTGCTCAATCTATATTCATTTATGTTAGGTCAACGTGAACTCGCAACATTAAAAATATGATGTTGCACCCTATCCTTGACTGAAGAAAAAACCAAAAGCACCTGAAATTGGACACGGATAAGAACAGAATTCAAGAAGATTATGAGAGTTGACACGCAAGGGGTTTAAAATTGAACCAATTAAAGGCTGCAATTCAGGCCACGGCCTCAATATGACAAAAACTCACTATAATGAAGTTGACTTATTAGAGGAATATTTGATACGGATTAATTTCATTAAAGAATGCTTAAGTTATAAAAAGTAGCCTCGTCTGCTTGGGTCTGTAAATCCACCATCTGTATATTTTGAAGATTACACTCTACTCGATGATAAAGCGAGTATCTTTTTCCATTGCGCCGAGTGCCAAAGGAAATTTCGAAGCCACAATCCCACAATTCTGCCAAGGAATCTTGTTAAGGGGTACCAGACTATTGAATGATGCCCGTTTGAGAGGAGGGCCTAGCAGAAAATCTTTCTCTATGTACGGGATCATGTCCCTGAATACAGAATACAGGTATATTCATATATTCACGAAAATGAATAAAAACATAATCTTACTCCAAAAGACACCTTGATTGATAACAACATTTTTAGAGTTGTTGGAGCACCCACGAGTTTCTTTATTGTTTATTTTTTATTGAGTTTTCCACACTTACCTCCTAGAGGAGTACAAGGAGTATTGGAATATGAAAGTAATAAAATAATGCATGAAAAGTCGGTAATGAATAAAAGAATAAAATAAAATAATTTAGGTGGAGTTAGTTCTACTTTAGAGGCTCTAGTCAGAGTGACAGGTGTGACTTGAATGTGGGCGGTGCTTGAAGTATCGTTGAATTGGTTCATGGACATTTTCCTTGTCATTACCAAAATTTATCAAGTGTTGGTTGGTGGGAGATGGAACCTAAAAAAAAGCATGCTTTCGAAGATGTATGAAGTACACAATTATTACTCGTGCACGTTTCACTTACCTTGACAAATCCGAATAACTTTGGCGGCTTCATGCCTATGGGTCGGTTTGATGTGGCGAGCTTCTCAGTTTGGCTTGCATTTTGGATTGGGTCGACGTTTTGGTCTTGTTTTTGATCACCCGTCGCTCATTTCTTCTCGGAAGCCACTTACTTTCACATTTATCCTTGTGGATGAGACACCTTTCTCAAAAGAAGGCTTCTTTCTTCTAATTTGTCCATTTGAAAGTCCATCAAGTCTCAAATCCTCGTCAACTCGGGTCGAATGACTAACTGATTCCATTCCAGCAAAACATTTGGAAATATCCTCTCCATGGTCAGGAAAAGACAAACAGTCGCGTTGATGAAGAAGGATAGACCCTTTGGGGCAATCTTAACACATCCAAACTTCAAACCATGATGATATTTTCTTGCTTTTCCTTCAAATTTCTTTCGATTGTATGTAGTGTTTCAGTGCGCCGATCGTTTGTTTTGCCCATTTACACGAACGATCAACAGCTGACTTTCGATAAAGACACCTACCGAATTTCAAGCGAGCAGCCTGACGGCGAGCCAAATCAGCCTGAAAATAACGCGCCCCCCTTGGTGTACAGTCGGACCCAATCAGTTAAAACATTGGCTTGTTTTAGATCCCAAAATACTCAACATTTTATCAACCAATTTTGAGATCGGTTGTTTGATGACTTACATATGTCTCTACCCTAGTCAATTCTGTTCTCATTTTGACAATAGGTTTAACACAAGTCTGATTAATCACCTTTTAACTGAACCACTCGCACTTTTTCCAAGCTACCACAGGCGGAAAAAACTGGGAGGGAGGCCTCAGCGCAACATTTAAAAAAGCGGCTACTAACCTAGATTACACTGTTCCATTGAAAAGTAATTTTCAGGGATGATAAGAAATAGTAAGTAAAAACTTTCTCTCACTCAAGATCTGGAAATAAATTACGAAAATTAGTATCTAAAATTTTGCACTCATAGTTCAGTCACTATTTCATTGAATGGACATTAACACATTAGTCGAGTAATCTCTTACAAATCTGAAAAATCTCATCAAAAGTTTGCATCTCTAAAAAACAACATCATGGTTTTTGCTTGATTTCGATTTTGGGGTTTGAAAAGCATTTGTATTAATTTATATTCAAGGTAGGTAGCAACGGTTTTATAAATGCGAACATAATCGCGAATATTCGCCACAAAAAGAGCCAAAGGCACTTAAAGAACATACATACATACATACATACATACATACATACATACATACATACATACATACATACATACATACATACATACATACAATGGATCATTTTGAGCCAAGTTAAATATGAGCAACAATATCGCTCATCCTTTCAATGCACTCCAATGTTTTTGAAAGAAGGAAGAAAGGGGCAAGCCTAATTTCAAAGTGAAGTTTTTTGAAAGTTGAGTGAAGTTTGCATCTTCTCCCAGGTTATAATGAAATTTCTTGTTTTCCCCTCAATCAATTAAGGCTTATTGACTTTCGGGTTCTCGAGGTTAACAAAAAAAGTTGAAGTAAAGGACGGAGCAAGGTTGCGAGCTGAATGATTTCCCCGTGTGATTTGGTGGATGGCAAGTAAACAACATACAAAGTATAGTTGGCATGTAATACGAGGGACACAAACCATCAATTTTCTCATCCATCTTGGTTGGGTTCATTTGAGAAGCGCTCGGAGGTGATAGAGTAAACAAGACCAAGAACTGCATGTCGTTAAACCTTGTCTCTGCGTGAAAAGAAAACCTCGATTACTCAATTGAACTATAAAAAACAGATATTTCAGTGCTCATTTGGGCCCAAACTCAAGATTTAACAAGAAGCATTGAATTTCTCTGGACTGAGAAGCTCGGAAAAGGAACCATGGTTTCCAGTAGGAACAATTCAATTACGTTCTTCTGTAAATGAGACCTTGCCTAAAGAAGCTCATGGGAAAAAAGCGAAAACTTGACCCTAGCGACAAGTGGCGTTAACGTGAAGCTTCAAAAAAGCCCAACAAGCTAAGAAGCTCGAGAGAAAAAAATGTAGAAAAGGGGGCTTTCAATCCGAAAAATATTAACACAATAACTTGAGCACTGCTTATTATGCAAACTGACAACTGAATAGATCGCTATTGGCATGATTTGCTTAAACTGATCGCAAAATCGAATTTCTTTGCAATTGGGACTTCCTGAGTTGATGGTGACAACAACAAACAAACAATTGAAGCTTCAAAAACCCCAACAACTTGGCCTAGTTTTCGCTTCTTTCCCAAGAGCTTCTTTAACCTTGCCCATGTTGACAAAATATTGAAAGTACTGGGGAAAATCTGCGGAATTTCTAATCCCAGAACTTCTTTTCTGGGTGAAAATGTAATTGTAATTTGCAATTGAAAAATTTCAATTTCATGGGCTCAAATGTAATTAATTACCAAAACAATTATTTGGATCTTAAATGTAATTTATTACAATTACAATTACTTAGAAATGTAATTCAAATTAAATCAAAGGCCTGATACTAGCTTCCCATTCTTACGATTGTGATGAAATACCTTGCAATTCTCTTTCAAAAGATTTCAACACTGCCTGGAAATATTAATTTAAGTCATATTTTGGTGACTTTATACCAACGTCAAACTTGATCGACACTGTTTTTCTTCCGTTCGTTCGGAATGGAAAAGGGGATCTTTTGAGTCCATCATCATCCGGCTTTTGTTCGCAAATGTGGTTTTCCTTCTCCCACAAAACTGGGGAGGGACACGCAGGGTTTGAAGTAGAGCCTGAAAAATGGGGTGAGAGATATATCTTTGAAATGAACCAGATGCTAATACTCACCCATACATCCACCCTTCCAGGGTTTGGTCGGTGGTGAGAATTGGCGTTGGATCGCTCGCTGATGATGTCAGAGTGATAGGGAAGTTTTTTTTTCCATTGAAGAAGCGGAAGGAGGACTTCAAATCCTGATAAATGTCATCAAACCTCCGTGACAGTCTCTCAAAAGAAGTGGGAGTGAGAATTAAAAGAACGTGTGAGGATCGGGAATTTGGCAACAACATTCTTGCACAGATGAACTCAACACAGATGCCCATTTCTGGACTGGGCCAGTAGGTGTTCCTTAAGAGGACGAAAACCTTCTAAAGTTCAATCAAAATACAATTATTTTTGATGAATTGCTGTCGACCTTTAGGGCAATGTGTTAAACGAAGTTTGCCCTATTTGAGTATCTTTTACATAAGTAAGTTATGATTAGGGCTCGGAAAAATATTTGCAAAAAAGTGTCAAAATATTCAATTTATATTTTACTCAAAAGCTCTAAATATTTAAAAAGGCCAGATAGTTTAGAAATATTTTTTGACAACGCCATTATTTGGTATTTTTGTCTGTATGCACCGATTTTTCAAAATTGTTTCTGTTGAATTTAATGCATTTGACCGTGGATGGAGGTATACTTGACATGTAACTGATTTAGAAATACAATTTTCAATATGCCTCAATAGATGGCGCAGTTTTTTCGTGTTTGGCAGTGGTCTTGGTTGTGAATGCCTAATACAAATCACAATACAAATGTCATTGTAGAAATTTTTGTATTTTGGGTTCATTTTGGATAAGCCCTCTTAAACATTGGTCATTCATTTATTTTCCTCAATTTTACCTGAAATATTTTTTCTGGCTAAAATATTTGAGAAAATATTTATTTTTTCCTTGAAACAGCCAAAATATCTAAAAAAATCGAGGAAAAAATGGAGAAATATTTTTTAAAATATTTAACATTAAAAAAAATTTTCTGGGCCCTTATTATGATCTTTTAAATAACAGAGTGGACTTCATGGATTGAACCATGCCCACATCATTACACCATTATCACATCATTATAAGTGTAAAAAATACCACCAACGATTGAAGAAAAGCAGCAAAAATTCATTTCAAGGATCTTAAGATCAATTATTATATGAAGTCCTTATATTTGAATGAGATGTCGTGAACAACTTGAAATCTAGTGGAATCTAGCCCTTTTCCCTTATATATGTGCCTGTTAGCTAGGCCAAAGTGCATAGGAACAGGAGGGTAGCCAAAATCAGAAGATAACCAAGTGGTCAATGGAGTGGTTTGTTGAACCTTACCAAGAAATTAAGGCGTAAAAATATCTACTGACAGTTACAATAAGTTACTTTGCTGGAAGCTAATATTTTGTTAAGTTGATATGCTTTTGCGCACTTAAGATGGCAATTGTCAAGTAAGTAATGAGTCATTACTGACTGAAATTCAGTCTTTACCACACTTTTGTTTTGTTTGTTTGATCAAATCAGAAAGATTTGAAAGACTATCATCCTTTCATCAAGAGGACACTTGATTCTTTGCTCTAACACTTTCTTGTTCTTTTTAAATAAACCAAAAATAACCATTCTGATATTAGATTTTTAGTCAATTACACGTGGCGCCCCCTACGATCAAGCGACCAATTAAAGCTCCCCTTCTACGATGAAGAGGTAAGTCAGTTCAATTTTACAATTCTAGGTGGCGTCAGGTCATTTCCTAAGGTGGTAAACAGATTGCC
Source organism: Tigriopus japonicus (assembly GCA_010645155.1). Lineage (NCBI taxonomy): Eukaryota > Metazoa > Arthropoda > Copepoda > Harpacticoida > Harpacticidae > Tigriopus > Tigriopus japonicus. Next base: position 9,770,003 of record CM021321.1, read on the forward strand.
AGTTTAAATTCTTGGGAGGATTCCATCTCAATACATATTATGAAAGGAGTATTAGGTAAGTAGGTTATCTATCTTTAGTTTTTCTGTGGTTTTAGAACCTTTATGCTTTTGCTCTTGGGAACTCGAGACTTCAGACTAGAGCGACAATTAGAGTGACCAAGAAAATCTTGATTGGACCCGGAAATTTCTTGCCAACGGTCAATAAGTGGGTTTGAATTCGACATTTCTTCCAAAGCACCGTGGCATAAATTGAGTGCAAGAAAAAAAGAAAACTATGACAAAACAAATTAATGCCTAATACTGTTTTTCTTTGCACACTCTTCGGAAATACCAAATGGCTAATATGCTTGGTGATTTTTAAAGAAAATGCATTTTTTCTCTTCAAAAAGTTCTCACACATTCAGAATCACGGTCAAAGAAAGCCTCGGAGGACTCCTTAATATCTTCCCATGTTGTTTTGACGTTACTGATTAGCTGGTTAAGACTTGTTCCTGGAGGCAGATAATCGAGCTTGATCAGGACGAAAGTCTAAAGATTTTCGATGAGATTCATGTCCAGGAAGTTCTCAACCCATTGGTCTTTTGTCCAGACAACTGAAGTCCATTTGACCTCTCTGGGAGTCATTCGAAGGGCTTGACAAGGAGTCGCATGAAACTGGAATCCTCAACCGCAGATGGGGAGTAATTATAATTTCAATTACAAACACGTAATTTTACCTACACTTAAGTAGATCAAGTGATTAAGTGGAATTGTAATTACGAAAGTTTAATTGTAATTGTGTAAAGTCAATAGCAATTTCAAATGTCCATCCCAATAGGTCGGTTGTTGAGGTAGATAAGAAGTATAGTAGAAGCCTGTCTAGAAGCATAAAAGAAGCACATGCGAAGGAGTAGAAATAGCCATGCTCGATCAAGTTTTGTTACATAAGCTGCGTTTTTCAATAACGTAATGTCAATAACAATGATAAAACATCAAGTACGTGTGATTGCAATTTATTTCATTTTTGAGCCAAATTGTTGTGATTCTTTTTGGTAGAGCGCGGAAAAAAGTTGGAAAAAATGTTTTAAAAAAGAAATTAAGTTGGAAATATGGCGAAAAATGTTTTTTTTTTTCAGCCAAAAACGGGCAAAAAAAGTTCTTTTCCAGATACTAATGAACAAAAAAGGTTCTTGTCACAAAAAAATTACCAAAAAAGTTTTCTCTTCTCAGTTTGTCAATTGACAGAGCAAAATCTATTTTGTTTGTTGGTTTTTTTAGCCGAGATTCTTTTTTCCGATTAGTTGATAAAAAATAAATTTTACTCAGAAAAGTCTCACACCTTGAAAAAAAAATGACGACCTGTTTTTAGGTCGGAGTAAAATTTCAAAGAAAAAAAAAGTTTTTTTGGGTCTGGAAAACGTGCCAAAAGTTTTTTCGTTCGAAAATGTCCAAAAAATGTTCTTTTAAAGTTTTAAGTTATGACTTTGAAATCCACGCTCAACTTATTAGTTACTTTTTCTGCCTTATCATTGACCAATTCTTATTAGGATTTACTTTTAAAAACAAACTAAATAAAAATACCAATTTAGGGTGGATAGAAGTTGCTCCCAAGTAATTATAAGTTCATTTCTCTGACTTACATTTTTGCAAGGTTTTTAAGAAGATGATGAAATCCAAGCTTGTAGATTATTATTTGGAAGTCCTTGATATAATTCCTTCTGGAAAGCATGGGTTTCCAGCTCCTTTTAGTATAGTAACCCAACTGGTTGACCAAATTCAGCAGATTATTGAGGGACTTCACAGTCACGAGTCAGTTGATGTAGTGCATCCTGACTTTGTCAAGGCTTTTGACAAAATAGATCATGGCCTTTTGCTCAATCAACTCAAAAAGTTTGGGATCCAGGGTAAGGTCCTGAATTGGATTGATAGTTTCATGAGCGAAAGGCAGCAAATGGTTAAGGTTGAAGGATCATTTAGTGGCATGTATGATGTCAAGTAAGGTGCTCCACGAGGTTCAATCTTAGATCCGCTCTAGAGCACCATAATAACAGACTACGGTCAAAAAGTGCGCCATCTAGTGGATTCCATGCGGCAACAGCTCGCAGTTCCCATTAAACACATATTTTTGAAGATTGCAATTGTCATTCATCAGTTTTGGACAAACGAAAGTACCTAAAATGTTGATGGGGGAACTCCAAATAGTACTTATGTGTTTTTCTGATGAATTTTGGCTTACATCATGCCTGAATTACCTTTTCAGTAGTCAGATTTTCATGCCAATTTTAAAGAGATTTTACCAATGATTTCAATCAAAAACCACCACAGGTCCATAAACAATACTCAGTCAACATTTGAGGCACTTTAGTTTGTCCAAAACTGATGAATGACCGTTGCAATCTATCACGAAGCTAACTGTGTACAGGGTGCACCACTTAAAATCGGACTTGAATAATTGATAATTTGAGGGAACTGAGCCGTCAAATCAAGAAGCACTTGTTACAAATGATGTTGATTGCAACAATATTAAACAGATCTATTACTAAATTATTAGACGTAGAGGCCCTGGCTTTTAACCACAGTCTTGAATCTCCTCTCTGCACATGAGCAAATGATCTGCACCTGCCGTGCTGGAATTTTAGTGAATGCGATTTTAAAGGAGGCAGACAAGAAAGCCAACTTTTTAAAACCTTTGCTCCCCGACGTCTTCTCCAGAATAGCCTGACAAGTAAAGTTCTTGGATTAAGATCTGAAAAAGCCTTGAAGCAATGGTTCGCACAGACAAGCCTTGGATAACCAATCTTTTTATGAGCATCTTTCTTGGTTGCCTTTTTTCTTTGCTGAAATAGCTAAAGTCTCCAAATCCCCTCAAAATAATAACAAGTGATTGGCCTGTGAGCTGGATTTGGGGGTCTACACGCTAAAATTGAAATTGGCGTTGCTAGCCTTTTTCAAACCTCTGTCCGGTTTTAAGTGGCACACCCTGTACAAGTCGATTGAATATGCCTCACCCATTTGGGCTCCAATGAGTTCGGCAGGATTGAAAAAGGTCGCTCGAAAGGTCCAAAGATGTTTCACTAAGAACATCTCAGGAATGATAGAGCTCTCGTATTGGGAGAGGCTCCAGAAGTTAAGGCTGTACAGTACTCAGAGAAGGTACGAAAGGTATCTGATACTGTATGTTTTCAAGAGCATTCATGGGCTCTGTCCTAAACCAGGATTTGAGATCAGTTGTAGAGATCGTAGAGGTTATACGTGCGTTCTGAGAGCACCTCCAAATCCAAGGGAATCGAGGCTAGTTCGATCAATGAAGTCCTCCTCTTCTTTATCGGGCTCCTTCGTTGTTCAATTTGTTGCCCATGAAGAATGTTAATTGAAGGTTACAAAAATCCCCACTAGATGGAGCCAACAAAGGGGCAAAGTCCCCTTGATTTCAGATTTATCCTCAACTTTGATTTGTTACCAAAATTGCAGCTTTTATCTTAAAATGGATTTCTCTTCATATTTCGAGTCTTTGGAGCTCAGCCACGATATTGTTGTGTTCAAAAAGTAAAAAGTCACACTGAGTAATCAGAAATTGAGGCTAAATATTTACCAGAAGCACCCACAAATGTTTCTCTCTCAAGATGGCGCTGATTGTCATTTTTCTTTGATTGCCGCTCAAATTTTCTTCCGTAAGAAGGTTAGCTTTGACGGCACAGTTGTTCATTTTGAGAACGAGGGAGGGCACCCTAGTAGGACAGGGCTGCCAGGTAATCGGAGACAAAAAACGCCAGATGAACCACTCAAAAACGCCAGAAAACGCCAGATTCCAGTTTCTTTATTATGCATTTATCCTAGACCAGATATACAGTATCATGTATCAACCTTTCATCGTTAACTTAGCTTAGTTGAACTTAATCATTGAGTTGGATTCATGCTTTGGTTTGATAAAGTTGAAAACAACACCCTTTTCAACACGTTTGCTCTCAATAAGACTGAACTAATTTTGAGCTAACTGATAACAAATTTGACTCAAACAGCTATCAGTACGACCAAATAGGAAAACAGAAAATTAAGTAAGCCACCACCATTTGCAAAACAACTGATCAGGAGTGGGCAACTTTCAGGCAAGTAAGATTTCACATGTCCAAAAAGAGTACTTTTGGAAGTAGCAAAAATATTTGTCAATTTTCTACCTTTTAACCTTTTAGCAAAGTATTTTTTTTCTTTGCCATTTCTTCAGTTTCCTATTATACTGTTCTGTCTATTTGTGCCATTGCAATTTTACATACTGTATCAAAAAAAATGTTTCATGAAGAAAATAAGAAAAATATTTCTTCAAACTTGACTGAAAAAGTCAATCAAAAAGCTTTGTCAGAGACACGCAAATCAACTTTATTTTTCAATTATTTGCTCTTTTTCAATTTTTCTTGCCATTCGGATTTGTCACTTCAGCAAATTTTACTTTCCATCCCAGAACATGCAATTTGCTATTTACCATGCCAACACATTTCATTTACCACTTCAGCGCATTTTGCTTTTTTTTTTGAGCTTCAAAAGCATCTTTTGTTCGCTCAAAATCTCCATCCTTACTAATGGGTTAGTTTCAACAATCCAACACTCTCTTCTATTTTAAAGAAGCTACTTTTGGTTCTTTGGCTGAAACAGCAGGCACCAATGAAAAAAGATGGTATTGAAAGAGATTGCCACATAAGTCAAATACTGGTCACACTATTTTTTATAACTTTGAACTGTCTTGAGGAGTGAACCAAATAGCGCTGAATCCTGATAGAATCAGCGTGACAAATTTTGCTTCAAGTAATCCTAAAACTCCAATTGAAATACGCCAAATTTCACGATTTTCATGTAAAAAACGCCAGAAACCTGTCAGTGTTCTTGCACGCCAAACTAAAAGTTCCTTCCACCAAACTATGGCGTAAACCGCCAGAATACCGCCAGAATTTTCTGTCCCGCCAAAAAAAAATCTCGCCGCCAAACGAGGTCTCAAACCGCCAGAAACACCAAAATCTGGCGCCCCAAACCGCCATCTGGTAGCCCTGTAGTAGGATGTGTTAAGGGTATGCTTAAAACAGAAAAGATTTACTTCAGAGTGCACCAAAATCAAGTCAAATTAACGTTCAGCAAGTGTATACTCGCTCCAGCTGTTGCGTTTCAAACACCCTAGCTCGGAGGTAGGCAACCGGTGGACTGAGGCCCACTTGTGGGCCCAAGAGTGGTCTTTGGTGTGCCCAGAAGCTATAGGAAAAATCCAAAATAGTGGGCCCTCGAGGCATCCATAGTACTGTACTATTACTGTACTGCTGATCGTTAATTTGTGGGCCCCTAAACCTCCATATTGAATAAAATTATGCCAGCCGTAAACAGCATTCTTTTGATGGTCTTTTCTGAAGAAATAAGGATTATGTCGGCATTTTTTCAAAGGGATTTGACTCGGTTGTTTTGTCCCAAAAAATAAAATGTGTTCTCTTTGAGGCGATCACAGAGAAAACTGAAGCAAACTTTTCTTTTAATTTCGACGGAACTTCAGTCTTGAAAGACACACAACCCACATTAATGCTGACAAAGGACTAGTGAGTCATCTTTGCCTTTGAAGGAATTTATCAAATTTGAGGCTCAAAAAATATTTTGATTCCATTATCAGGAGAGTAATATAAGCAATGAGTTCAAGTTTTGATTGTTTTGAAATCGAAAAGTAAGTCCATAAAAGTTCCTCAAAACTTAATGATTGAATTAACTGAGGATTTCAATAGTTTTCCATTTAAGGTTGACAAACGTTCTTTGAATTTGAAACCCTACATAAAAAGATGTCATTGTGCTCATTTCTGTAATTGATATTACAAATATTGCGTAGTTATTGCCATACTAATATTTTCCTTTCAAATTATGAATTGTGAATCCTCTTCAGTTACAAACATCAAATAACTTTCTAAAAAGTTTTGCTACTTAATTTCAAGAGCGGCCGAAAATATTCAAAGATGTAATGCCGAAGATTTCAATAGTATATTCCAAAAACACCTCAAATTATTTAAGAAAACATTTTAATGGCACACAAAAATTTTGAAAAAAAGTCCAAAATTGAGATTATGAAGGGAAACGCATTGGTACATTGCGAAAATTCTTATCAATAAACTCCAAAATTTTCATGCCAAATTGGCAAAGATTGTACAGGTTCTAAAAAGTCATTTAGTGTTTTTAATCAATATTATGTAGTCTAAGATTTGGTAAAATATTTAACCCGGGGATTTCACCATCTTTCTCGCCTGTTAAATGCATTAGCAATCACTCTGCATTTAATTGTAATATCTTAGCTACAATAATAATTGCTTTGACCCAAAATTTTAACTCTATCATTTTACTAAAAACTTTGAACCTACATTAGATTAGCAAAAAATAAAAACAATTTTCTAAATGTTATTTATCAACATAACTCTAATTGTAGATGAAAATAATGTTGATTCTACTCAGAACTCAACTGTTACACAATTATTTCGGATGCAGCTACTTGCAACCGTAAATGCTTGTTTTTGAACACAAATGCTAGTTTCTTCTTGGAACAAGAGATGGAGCCTCAGGCAAGGGAGAAAAAAAGATAGACCCAAAGAAGCTCATGTGAGAGCAATGTCAACCCGCGTTTTCGGCTTTTTGGGGTCAAAAAAGGACCATTCAAAGTCAAGTAACTCAGCTGTTGATGAGTGAATTTTTATTCAACTTGAATTCATAAGGTAACTAAATAGTCTCTAAATTGGCTTAGATAGTTCATTACATTTTTTATGATTAATAGGTTTTTAGGTATGTAACTTTTTTCCTGGGCCTAAAGTTATATAAAACAATAAAAGTAAAGTTGTTCCTAATTGAATTGTGAGTCCAAAAGTGCATTGATGTCTTTGGGTATTTCGATCCACTTCTAGAAAGTTATTCGGAACACCGTGTAAGGACGGTATTACGTGGAGTGGGATTGAGCGAGGGTGCGTTACCGCGTTCCTGTGAATTTTCCTGAGGGATAGCTCGGAGTTAATGAAGAAATGTAATATCATTCGGATTTTATTGACATAAGTCTTAAAGCAAAAGTGCTCAAGGATTCAATAAGCAATCAAATGATGCCCAATTGATGTCTCTCAAAGAATTGAAATTGTGTTGTTTCTTTGTGTTAGGTCAAATATCTTCAAGCTTATAAATACTGACTTACTTTGTGATAATGGTTGTCAGAGTTGGGTTAATTACTTGAAAAATGTAATTAATTCCAATTCCAATTACATCATCCGAAAATGTAATTGACTTCAATTACAATTACATGATAATTACATGTCAATTACTATTCTTCCGTCTCTTTCACCGTTTTGCTTATTCAAAACGATGAAAAATAAACAGATCTGCCATTTTTAAGTAGCGATGCACCAACTGGCAACTTAAAATGCCTGAAAGGTTCATATGAAAGTGTGATTTACAAAAACCAAAGCTTATGAACGGGCTTAAATATTAAAAATATCATGCCACAAATCACAAAGCACACTTTTCTTTTTCGGAAAACACGAACTGTGTACTTTTATTTATCAAGTGTAACGATGTTTTAAAACTTTATTTTTGCACTTCATTTGTCTGCCCGTGGTTGTGAAAAGCCCTAAATCCGTGCATAAAAATTACGGTCAAAAGCTCTTGTAGTTTAAAGGTATTTAAACATCAAAGCTTGGGTGTGTAGTATAACAAAAGCTGCCTGTTCGTGGCATCACATTGACCGCAACTTGATGAAAATAATTGTTTTGCAATTAAAAACTGATAAATTGGTTTTATGGTTTATTTAAGGAAGTAAGATTTTGAAAAGTAATTGTTATATTGTAATTGAAAATTCGTCAAATACATGGCCAAAACTGTAATTAATTACACTCACAATTACTTGGCTCAAAAATGTAATTGAAATTATGTAATTGTATTTGCAATTACAATTACTCCTCATCCCTGGTGGTGGTCCATCTTTTGTAGAAAGCAACATTGTTTTTATCATTGGGATTGTTAAAGGGCATTTTTCCCTTTGTACAATGATTTAGCACTTAATAGGGGTTCTAAAGACAAAAGAAGACTGTAAAATGTTGAAAAAATACAAAGAAGATTTTTATAACATTCTACGAAGGGAATCGAGGGTGTCGGTGCCGAGGTCAAAATTGCAGTTCGGATGAACCCTCTCAACTTATGTAGCGAAATTTTAGATAAAAGCAACAAAACATACTTTTTTGCTAAAACAATGTCAAGAATTGCTATTTCAACTTCAATTTGTGCAGATAAGAAAGGCATTGCTGCAATCACCAAGCCTAAACCTTCGTTTTAGTTACCTCGCACGCTCATCAGAAACACAGGTCTTCCGAACTTTTTTTCCCGACAAAAATTATGACGTCACTAGTAATTGCTGTTATTCATCTAGGCATCCAGTATGTAGTCTGGCTTTAAATATTCTCTATCCTTGCATGTGGACAGCAGCCGTCTTCAGATCGCAGTTTCGCGTAGTGTTCTGACCCCGGAAAAAAGTTCAAAAATTAGCATGAAAAATGGAGCACACCTGATTGAAACAGCCACTGAAATCAATCGTTTTTCTCAATAAAACCTGTACACCTGTTCTGAAATTTGTCATTCAAATGAACGTACCAAACACTTTCAACGAACAAGTTGTCGTGAGAGTATAAGGACAATCAAGCTTTTCCCACATTGACTCTATTCTGAGGAATACCCATAAAATGACCTTAAAATGACATCTAGTGGGGGGTTAAGAGTATATGTTAAAGTTTTCTTCGGTGTCATTCGTCCAGCATTCCACCAAAAATTTCATGTTTTCGACCAAAATAATATGTTGCAAAATTTTGATGACAAACAAAAGGAGAAAAACGTAGTTTTTAACTGTGCAAAAACTCCTGGAGAATAACTACGTTCGAAAATAAACAATTCTGTACATTATATTAACATGATTTGTAACTTCTTTTCGGCAAAAAATATTCGGTTTTGGCTGAGATCCCTTTCGGTCTATTACTTATGGAAGTTTAAGCCAATTATTTTCCGTGATCTCTTTTGGACTTACTCACGAGATGCATCTTATCTAGTTTTTGAGGAACTATGACCAATGAACACTGAGCAGCTTAGATTTAAGGTAAACAGGTGAGCATAAAACACAGATGGCGCCAATACAAAAACAGCTTGTGTGCGAGGGATATCCAGACTTGAGCACGTTTTTTGAATTGGTGTAAAAAATTGGAATGAAGATTTATGTCTTATGAAAAAAGTTGTCTAACCCATTTTGTTTTGTGACAAACTTCGTAGTTCCCTATACACATAGAAAATAAGGGCCTAGAGCGATCAATATGACAAAAATGAAAACCCAAGTATCTCACATAGAAATTTACCAATTTTTCTCGACAAGGGTTCACGAAATGTTAATGCGTGAGTAAGAGCAACATCTTAAGTTTCCAATATATTGGATTTTAATGATTTTCTCGCTCTTAACGTCCATTTTTTTAAACGTGCAGGGATTGCCCAACCAACCTTGTCTAATAACAGGGTAGACTACCAACCATGTAGAATACCGTTTGCTCAAAAGAGAAAAATAAGTCTTCATTTCGGGTTTTAACATAAAACCGAAAATCGGGCGTTTCAACGACTTACAAGTCTGGATAGCCCCACGTACTTCCACAAACATACGTAGGGCTAATTTAGATGGAAATTTGGAAGTACTCGTCCATGAACTAAACAACTTGCTTAACTACTGTCTTTCTGATTCAACTTTTTTATTTCACCTAAAATGTAAGCTCAATATGGAAAACATCTGTACCATAGTACAGTGTTGGCTTGAAAAAAACAAGAAGGTCATGTTAAAAGGCACAAGTTTTTTGGTGCGCACACTTGCACACAAACAAATGCAGAAAGTGAAAGTGATAAAAAAATGCGATAACAATTTTATTACAAAGCAAAGACCAGTGAAGAAATACATCGAAGATCGGATTAGTTTTGTATATCTTGTATATTTAAAAAGGGTATCTGGTTTGCTTGTGTTGATCAGGCAACCACACAAGACCCATTCATCGGCGCGAACCCACTACTGCTTGGCGCGGGCACTTTGAGCTGCTGGGTTTCCCCCCTGGCCCGATTCGCACCTCCTCAGACAACTTGGCCATCCTCGCCTCCCCGAAGATGTCCATATTGACGCCAAGCTTAGTGCGGACACAAATTCAACATGAAGCCTTGTATGGCCGCGATCCCGACCTCAAACCATCCTCAGACACCAGCCTCCCAGTCACAGGATTACAGGGCTCGTCACAGACCCCAGCTGACTAAAATTGGCTTGTAAACTCATACAAATATACTCTCTTCATGTAAGACTGTATCCCAGCCCTCTCTCTTTTCGATTCTTATCTTCGTGTATTTTGCTTCGTACATTGATACCATTGAGATCTATCAAATACTAGAGGGAGTGTTATCCTAAAAACGTGTCGCCCATTGTCAACTGTTGAGCGGACAAAAGTGCGGGAATATTTGAAATGTGTGACCAGGCAAATTACAATCATGCAATTGATGAATGAAAGGTGGAATTGAGTAATGTTTTTGGGTTATTTTTTGCTATTGCAAATGGTCACTTTCTTGAAAGACAGGAAGACGTCACAAGGTGCCCGTGCCTTGGATTTGAATACTACAATTATGAACTTCTTGTCCTTTTCTTTTCAAAATTTGCCCTAAAGTAAGCTAAGGGGGTGACTAATTCCTGCCCCCAAGGATACGTTAGTCTTTAGTTGGCAAAAACAGATTGTTTAGCAAGAAAATCACTTTATTTGTTGCTTTAAGAAAGTAGGGCATTCTCCTAAATCCAATGCCACGATTTTCACTTAAACCTTCAGCAATTAGGGTTTTAAGGTTCAATATGAACTTAAAAACATGAAATGGGTTAACTGAATAACACAAAATGGTAAGCAAAAAGTTTTTACTCTCACTAAACATTCCCACTGCATATCAGTTAACATATAAAATGTGCCAATAAACGATTTATCAATGTGTGAATACTTGCTCAAAACGTAGCAATTTAGGCTTTTTTTCAAGGTTGAAGGATCATTTAGTGGCATGTACGATGTCAAGTCAGGTGTTCCACAAGATTCAATCTTAGGTCCGCTCCTATTTATTCTCTTTATTGCTCCTCTCCAAAAGTTTAGAACAAAAGCCACTATTTCTTCATATGTTGATGATACAAAACTAGTTTGTGAAAGAAATGGTCATCACTAGAGTGCGTAGAAAAATTTACTGATTTTCACAAAAAAAATTAATTTAATTTACTTCAAAAAGGCCAAAAAATAAAAAAAAATATTCCCCAACTGTATTAAAAATGGTAATATTAAATTTAAAGTTACATTTAGTCATTCTAGTAATCATTCTTTGTAATCTAGGTCCAACTCAGCACATTTAGTTATTTCTGGCTAGATATTAAGGCTTTATTTCTGGCAAAGAAGAAGTTTGAACTGAAGACAGATGTGTTCAGCGTGTCCAATTGTTCAAAATCAGAAAGAGTCAAATACCTCAGTTTAGGGGCAAACTTTGGAGCTAAAAGAGCTAATTTTTATGGAAAAAGAGCTAAAAAAGAGCCAAATTAAAAAAGGCTAAAGCACTAATATAATCAAATTTTTGGACCTTACGTAATTGGCAGTGTCTTTAAGACATGGAAAAATTGCTTTTTAGAGTTTGGATTCTTAGTGTCTTAATAGCGGCAAAGAAAAAAGATTGTTGTGCGACGTGAGGTTGGCTTTTTGAATGTTACAAATAGAGCAACGATAACGAAAGACCTTTATGCCTCGGTTATTGGCAAAAGCCGTTTTTCATTTCTGGGCCGACCAGAGAAAAATCTAATTTAACCCATTGTTAGCCCGTAATTCAAAGCTCACAAGCTAAATTTCAACCACATCAAATGAACTTTTTGTCAGTTAGAGTAGAGTAGTTAGAATCAAAGAGTAAACTAAGTCAAGGTTTTAGTCGGTACCAGCACGTTAATGGAGACCAAGACTAGCCCAAAGTTGCTATTTTTTGCTTCAGCAAGAAGAGCCATAGTTTGGAGTCGATTGTCCTAAAAATCCTACGTATTTGTAAGAAGAATGACCATTTTTAAACAAGCCTCATTTTGTTGAGGTAGAAAGTCAGGCAACTTCGAAAATTGTAAAGAGGAGCCAAAACTTCCTAAAATTCTCAGAAAAAGAGCTAAAAAATGGCCAAATATATGAAAAGGAGCTAACTAACTAACTTTGAGCAAATTAAATGCTCAAATTTGGAGCCAAATTTCCAAAATATGATGAATAAGAGCTAAAATTGGTCAGGCTGGATGTGTTAGCAGGTGTTTTTTGGCGCCAATTATGACTTGACGTGACCAAAAAGGGCCCAAGAAAAAGGCCAAAAAAATTAAAATTGGACCAAAAAGGAGCAATAAATTTAAAGAAAATTTACGATTTAGTTAAATTTTTCTACTCACTCTAGTCATCACATTAATAAATGATGAATGAGAAACGTTCACTCTTAAAATCTAATCAGGTCATTACAAAGTTGCATTTTTTAGCTGCGTTTCAACGCAACGCAGTTTCTGTAGCAAGGCTATTCTTTGCATAAGGATTGTTTTATTGATTTCATTTATTATTGCTTCGTTATTTAAAAAGACATTTTCCAAGTATGAAAAAGGAAAAGGGTATCTGGTCTGCTTGTGTTGATCAGGCAATCACACAAGACCCACTCATCGGCGCGATCCCTCTACCGCTTGGCGCGGGCACTTTGAGCTGCTGGGTTTCCCCCCTGGCCCGATTCGCACCTCCTCAGACAACCTGGCCATCCTCGGCTCCCCGAAAATGTCCATATTGACGCCAAGCTTAGTGCGGACACCAATTCAACATGAAGCCTTGTATGGCCGCGATCCCGACCTCAAACCATCCTCAGATACCAGCCTCCCAGTCACAGGATTACAGGGCTCGTCACACACCCCAGCTATTATACGGGAGGTCGGAAACTGAACCAATCATAAATGTTGACGCAAAGGCCTGCCAATGCATCATTTTTTCACTTTATTCCGTTTATTGTCATTATCTGCGTGTTCTGTCCGTTTTGCATTAATTTGCAATTTTCACGCTTTTTTGGCCATTTCTACTTGCCATGCCCAGATCAGTTGATAAACTTTAATGTTCATGAATTTGTTATTGTAACCCTTGGTCGTGTCATGGCGTATTAAATAATGATTTATGTAAAATCATACAAAAATGTAAAAAAGACATGTCAGATGTTAAAATGATAATGTTAAAAACACGTTAAAAATAGTAACGTAAAATCATGATATCACATTGCGTTGACTAGATTGCGTTTCAGGGCACATGGAAGAAATGAAGCTGGGATTGACCAAGAAGCACGGAAATCATGGAGTGGGAGGCTAGCACTGAGAATTATGATTTCTAGCAGAAACGAACCATTTGCGTTCTACTGCAAATGAGACCTGGCTTGCATTGAGAAGAACACGTATTTCAAATTTCAGCCCAATCGAATGCCGGGGTGAAAAGTTATGCCTTCTCCAATTTATGTACTGAAGAAAGGATAGAATGAATGAACTCGCCCTTTTGTGGTAAAACGATTACCACAAAAGGGCTAGTTCATTCATTCTCGGTAGGATTTGCACTGAACTTTGAGTGAGCATAACTTTTGTCTCCCGCGTTCGATTGAGCTGAAAATTGAAGTACGTATTCTTGACAACATATGAAAGGTCTCATTTGCAGAAGAACATAATTGAATTGTTCTTACTGGAAATCATTATTATCATCGCAAGCCTCCCACTCCATGATTCCAGTGCTTCTTGGATTGACAGACAGTACAGATACAGTTGGTTAAAGCACAAACTAGCCCCAGACTTCTCAGTTCTAGCTAAGCAGGCAGACTACGGCGACAGTTGTTTGATCCGTGACCTCTAGATGACTCAGGCTGTATTTTCGGGATTGACTCTGAGAATCAAACTTGAAAAGGGATATTTGCGTTACAAACAAGGTAGCGCCATCTATGACGTTCCTTATGAAACCATCATTTTTAACAATGTTGTTAGGTAATCCCTCATAGAGGGCGGTTTTGGCGACGTCAAAATTGAGATATCTCTATTTCATTTATCTATGGTTAAAGGTAGATGATGAAAATCTTGGTTATTGCAGTAGAGAGGGTGGGTAAGATTGAACAGATCCTTCGTCAGTTCCCGTCGTTGGTGGAATTGGGCAGGATGCCGGACGAAGGTGCATGACCGCCAATATTCCTGAAGGGATGTCGGGCCAAGGACAATAAGGTGTTGTCAAGTCCTTGACTGGGAATGACAGCATGTGTCCAGACATCGCCTCCGGAAAGGTCAGGTTTCTAACACTGTTGGACACTAACCTTGCCAGCCCGGTGGTAAAGGGCTCAGTTTTGCATAGGAAATGCGTCCATGCATTATTGGCATATTGGGGCACGCAGAGGTATCATTTGAGGAATTTGGTGTAGGTGGCATCGGCAGATTTGAGGGCGGATTGGGCGGAGTTTGGAAGCCAAAGTGGAAGGCCGTAGAGGAAGATGGGGTTGATGTAGGTCCAGAAGAGTTGAAGAACTATTGGCAGAGGAAAATTCTTGATGGGCAGTCTATTGCATATGTATCCGATCCTGGCCCTGGCCTTGGTTATTGCGATGTTGAGGTGCTTTGTGAAGGAGAGTTGGGTGGTGAAGGTGAAACCGACACAGTTAAAAAAACTTGACGATTTCAATCGGACTATTATTAAAGTGGAGGGAAGTGGGAGGCAGACGACCTTTATGGTAAACCATGGCCTTCGTCTTAATGGTGTTGACTTGAAGGCTGTTCTCTCGGCAATAACCGTGGAGATTTTGCCATTTTGCAATTCCGTTTTGCAATTCCACCGCTGAGTCAGCCAAGAGAACCAGGTCGTCTGCATATTGCAAGTATTGTATTCTATTGTGGTTAATGGAGGGGCCTTGGTGAGTAAGAACTTCGGGCAGGTGGGATACATAAAGGTTGAAAAGAATTGGCGATAGTGGATCCCCCTGCGGAAGGCCGATGGATGTGAAGTATCAGGGGGATAGGTCCTCGCCAGAACGAATGGAGCATTTGAGTCCTGCATAGATGTTGGCCAGCAGGACGCATATTGAACGCGGAATTCTCCACAGTTGGAGTTTGTGGAATAACCGCGTTCTGTCCACCTTGTCAAATGCTTTGGAGAAATATACAAAGCATCCGTAGACTCTCCTCTTAGTGCTGATGTTTGCGTGCACGATTCCGTAGAGGAAAGTGGCTGCCGAGGTGGTCGAGCGGCTTCTACGGAATCCGAATTGGAACTCGGGAAGGAGATTCCTGTCCTCGGCCAATCCGGAGAAGCAACTACAGTACACTATACGCTCTCAGACTGAACTTTGTCTGCAAAAGGGGCTTTTTGATGGGATTGATTGAGGAATCAACAAAATTCTTCCATTGATTAAAAACTGCAAGAAACGGGAAGAAAAAACATAACAAATATGATATGGCGGCAACCTTAGGCTTTTTCTGCTTGTAAATGGATTACAAAAAATGAATTGTTTGTAAAATATAAAACAAAAACAATGATTAAAATGTTTTTTTTTCACTTTTATCCAAAATTTGAGATCTTAATCTGCAAAACCCATCCTTATATTATCTTCCTTTTTTCATATTAGACTTTTCAAGTCTACTTGAATAGATTATCATCTTATTCAAGTAGACTTGAAACGTTCATTCTGCATGATTCTATGCAAAAACATATTTTTTTTCATAAATCATTCTACTTTTGAATGAAAACACCAAATTGTAGATAATAGGCCGCATGTTAGTGCACTTAATTCAAAAGCAAGAGTATGGCAAAAACAAGTCAGACTAATGATCGTCGAGTATTTCCTCTCCCCAGCTGCTGCATTTCAAACACAGCAAGCAATTGTCATGAGTATATACTCAAGGCTGGTTAATCTGACTTGGTTTTTGTATACTCTCGCTTTTGAATTAAGTGCATTAACATGTGGCCTATTGTTTGGGTCCTAACTTCGCTGTTTTAGTCAAGCTCCTACATGAACCCCAGGGGGTTGACCTTGGACTTGATCTTTTCTCCAACAACACAAATAGAAACGCAAGTTTCTAACGCACAGGAAACCATCCTCAGCCATTATTTCTCAGCAGGGTCGGTCCAATCCGTCCACATTAAAGAGAAACTATCCATTGACGGACTAGGTCAGATGATGTTATATGTACTTGTTCAGATGGCTCGAGGATACCAAAGTATACTTTAAATGGCCATCCTAGAGTGTAGTCCTACGACAGGTACATAAGGTGCCTTTCTTTCATCGCGGCTTATATGAAAAGACTACATATACTTGAGCATGGCTATTTATACTTTACTTTGGTATACTCCAGCCATTTGAATGAGTGCGCGTATCATCTGAGCTTGTATATCAAACTGTTTCTTCCATGTCTCTATGCTTGAAAAAACAACTTGAATTATAACGTAAGAGTATAATCAATTTTATTTTGAAGGAACGTAATTTGCAAAGAGCGGCTTTAATATGGTTAGTTGCAAGGTCATAGAATTAAAGGTATGGGCATTAGCAACACTTTCTGTGACGTTTTCCGGGGAATACGATAAGGGGTCTCTAAATGAAAACTCGAGTTCACAGATCAATTTGAATTTGAAACATTTTCTGAGTAGAATGGGGAGGGTCTTTACACCTTGAAATCATTTCTGCTACACCCTGACATGAAAATTTGTCGTAATTTTGAACCAAAATATTTTCATTTTATAAGAATAGATTTGAATAACTTGACATCCAATCTGTCCCCAACTAGTCTCTTCTTCCTCGGAAATGATATTTGGAATGCTATCGACCAAAGTGGAAAGTGTGGACGGCTCGGCGTTTTTCCGTACTTTTTCAGGTGTCTTCCCTTTGCCTAAAATTTTGATGAACGGATTAGATTCTGTGAGGTCTTGAATTAGGACCGGCAGTAATATTTCCCGTTATTTTTGGTTAGAGGTGTTCCAAAACTAGTCTGCTTTCTCCAAAACCGAGAAAAAATTTATTCCCGCCCTTCACTATTTTTTCACAGCGGTTTAAAGGCAGATGGAACCGTGCAAAAAGAAAACGCCGGACATCAAGTTGGCAATTGCTGTTCCAGGAATAATTTGTCACTTATTTGCCCTTAAATTACATCATAACTAGTCCAAAAATATTCTAGGCACTTGTTGGGCACACGGGTGGTTTGATTGCGCCAAAGTGTTCACGCATAGCCGTTATTTTTTAGGCTCAAAGTATGACTACGACACAACTTTCGTGTCAGGGTGTATGCGAGAAGCGAAAACTGCTTTGTGCAAAGTAAATTCATTAGTGTACATTTTTCCTCCACAATGGAGTCATACAAGATTTTGGGAAGATTTCCAAAATACTGAAAAGCAAATAATTACATGTGTTCTGGAACTTTTAACCAAAGTTATTTGTCGCCAAAGATGCATATTCCCTATATTATCATTAAAGTTATTTTTTCATATCATTGGCCAAAATGTTTATATTTCTCTTGGATTTCTGCCTTGCTGCCATAAGAAAATTTTGCTCAAGCGCCAAAATTAGGGCCAACAAATGAGCAGTATCTTGACTTGAGGTGACCAAGCCTTAACAATGACTCCCTACATCCCTAGTTGCCCTAACCGGATTTTTCTCCCCTTGAGGATTTAGCATTTTGCCTTACTAGAACTAAGTTCTTGATGTCAATCAATTGAAGAGGGGTTATCGTTATGTTATGTTAGAACCGTTATGTTATGGTTTCACTAAAATTAAGTGAAGTCACCGATATGAACCTTTTTTTGATAAAAATCTCTGCGCTAATACTAGAGTGCTTTTTTCCGAGCAAGACCAAGTTTATAAATTATTGCGTAATTCGACACCTTTTGTTGAGAACGTTCAGCAACAGCAAGGATCTTCCCCACGCTTTCCATGACAAAACAATTCAGAAAACAGTGTAAAGGAAATTTAAACATAAAAATAATAATAATGTTTATTGCGTCAATTTGATATCATTGGACAATACGTATTTTGTGTAAATCTTAATACAATTTGGAATTTTATGGTTGTTGTGTTAGCACAGAACCTCAATGTTCGTTTTCACTTTCCCACTTGCCTTACCTAACACTTATTTCATTATTGCAACTTTTCCATGGTCACTCTTAGACGAGGCCAATTAAGATATGATGACCATAGAAATTGACAAAGTATAACTAGGTTGTATACATTATGTATATTGACCCAAAAAAGTCCGTGGCTTTTTGCCTTTGACATGCATTTTTTTAGTTCGTAAGATTAAATAATTTTGCAAAATTAACTTTGCAAAAAAACCCTCTAGGTATCGTGACACAAATTACTCCTTTTCCACATTCCGAAAAACAATTCATCGTGAAGAAAAAAACATTCACTAGAGTTGATTGTACGTACGAAAAGAAGGTGAAGGAAGAAACTAGGTTGAATATGTCGTATAAATATCCTTAGATTGCCACCACCAAAAAGATAGCAAACCTTCTTCTCCCATATGTCCACTCGACATGCACGATACCATTCGCCCTTGTTTCAATCGCCAAACCACCGCAAACCACCGAGGCAATCCAGCACCTCCACAATGCGAACCCTCTCCTAAAAGCCTGGTTCCAAGTGGAACAACTCACCGGTCTTTTCCTCCTCTTCTTCCCCTCGCTCATTTTTCTTTCTCACTTTACCGGCTTTTCTTCGGCATTTTGTCCGGCACTTTACCATTCATGCTCGATGTGTGGTCCATGGAACATGTAACGAGTTGTGCGTGTATTATTTAGAAGACTCTTCCCGCAGCAAAAAAGGCATCACTTGAGTGCTTGAATCGGGGGAACAGTACGTAAGTTCCAAACATAGTGACTCATGTTGTTGATAGTGCTTCAGTGTCGTAAGAACCACAAGGATCGGAAGTGTTGGTGGATCACCCCCCGAAAAAACGCGTCCCTTCAGCTTTCCTGACTTTGAATGCCTAGGAACACTTCATACGTATTAATAATAACAAGTGTGTATGAAAGGGTGAAGGAAAGAAGGAAGAGAGAAAGAGAGATAGGGGGTCCTTAGTTGCATCGACTATGAGGAAGTGAACGTCAATCACCCTTTTCGACCCTTGGAACCAATGGGGCAAGAAAAACTCAAATCATCATCATCATTATCGTTACTGCTACGAGATCATCAGGGGTTCGAAATGGATTGAGGGTGAATATTTAGTATTGGATTCAGTGGTTGCATTTGTGTGAAAGCTCCCTTTCTTTCCTGGGATTGATTATTTTGGACTACTCAAGTGAGAAATTGTTGGCAAAGAATGGTGCCTCTAACATAAAGCCTCTTGGGCTCTTCAAAAGACTTTGACGATGTCAAACTTTCTTCATTTGGGGAGAAGATCTTACCCCCAATGCAAAAAGGAATCAAACTTTTCTTTCCACCCCATCTTACTCGTTTTCACCATAAACGACTTGTTCCAATGAGAAAAGGATCCCTTTGAAATGACTAGAAATTTAGTACTTGCCCACCCAAAATTCATACACCTTTGCCAGTTTTACAAAACATCTTTGGAATGTACAGGAATAAATTGAATTTTGAGTACACAAATGCAATCAAGCCCTGTGGGTTTTCGGAAGTTGGAAGTGATTTAGTGGATGACGTCTTAGTCATTTTCTCGCTGCTCTACCCCTAATTGTGTTCAACCCAAAGATAACATGCTCAGCTCTCTTCATATGGAGGGGGAGATCCTGGGACCAGTCGTTCCAGTGGATGACGAGGATTTCCGGAGAGCCTCCAATTCCGTCCCATTTCCTGAAGCGGACACTTTAAGCGTTCCAGTGAATGTGGGTGTGGGCCCACATGATCCAAAACAGTCGAGTTCAGGCCAAATTGGTCCTGGACCGAAAAAGCCGCATCAAATTGTTTCTAGTACGGGCGATGTCATTTTGCACACTTTTCACGGAGGGCCTAATTATGGTCAGTCGACTGGTCCAAGCCAGTTTTCGCACCCGGGGATCCGGAAACCGCCCAAGTTCAGTGCGATTGTCAATGAGTATATGGGGGCGTGCTTGGAAGACAACTGTCAAATAGGTGAGTGGAACACTTGATTTTCTGAATGATAAAGAACCACCCAGGTGGTCAATTTAGAGTTAAATAAAAATGAGTTGTTTTTTTTTCGCAAGAAGTTTCGTCACTTATAACTTGGGTTCGGATTAAGTTGCTAATTTTGGCCTTTAGTTGTTGATTTTGTAGCAAGGTTGCAGTTAGTTAAAAAAGAGTGCAATGACTCTCGCGAAAGGTGCAAAAATGGGTGCTACAAGCCAAAAAAGTGGCTTTTTTTAAATTTTGTTATTTGAGAATTGGCAAAACCATGAGGAAATTGGTAAAGAATGGCAACTAGCCAAACAGTTGACATTTGAAATTATATGATGCACATCATTATTTTGCCTACCCGAAAAATCAATCTTATTTGGAGTTTTCATTCCAAAATTATTTCAAAATCTTAGACTTCGGTGAAACATTGAAAGCAAACAATCTTCCACTGAATTTTAATGAGAAGAATTAAATAAAATAACAATTTGCTTTTGTTGACAGAATTTACATTTTGTAACTTTCAAGACCTAATTATAACGGTAATATGAAATCCGCTATTTCTCGGAAAGCATATTCGTGAAAAGCGCAGAAAAACGGCAAAAAATATCGCAGTATTCGTATTGCCGTATTGACAAGTGATGTGTTTCGAGTTGGGAGACTCGAAGTTTAATTGCTGTTCAAGTAGGCAGGTTGTATTAAACTTTTTGACAAAAAACCTAAACAGGGATGAATATGGCAACACTTGAACTAAAATCGAGTTCGCGTTCGATCATTGTTATTGCTGATCGACTTCGAGTTGGTAGTGCTGCCATATTTTTTGGGGAGGCTCGATCTCTTGCCTTTTGAGAAATCAACTTGTCGTGAGCTTTTTGACCTTAAAGGACCAATATGGCAAAACTATGCCAAAAATCCAACTCGAAACACATCAGTAGTTTGTTTGTTTGTTTGTTTGTTTGTTTGTTTGTTTGTTTGTGGTGGAGTCAGAACGCAGCTTCACAGCTGTGATCTGATAGAGACTGTCCGCCATATGGGGATATTGCCGCGCCACTTGGACAAGCCAACAAGCATTAATTTTTACCTCACCCTCGGGAATGACCCCAGGTTCGCCCATTTAAGCCGTCAAGGGCCGTGACTATTGCATGTAACTTAATACCACAGGCCACTAGAACTCGGCAAGCCCGGGATCGAACCGGGGCTTGCCTACTTTTGCATTGAAAGACAGTTCAGCGCTAAATTTTGACTCCGAAGAGTTGGATTTGTAGATTTGATTGTTGCATTGAAAGACGGTTCAAATGCTAAATTTGGACTCCGAAGAGTTGAATTTGGAGAGTGGCGGTCAGCCGGGATCAAGCCCGAGCCTTCCGCACGACAACCCGACGCAGTACGCACTACGCCATGCCTCACCCCCACACATCAGTAGTATTGCCCTCTCTTTTGTTTATGTGATTTTTCCGTGTCAATGGCTGATTTTTAGAATGCTTTTAACATGATCTACTAAATGACAATCATTCATTATTCATGGAGGGGTTAAATTCAAGAAATACGACACAAGTCATTGTTTTGGTTGAATTTTTGAAAAAACTGTTCCTCAACAGCATTGAACGCAAGAATATTTAAAATCACTTCCATGACAAAAGGTCGCATTTGAAGTGCATTCGCTGGTTCGAATCCCAGGCTTGCTGAGTCCTAGGGGTATGTGGTATTAG
Source organism: Tigriopus japonicus (assembly GCA_010645155.1). Taxonomy (NCBI): domain Eukaryota; kingdom Metazoa; phylum Arthropoda; class Copepoda; order Harpacticoida; family Harpacticidae; genus Tigriopus; species Tigriopus japonicus. The sequence goes on from CM021321.1 coordinate 9,791,842, forward strand.
TCGCGGCTTTGACAGCTTATTTGGACAAACCTGCGGTCATTCCCGAGGGTGAGATAAGAATTAATGATTGTTTAGTGGAGCGGCAATAGCCCTTGAAGCGGACAGCCTTTATCAGATCACCGCTACGATGCTGCGTTTTTATCCCAGAGAAAGCAAAAGAAACAAAAACAACAGGTCATCACCTACATTTGAGCACAAACCAGCTCCAGACTTCTCAGTTCTAGCTAAGCAGGCAGACGACGGCAATAGTAGTTTGATCCGTGACCTCTAGATGACTCAGGCTGTATTTTCTGGATTGACGCTGAGAATCAAACTTCAAAAGGATATTTGCGTTACAAACAAGGTAGCGCCATCTATGACGTTCCTTATTAAACCATCATTTTTAACAATTTTGTTAGGTAATCCCTCATAGAGGGCGTTTTGGCGAGGTCAAAAGTGAGATATCTCTATTTTATTTATTTGAGGAGCAAATTGTGCTGAGAGGACGCTTCAAGGCACTTAAACTTGAGTTTAGGATACTGGAGCAATTTGTATAACAGCAATCACTACGGTGATAGACCTGTGATGTATTTGTAATTTCAATTACTTGATTACAATAGCATTACAAATTTCAATTACATTTTCGCAATTGCATTTGTAATTAGTTGTAATTAATTACATTTCAAAAGTAACTAGCGCAGGTCTGAATACGCTTTAACATTCGACCCTTGATAGGCATTTCTTAGTCCAAACAGACGTTGATGAATAACTGAATTGAAGTAGGTGTTAGGAAATTGAAAATTTATCAAGTAAATCCGCTAAATTGATATGTCATTCTACTATACACCCTTCAAAAGGAAAGAAACCCCCTTTAACACTCGAAACATTCCATTGAATCTAGGGAGATATCGAGTGAATCTAGGGCACTCCAATAAATTGTTATATTTCGTCCCTTGTCAATTCACACCCTTCCAGTTTTGCGATTTCCGCATGAAAATCAAGAGACTGACTGACTTGTCCGTCAGTCTGCCTGTCGTTGAGTCCATTGGTTACTACTACGGAACATGCATTATGACAATTGTCAAAACTCCCCCTTCGCTCTCTTCCCTCATTTCACATCAACAATTCTCCAAAGAAGGCGAACTCCCAAACTGCTCCCTCCACCCCCAAAAACCAACCTCGGCGACCATTTCACCCTGTCTCCAAGCATTTCAAAAGGAAATTGATCAACTCTCCTCCCTTCCTTGGAAGAAACAGGAAGAGTTACCCTGAAGAATACCAAAATCTTCCCTGTCACACTCACTCACACTCACGGCATTGAGCTTGGACAGGAAAAAAGTCCTTTCAAACTCGTTTGGGAAGCAGAACAAGGAAGCGGATAACTTCCAGAGAGATCATCTTCACTATTGACATTCCCATACCTTGCCATGCATTGTTGAACTCCTCCGTTGGCAGACCTGACTTGGCAAGCATTCACTTTCCATGCCAAAGAAGAAAGGTGCGGAAAATGGCATTTCTGTCAACGTCCTTTCCCTTCTTGATTGTCCTGAGGAATGCATCAAAGAAAAATGCTGAAGGTGGTTGAAGAAGAGTCCCCCTTTTCATTCCTTCTCTCTTTCTATTCCACGGAATATACTTTAATACTGAGGCAACAACCACCCTCTTCAAAAAAAGCCGTCATCCCTGTGGCCATTTTGCAGACTGGAATATAAGAAAGGCTGATGACAACTTGGGGAGCCTCGGGGCTTCTGAAGAAAATTGGGGAAAACCTGAAATATTATGCATGAGGGGAGTTTCTCTCTCATCTGTCAACCCGAACCCAAAACAAATGGTTTCTCTAAAACCAAAACTGGAATGACCCATGGGTAGCCAAGGAAAAGGCCATGGGAATATCATATGTAGGGATGGCAAAATCCTTGTCACTTGGCTTCGGAAAAGTTTCATGTGTTCCACTTTCGGAGCATAAACACACCAACCCCCACTCTATAAATGGCCACTAAATAGGGATCTTCCAAGAAAGTCCACGAGTTTTCCCGTCGGGAAAGGGAGCTCATGCTCGTTATCTAGCTCTCAACTATACCAAGAACCACCCTGAAAACAACAAGTTTGAGTCAGTCTCCGCCCATGGAAGAACTCTGGATCCTTTAGACAATGGACCTACACTGTAGGGTGTAATCTTGGCACCATTTACTATGAACCCTCCTTTGTAGTTTTTGGCCACCTTAGCATGGTTGTTGACACCTTAGTTTTCTAACCATCATTAGTTGTTCCGGTTTAACTTTTAAAATAATCGTTTTAGAAAGCGTAGGAATATTTGCACAATCAGATCCCATTGTCTGATTTCGAAATGGACCCCATGGTTACTTGTTACTTTTCAATTCCTACAAATCCCTCTTCGATCAAGAAAGGGAACAAGTGGGTCCCAAGAGAAGTGGGTGACAAGCAAAGCAAACTAAGGCCAAAATCACCCTCTTTTCATAGAATGACGGAGTTGATCTAGTAAATTAGCCATCCTGCTCTTCTCTTTGAGGGGGTAAAAAAGCTAGCCAAAGTAGAGATGGATCCAGAAGGGTGGTTCCAACTCAACCATAGCATATATAAAGACGACACGGGAAAAGTAGAAGGGGATTTTCAAGGAGGTCTAACGGATGAGTAGTATTATGTCCCTTGGAGCAAAACCCTCCGAGCGGACACAAAAGTAACACTATTACAATGAAATATGAGGACATGGGACAAGAAGCTCAGCTTTGTTCCCTTTTTTCCGTTCATGCTATCGAATCGGAAACAGTTCACTTTCACTTGAACTATTAATTGATTAGGTTTTTTAGATGCTCATAAAGGTCTTTTTGGGTCGCACTTTATGAGAAAACAGAAACAGAGGGTAAGGGAAGGAGGGAGGAAAGATCCATTTCCTAAATTGAAATGAAACTGGTTGAGACCTCTACAAAATTACACCGTTGTCCATAGAAAAGAGGGTGGGGAAGATGTTTGCACTCGTTCAATCGAAGGCAAGCCCTCGGTAGAATCTGAATGAAGGTGGTTGAACAGAATGCTTGGGCTGTAAATCATTTCTAAATGGGCATGAAACAAGCCATAAGGTATCTGAAACGGAAGGGGGAAACCGGGAAATCTAGTTCAATTTGTACGCCGTGTTTGGCGAAGGTGGGTTGGTTCTCTTAATGGCCCACCTCTCTCAAAGTGCCTGTTCCCAAAGAGCTCAGTGGTTCCATGTTACTTCATCATGTAGATAAAAATGTTTAAACGAGACCATCTATCCCTCAAGTGAAAAATTATGTGTTAACGAGGTCATGTCCATAAGTTTCCTCGTTAGTCTCCAGTCCCAATTTTGTCCACCGACCAAACCAATGGACGACAGAATCAACCCCCTTTTCCCCTCTAGGGTAATTAATTATGATGTAGAGAAAGATAAGATATTTCTGGGACTGGCCTGGATATGGTAATTGTGAAAAGCGATCTTCTCCCCTGAGTTGCTCTTTCCACTTACGTATATACTGTATAGTGGTAACCAAGTGCTCCTAGAACAACCTAAGGGTAGAATGGGGAACAAAAACTGGCTTGAGGAGTAATAGGAATGGGTGCAAGAGGCAGTTAATTCCAAGATACCAGAACTGGAACAATCAAGTGAAAGGGCACACCTTGGGTTTCTAGATCGACGTCTATCAAATCGTAATCACGATGACAGGGACCCAATTACTTAGTGAATTTTAGCAAGATTTATGGATAAAATTCGCTCAAACCAGCCGTTAAAAGCATTTGTAAAAATGCAAAAACAATTATCCTTTTGTATTTGCAATAAAAGAAACGTGTACAGGGTCATCCGTATTTTTTGTCCAATGCCGAGCAAAGAGCTACTCAAAACACAATAACCGCTCATTGGTATTCAAGAAAAGCTAATGAAAGGGAAATTTTTACGTACTATTATCAAGGTTGGTTTAATCCCATCCCGTCGAAGAAAATCCCATCCCCGGGGGTCCCGGGGACGAGATAAACCGGGATTTACGAATTTTTGCATTAAGGTATTAATATCGTTATTTTGATTTAAGTCCCAATTGGTCCAAAAGGTTACAGTGATTGGTAAGATGTTTTAGTGAAGTAACAATCTCATTGCCAGATGTTTCTTTCATTTTTGCCATTTAAGCTTCTTGAAAGCATTCAATCTTTAGGAAATCTCGTTTTCAGTTAGAAAATCCCGTCCCGTGATCCGAAAAAATCATATTTTTGCCAAAATTATAGAAAATCCCGTTTTCTAACAACAAGACTTGGCGAAATTGAATGAAGTGTTCAGAAGCCATGATTCAGTATTGATTGGTGGCTCTCCCACTCAAACTGTACAATCTCTATTATGAAAAATCTTCCCAGCTCTGACTGCACATTCACACAAACTAAAAGCGACTGAATTGGTTTCAAGCAGTTAGGAAATTTTTGGGTAAACACCTCGATTTTTCTAGTTATTTCAACCACAGAGTCGCTTTGACATTTTGTTTTGTCATAAGCTCTGCTAAAGCCTAGGGGAAATTAATTATGGATTACCCTGTACATGATAGAAAAAGAAAAAGTTTTGGATCTGCAAAAATAACGCAATAACTAATTAAGACCTTGAAATTGATATGCTCTGGTTCAATAGAGCGACCTCCTTGTGATTGAGGTTAAAGAACCAAAGTGTTGTCAGCTTTTATTAGATCATGCCCTCAAGCGACCCTGTATTGAGGCTGGCCAATAAAATCTATGAATACCATCTCTGTAACGTCATCCAACATGCGGGAAGCAAAAGTTCAGGATTAAAAGAAACCATTTCTTATCAGAAACACATCTAAACTTGTTAGCCTATTTGATAGTGCAGTTTGGTAAGTGAAAATCCTCAAGCCTGCTGCAAATGTGTCTAAGGTTGCCTAATATGCAAAAAGTGAATTTTAATTAGTGCAGAGTTTAAACAAGGGCCACTTAATGTCTCACGATCAGGGGATTCACAATAAAATCTTAGTCCAGTGAAATATGGGCTTGCAAAAGTTTTTTTCACGGGAGGGTGCAAGGAAGGGTTACTTCTTGGAGAATTGGTACTTTGCTCATGTTTATGAGCAAACACGAATTTGAGTTTAATTTGCAACCTTGCTCAGAAGTCACAAAAGTTAGGGATGCCTTGCCTTCGGTGCTCCTTACAGAAAAAAATATGTTTTTGAAGACTGGTAGACAGAGGGGAATATGATTTCATAAATAAACTGGCAACCCCACCACAAAATCTGATCACTACCAAATCTACAAAGAAGAAGTAGTCTGGTTTGTTATTGAGCTTCGTCAGAATCAGCTGAATGTTCAACTGAATGCTATTGACCAATCACCAGCGTGAATCATCGGCACCGTGTGTTAGCTTATGACAGCCAGGCTTTATACAGGGTCTCTAATGTCCTCTGTTTGCTCCGATCCTCTTTGTATATATGTTATGTCTTTCGAAAGTCCTCTTACTCAGAGATTATTTGACAAGGCCCACGACAAGAGGCCCAAAGGAAGTTTGCTGTTAAGAGAACTGTCTTTTATCCACTTTATGAGTGTTGTTGAATGTCTCCACCTTCAAAGATATTTCAACACTGTTATTCCAAAGAAGATCCATTTGTGAGTCCTCTGTTTGACATTGTGGAACAACATTGAATGGAAGGGGCTCTTTGACCTGAATATGTCGGAAAATGTCTTGGCAGGGACCAATCGAGCACTTTGAATACGATAAGACCTACAAGCAAACATATTTCCGGGTACAAAGGAGAGGAATAAGGCTTGAGACAATGGATAAGTCAAGGGCAAGTTATCTTTTTGTAGTTGTAATTGTCGCCTATGCAATAATTCTGTATTTTGAAACCTATTCTTAATTAAAATGGTTCAACCTCAAACTTAGATACAATATATAAAACAATATACTATTATAAGCTGGGTCGAGTTTTTTTCGTTCGCTTTTATATATGTTGGGTAGCTTCTTTGCCTATCGGTTTTTGAGACGAACATTTCCCAAAGTAGTTTGTCTGGGTTCTTCTTTCATTTTTTCGTTGCCAGACTAGATTTGATTTTATGATACAAGCCGGTTGTTAAAAAGAACAATGACAGCAAGGTAGAAGCTAACAAGGCTAGGATTTTCAAACCCAAACGAACCAAGAAACTACAAAGAGGGGGAATCGGTTTTACGCTCATAGGAGAGAGGGCTCTTGCAAACCTTAGAGGGTGAACAATAAACACGGAAGGGGAATAAAGCGCTTAATAACTCAAGACAGGTGCCTTTTGTTTTTTTGCATTTGATTGCATTTAGTTGAACATCTACTTCTTTCAAAAAAGTTATTTCCAATCGAAATTTTAAAGTTACAGGAACCATACATAGCATTAAAACCTGTTTGGATTGATATTCATTGAAACATTTCTGACCAACCTCATATTATGGGACTTTCGAAATCTGCCCATTCAAATTCATTGAAAGATCAGATATCTTATCACTTTTGACTTCTTCTTTTAAGACTTATGTACACTAAGACAATGCGAACCATTTTCCGTAAAGTGTCAGACTCACTTTTGAAAAAACTAGCCACGTTAAGAGAGAGATCTCTATGGTCTGATTTTCTTTATCGTTAGTTTGGTTCACATGGTGCTTTAAAAAGGGGGTGAAGGGAAGCATTTCGTGTTTGGTTGCACTGATTTTTTGTATTCAAAATCCCTTGTGCTGGTTTGTCTAAGCTTACTTCTTTCATCCCAAGACGGTCGGCCTCAAGGAACATATTTTGGCTTGTGAAATATACAATGCACATGGCAAGTTTCCCATGGATCCATTGGTACTAGATTTACATTCTTGAAATGGCAATTGCGAGCACAAAAACAACAGCCATGTTTATATTGGAAGACGATGATCGATTAGGAATCTGTGATGGAGAAGGTGAATGTTTTCTTGCTTTGTGAACCTCTTTGCGCAAAACTTCCCAAACAGGTCAAGAACGGAAAGTGATTCATTAAAAGCACAACAGATACATAGCCGAAAACCTTAGTAACAGGCATATAACTGGAATATATATCTGACACTAAATAGATACTCGACAGATTTACAATGGGGCTTAAGAATGTCAAAATTTGCCCCATTTAATCACAAAACTCTTTGCAAAAACATGACATTGCTGTCGAGCGGAAGTTCCGGCCGTTTGAAGGGTTAAGGTCAGCTGACGATCAAAGAAACATACTTTTCCGGCCCATACTGACTTACTTTCTTAACTTAACTTTTAAGTAGCTTTCTGAGATAAATTTAATCGGAAAGATTTATTTGCATGTACACAATTTATGTTTCACTGTCACTCCACTTTCCACTTGACTAGAATAATAAAATGGAACTACATCTTTAAATGGAACGAAATGGCTCTCAACTACAACTTTAAAATATTTTAGCGAAAGCCACACTTGCGGAGTAAATTTCGTGCTATTTCCTTTTTTAATATGAACGCAAGAATGTATGTACTGTAAAAGCCAAAATCAGGGCGGGTTTGTCTACAAAGTTTGAGCTCGCCTCCTTAACCTCGAAACGAATGCAAATGCATCAAAGGGGGTGGAACCAATGGGTTCGCTTGAGCCCTTAAATAAATCATGCGAGGGTGCCCAGGGATCCATCCAGTTTTATGCCACAAATATCATGACTCGGTTTACCTTTGAGAGGGTAATTTTGGCAAGGAACCGTCTCTAATGTGGTGCCTCTCCTGATCTTCTTCCTTCTCCTCCTCTTTGCTTCTCATTGGAAAGGGTTGGTCCATTTCACGGTAAATGATTATGCAAGCAAGGGAGAGTAAGCAAGCTCTGCAACTGGCCCTTCCAAAGGTTCACTCAATTTAGGGCGGGATTCCTTCCTAAGAACGTTACCAACCTAACACTTTAACTTTCGTGACTCGACTCTCTGTATATAACATTGAAGCTTAATAATAGATTCACAACTATATTGCTGCTTCCCTATGTTATCTTGGATTACTATTACATAACCAGGTCCAAGGTCCGGAGCTTTGGTAGGATCAGTTGATTGGCCAGAATTTCGACATGTGCAGTGGAAAATGAGCCTTCAAGGGTTGAAGGTAAGCAGACACGGTGTTCGAAGGAGTCGAAGAACAAGTAGTAATCTCTCCCTCGCTTTTGGTGCCTTCGGTGTATTGGGCCGACCAAAGAGGGAACATTTCCCTTGTGTGTTCCTAAGGTGGAACGATATGCAAAGAGTCTGCGAAATTGAGGACCTGACTTGGCGGGTGGGCTGTCATGAAAAGTGCAATTTAGGGGATTTTTGGAGAGTCTTAATAATAAATTATGCTCCAAAGCGTTTCTCGCCGCAACTTTGGTTCATTTTGGACCAGTTTTCCACTGGAGGACAAAATATGATGTCTGGTATTGATCAATAATCCAGTTTTGACAGTCTTGTGAGTCTTGGCAGGTATTTGGACCGTGGTGGTTGGAGCAATTACACCATGCCAAATCAAGAATGAATGCATTATATTGCATGATAGAGATGAATCACTTGTCGGGGAGGATTACACACAGCCTCGAGAAGGGGGAACAAACCGATGGATGGGCAAATGTGGGGAGGATATTTGCCTAAAGAAATAGATTGAGAGAAGGGGAACCGTTCCACGAGATATAATGCCCTCCACAACTATGGTCCTCCACAATAATTGTGGCGATTGATTGAACCTCATGAAAACGGGGACTTGGAATGGACGGAACTGGACCAGGTTCATTTGACCGCTTGAATGGAACTGTTCCAAGCAACTCGCTCTTCGCTCGAGTTTGACCCAGATTTGGAAGAAAGAAATTCGCACAAAGAAAGCGCCCGATGCCCCTCATTTCATTCAAACGGAGTCTTTTATTGGGGTGCAAAAAAAGAGGTCCGATGTCCATCTGCCAATTCATGGTGATCATTCATTGTCTCGATTTGGACCAAACGGACTTCTTCTTGCTTCAATTCTGTGAGTTGACATCATCCTCACTTCACACACCAGATCAAAAGAAGAGAGGGGAACATGGGACTTCATAGTGATATGGGCAATAGATCAGGATCCGTTTCCATTCCAATGGGAACGTATTCAATTTTTCAGCCTATCTTAAGTGGAAGTCATTCTTGGAGTTCTGGTCCATTGACTTAAGCCGTAAGGAGCCGTGTCATATTGGGACAGAAAGAAGACCTAGTGAAGAGGAACACCCTCAAAACGAGCCCATCCCCTCTATGGTCTTTCTTGATATTCGAGAAGTGCGCCAGTTTGGGTTAAACTTAATGGAAATCGATATATTTCTTCCCAGTGACCTCTCAATCGCACACTTTCCACCCCAAAGGCCAATTCTTTGGACATCTCTAGAAAAGTAACCCCTTTTGCCTTTCTTGATCTAGTCTAATTGAGTATCTTCCCCGTTAGCCATGTCCAATTCGTGGCAGGTCAAATTGAGTTCTTGCATGTTCCAAGTTTTGCAAACTCTGAATTTACTTCCTTATGACTTTGGTAACATCTATTAGCATATAGATTGAACCAAATAGATCAAACGAAGGGGTGGGTTTTTGGAAACTGGGTGATGATGAACGGGTCAAGCTGTCCAGAAAATTTGTTCCTCAAGCCAATTTCGTTCCAAATCCCGACAGACTGACAAGTAGGGTCAAGTCCCAATTTGCTCCTGAGTTCATTCACTTTCTTTCGACGTTTTCAGTGTAAAAATAGGGGTTCAGAAAAGCCGCTGAAATTGTTGTTAGGCTTACCTAATCAATGTCTTATTACATTTTGGACGAAAACGAAAAAGCAAATGTAACAGAAGATTTGCACATCTGAAATTAGATTTGCATCTGATTTCATAACCACGATCGACAAAGTGTCATTGAGTCAAAATCTAATGAAAATTAACTAAAATTGGCGCACATTTTTAAGGCACGTTATGTGCCCATCAAAACCTTTTGTTAGTTACAAACTTGATTTTTTTTCAGAGTTTTTATTTCTTTTTATAAGCAAAAATTCAAATTTGGATATGTGCACGAAATTAAATTGGAGGGACTCTTCAAAATGTTTCCTGCCAAATTGTACTCTCAGATCAAATGTAAGAATAACTCGAAATATAAGAACAACTCTAAATGTAAGAATAACGCTTAATTTAAGAATAACTCTTAAATTAAGAGCAACTTTTGATATAAGAATAGCACTTGAAATATCAACTACTCTTGATGTAAGAATAACTATTGATAAAAGAAAAACTCGTTGGTAAACCAAATTTCGTATAGATATTAATTGTTGTGTGATTTATGCGTTAAATAGAATTATTTATTTTAGCACGGAATCACACTCCTTGTAGCGGTAGTAAAAAACCGCAACCACCCCCCAAAAAAGTAATTGACAGAAGGTATTCTCAAATACGGCATCAACTGAGTACTGATCCGAATTAGAACAAGGTGTGTTCCACTTTGTTTTATCGCCCACCCAAGATTCATGAGTTGCTATTGCTAAGATCAGTGTTGCTAAAACATCAAAACCATTGTGTAATTCCCAATTGATTAACACACTATCTGTCTTTGGCCAAAATTGGCTCCGTGACACATACAGTATTTCCCCATGAAAATGAGAAGGAGAGGATTGTGCTTTGATGTGCGGACAATCTGTTCCCTTTGGAGACTTCTCAAGAAAGAGAGACACCATTGCATTTGCTCAGAAACTTGGATCTTGGTTCTTCTCAAGAACTGATTGCAATTTACGAGAGAACAAACCTCCAGGGACTAAACATCAAGAAATAGTCAATATGAGGCATGGTTTCCGTAAATCTAAATTTATGGATGTACTACTTTCAAAGAAGATGAAGGGTCATTACCGGAGCCCTCCGATCAGTTTTGCCATCAAGGCCAAATTAGCTTTAATCAAAATTTGGCCAAAGTTCGGTTTCTTACTTTCACAAAAGCCTAACGATTCCAGTTTCTATCAAATATTATGCTTGATATTTCGTCTTGCTGATACATCTTGAAAGCCTGCTGAATTTTCTAACTTCATGACTATACTTCAAAAAATCTTAAGTTTGATGTGGTCGAGTGAGAAACACTTCATCAGTCCTGAGTCAAGACTCGACGTATCAGGTATGCTGTCGAAGAATTGAAGAAAAGGTCAACAGATACACTTGGTGCATTCATGAGTATGGTTTGTTCATAATTCTATTTCATGTTGCAAAATGACATGTTTTTAAGTCGCCAAGTCATTGTGTAACCAGATTGCCCCATAAAATATTCATGGAAATAGACCGACAAAAAAACTATGTTTTCCTTTAAATAGACCGTCTTGTCGCTGTTGGCAGCGTTCCTGATTTTACTGATCAAGGAGAACGACCGTCCGACCGTCTTCCTCTCCTCGTGCTGAGAGAAGGCATAAAATTCAGGGCAGCAGAAATGAAAATGTTCAGAGCGGCAAACATTAAAATAGAGATTCAATGCTTAAATAACATTGAAAATAGTGTGCAACACACGTTGATCATATTTTCTTTGACACAAATAACAATACGATTGAAAGAATATCATGTAACTTAATACTTCCAACGCAATAAGAAATTCTGATCCTGAATGCTCTAAAGTGACGTCATGGGTAATGTTCGTCATTTCTAACGTGTTCCATGTGTCTTACAAACTCCCCTCGTCAAGTTACCTTCCACTGACAATGACCGATGAAACATGAAACCCCTCTGATTGGAGAGTGTATCTGGGGTTGGTTCCAAATTCCAAATTGAGCAAATCACCATAATCTGATTGGGAGAAGGGCGGAACGAATGGCGATCCATTGAAGATCGCAGTAAGATGCGGGAGGAAGATGTACTACACGTACATCTGCCTTACCAATTCAGGGTTTAGGAATCACAAAACCTGACAACTCAATCAAATAAGAAGGGAAGTTCAACTTATTTGGACGAGTCCATTTTGGCAACCCTGATTGCGGGATTCATCAACAAGAGAAATTGAGGCGTTTGGGACTTGGAAAGTGGGAACTACCTACCCCATGAAATCAAACACCTTACATAGAGATTCGGATCTTGATCTTGAGGTGGTATGGGACAAAGGAATATCTACGTTTCAAGTTTTTCTCCCCAATGGATTGCTGACATCCACGTTTTTTTAATCCAAGCCCATGCACGCACTTGCTTCCCCTGATGGAAGAACCTTTGGTGGTTGACGGGATGATATCTTGCAATCATGACATGTTGGATCCACCCCACCCTCATTCAATTGTCTCCATTGTTTTGAGAGACCCAAGGATTCCAATGTTCCTTATTCGCGTTGCTCTCTCCGCCAAGGAAGAGGAACGACAAAGTTGATGTGGGGGCATTAATTTGATTTCAAAAGGTTCGCTCTCTTTCCCCTATATTCTTTTAGCGAGCCTGAATAAATATGACAGGGACTTTTCACTCAGATTTAACTACAGTTCTATATAGACAGAAATGTCACTCCAGTTAGGTCAGTGGAGATTTGTTTTCAGCTCATTTCAGCAGTCCAGCCGCAAGGGTGCCAAGTGACTTGATTCTTAATGCATTGCTCTAGTTCAAGCATAGTAGTTGAGAGAGCAATTACGCCACTGACTCCCTGAAATCGCAAATTCTAGTTCTGAATCACGAAACTAAATGTGGCCAACGGCAAATTCCATCACACACACAGTGAAAGCTTGTTGAATCACGAACAATTTGGGAGTGACATTTCTGTGTATATAGAACTATAGATTGAAGTAGGGCTAGGACTAAGATTAGGACTAGGATCGTTCCAAAAGTATATTTTGGTTTCTTTTGAAAAAATTGCCACGAAATTTAAAAAGAAAAATTTGTTTTATCCTAAAAGACAAGGAAATATTGCAACCAGTTTCAAAATTCATTTCAGATTGGTAAATCATAGTTCATAGAAAAACTTCCTAGATGGCGCAATTAAATGCTGCCACCATGAAGGAGAGCTTTCTCTGTGACACTCAGCGCTATCTATGTGAGGGTTAGGTAATGAGAAGATGGAACTGAAGGTTTTGTTAGTTCCGCCAGCTGGAAATGTATCGGTAAATGGCTTTCAATTCTTTTTGTTAAGTCTGAAATTCGAATCTGCACAACTCGCTGAGATTGAATGGATCAAAATAAAAAAAAGGTTCAGCTAAATTTTCAAGTCAAATATCTCCCATAAAAACTAGAGCTCTAATAAAAACCACAAAGTTACAAGCCAGGCTATGCTGATAATATTCTTGGCCAATGCCTTTAAAATTTACGAAACAGTCACATATCAATGTTTGCACGTTTAAATAAAGTTTCTTTGTTTAACTATTAAGTTTGTTTATGTGCATTAGTTCCCACTGCCACTTCAACTCTACAAGGTCTTGAAAAATGTTTTATGAATTATGCCACATCAAAGCAAAGCTGCCCACATTTGAATCCGTCAGTACATAAATACACTTCACACATATATTCAATGTTGTGGGTTGTCTCAACAAAAAAAAAAGAATGCAAACTATTCAATCTATTTTTTTTGTATCAAATATGGATATTTGAAAAATGAAACTCGTCCCAAAATGAATATTGCGGTTTTCAAGGCATCAAGAGGAACTAGAGTCTCTAATAAGAACTGGATTTAAAACTTTCGATATTGCAATAACTTGAAAGAACACTTTTGCATTTAAGAGTTACAGCTCATGGAGAACATTCTCAAATGCAGTTTTGACTGTCATTGTCAGACATGTTCTCAGATGCCTTAAATTCAAATTGTTCATTGTAGTAAGGACCGAAAGGGCCCTAACCTAAATAAAAAGGTTCGACCGAAACTAAATGTGACTCAAATAACGAATTTCAAAAAAAAATCAGGACCGACGTTAATGGACTGTCTAAGTCTATTTTTTCCCAAACTCCATTCTTGATGGTGCTTGAATGATTTTGGTAAGCAAAACAGAAATTTTAGTTAATACACGTAGTTCTTTCGATAGGCAAAACCGACACCGACACCAAAAGTTTGGCCAAACACTTTCGGCGCATCACTAAATTTTGCTTGACCCTTGACAAATATATGACCTTATATTCTTTTATCCAACTTTGTCTGTTTTGCGTTTAGGATTATGGCTGTAAAACTTCCTCACAATCCCAAAAGTCACGGAGTATAAAAAACCATTGTCCTGAGTTACTAAAGTTACGGGGAACAAAAACATCAGGGTACAATGGTGCAGTACTTATGTTGCAAGAGGGCGAATTGTTGCGCTAACAAGTGACATATTGCCCACCTTTACAACTTTTACAGTTTTCTTTGACCATAAAAAAAGACATTCAAAACAACTAACACCACGTCCACTCTCCATCAATAGTTAGTTGTATATTCCAAATGCCAAAAAGAAGTATTTTCTCCCTCCACGTTCCAAGGATCATGGGCTCAACCTCCCAAATGTGCACGTGCATTTTGAGCTAACGGGAAGGGATGATCAGGTCATTAGTAAGACAGACATACTTCCCATATTTCCACCCATCGTCAAGTTTGACGACCCGTTTTGGCCTGAACCTACAAATGTAGTCTGCATCTCATGGTGGCGTCCCCCAAGTCTCTGATGACTTCATTAGCATTGACGTGTCATGATTAATGGTAAACAAAAGTGTGTGACAATTTCCAGTGCACTCTTGTTCAAGATTGTTTCGCCTGCTTACTGCTCTTGATCTTTGCCAAGCTCCGGACGGGTGCAATATATATCGTCCAAAGTGGTGTCTAATTAGCACCGAGGTTCGTTGCAAAATTCAACCCATGTTCCAAGACAATTTGTTTCACTTCCGCCGGATATGGTGGAAAAATTCATATAACAAATATCCCTGGAACCCAATGCTTCTGAGGGCTGGTCGTCGCTTATGGTCGCCGACCGTTCCAATGTTCCTCATTGGACCTTGCCCATAACATTTGAGGCCTCCCGTGAAAACGAGTTCTTAGTCTGTTGAAGTGGAGTCGACCCCGACACTCTCGCACACACGCGCATTATATTGCGTTTGTAACAAGTAGGAGAGCCTTTTTGCTCCAAGGCCATGGCCATACGGCCAAACACACTCACACAAGAGACAGGCCTCAAAAATCACATACATGTGGGAGGGTTCCCAAGAAAACGCAAGCTTAGAAACTTTGCATAGATTGGCATTTTTCTTGTGCGACGGTTATTCTAGATAGATAGAAGAGAACTTCAATGTCCAAAGTTATTATACAGGGAGTGGAATAATGAGTTTAAGTAAGATATTGAATTCCATACTTTTTTGCTTTGCTTTACTAACCACTTTCTGAATTCGAAAAAAAATCCAATTAGCACATTTTTCTGCCAATGCGCAATTTTTTCGCGAATGATTTGCACTTTTTAATTTTTCTTCGGAAAAACTCCATCTTTTGGAAGTTTGAGCTTCTTCAAATCTATGATTGAATCATGGCGATTTTCTTCTTTTTTCCAAATACAACTGATGGTCCCTGGAAAGAGGATGTTTTAAAACTCTTTTATTCTTTCACAAATTCCATACTCTCTAAATGTTCAAAATATTCCGTAAAATACTAAGAGTAATAGTCTTAATTGCGATAGATCTATCATTGGACACTACAAGTATTTTAGTATTTAGGTCATATCCAGTGTTGTCCTTGTGACGGTTAGTTCTCATGTTTATTAAAATGAAATTTTGTTAAGGTACAAAAGTCCTTAAATCTTCACGAGTTAAAATTTTCACGACTAATATGCAATTATTAACACTTCAATTATTCAAACAAATATTTTGTCGAAAAAGACAACTTTTTGTTTTTCTTATCTAAAACATCGCACTAGTAATCCACATACTGTACATTACAACACAATGCCCAAAACACATCTTTGATACAAAGTTATTGATTAAAAGTCTCGGATCCTTCTAATGTGTTTTTTTGCCTTTTCAATAAATTGTTAGATTATGTCATTAACATTTGCAACGTTTCACCCAAAATTATACTTAAGTTGAGGGAAGTACCTAAGAAACCTGGATGTGGAAGATATTTTGAGTGAGGTAAGTTGGGATTCTCGTCTTCATACTGACATAAGTCATTTCCTTCAATCTTTTTTTTAAGTCTAAAAACTACTTCAATTTTTCAATTAGCAGGAATGGTAATCGAGGATGACCCTTTTTTTGGTGGAAAAGAAAAAAAAAAATGTTCCTATAAACATTGCGGGCAAAATTAATGTATATAGAGTGATACTGGTCTCATTCACATTGGGCAGAACTGGAGAATTTTGCTACTGTAGTCTGTCACGAATAAAGGTGCAAGATACTTTTGCAATTTTTTATGCGCCTGTTCCCATTTTGTTCATGAAGACAAAGGTCGATGTTCCAAGTCTGAGGAAATTGGCTCGATCCCCGGATTGTATTGGTTTTATCCTTACCTGAAATGAATAATGAAAAGACGCGTTACTTTTGCAGCGCTTTTGGCTTTTGTTCCATAAGAAACGGGACAGATTTTCTTATCCCAGGCTAAGATGAGCTCTTGCTCATGTTCGTTGTTCCAATGTTCCACGAGAGCGTCATTTTGCGGTCTTTTCTCGAGGGGAACCCTGGCGAAAGAGTCAAAAGGTGCAGTTTTTGGACCCAAAAAGCTCATTACACATCTAGAGTTGGAAGTGTGAGGCCAGGAATGTGGAACAGTGTGGCAATTTCCCAGATATGAGCCAGACAGTGGCTGTCATAATAGAATTCTGTGTCGCTCACCACAAAAAAAAGAGGACAGGAATTTGAGACACTTGTGACGGAAATTTGGTGCTGACTCAAATAAAGTGGAAAGAACAGGTGAAACAAGACTTCTGAAGTATTTTAATCCGATTGGCAAAATCAGTGAGCTATTCCTTATTCCTCGTTCAACATCTAAGACTTTAATTTTGAGTGCGGGTTTACAATTGGCGATTTTTTGTGTTTCAATCAAGGTTTGATAAAAAAAAATCTATCGGTGTTATGTCATTTAAATATTAAATTGATCCACATTTCAACCTATTTTAACAATTTAGTATATGTAGGGTGGGCTACATAGGACCAAAATCACAAATATGTAGAGAATGCTTTTTGTATATGCAATATGCAAATTAAACAAGAACAGAAACGGGTTAGTCTGAGAAAGTAAAAAAAAGCGAGAGGCTTCACACTGCATCTGTTGGCATACTTGCGCACTTTTACAGATGTAAGGTTTTAGAGATGTTTTACATAAACTGGAAGAAGCATAATGAAAAAATGTGTATTTATTTTTTGGTCTAGCAATGGCATCAAATAGGGATGAGTCAAAATCGTCTTAGATTCGGATCCAAGTCGAATCAAATCATGACCTAATCTGAGAGCAGACTCGTCTTGTCCCGGTTTTGAAAACCAGTTTGAATAGATATAAATATAAATATATACTTGTAAAATAGTCAAAGTTGGCTTTGGAGCAACAAATTCAATTTTTTACTTGATGCTGTAGTTATTCAAAACCAAAATTTGTTTTTTTTTTCGGAAAAACATCTATTCAATTTTACTTTTCGAAATGATTATACCCTAACATAAACGACGTTGAACATTGAGTCACTTTTTTCTTTTATCCATTAGCCAAAAGAGGTACGGGAAGGCAAATAGCGTAATCCTCGATATTGTTTGTAAGAACACTTTAGTACTATATTCTTCCCCATTAAGACTAAACTGACTAAACTGACTGAAAATAAACTAACTGTTCATTTTAAAGCATCCCCACATACTTCAGGATGCAAATTTTAAATAGATAATGTGGATGGATCAGAAGTTTTTTTTTTTAAATTTCAGTAGTGATGGGAACCAAGTCTTGAGTGTTGCCAATTTTTGCTTGGAGTTCAGGTCTCTCGCTTTTCGCAATGTCAGGTTAAGTTAAGATTTTTGACCTCCAAAATATAAACAAGTACCAAAATGGCAGCAGTAAGCTAAAACAAGACTTAATTCCCATTGCTGCCCTTAAGAACCGTATGATTTTTTGATTGATTTTTGAGAGGGATGCCAACATGTAGGTTTTGCAAAGGCAAATTACGCAATAAAAGCATCCGTTTAATTGCCTATTTTGGGTATAAAACTTCATTGATAGAGTAAGGAAGTGAAGACACTACACCCTGACACGAAAGTTGTGTCGCTATCAATCTTAGAACTAATATGATAAAGGAATGCGGGAATAGATTGGTACAATCAAATTTTCAGTTCGTCCCCACTTGATTCTAGAACATTTTTTGGATTAGTAAGGGATGTAATTGAAAGGCTTATAAGTGACGAATCAGTTTTAGAAAACCAGGTGTCATTTTGATGCCCTGTGTTTTTTACAGAATGGCTATACCTCACTTCAAACCATTGAAATAAAATAGTAAGAGGTTGTGATTTGGGGCACCTGAAATCAAAAACAACTGAAGCTTTATTGTCCATTGTAATTCCAGAGCTCATTGATTTCGACCGCTTATCAATATTTTAGGCAAAGGAACTGCGCCTTAAAAATGAGGGGAAATTTTGAGCCGTCCTTATGCGCTTTTTCTGAAACATTTTGGTTTAAAAACTACGACAAGACTTTCGTGTCCAAGTGTACATCGCTCAAGTATGTACCTTTGTCGTAGTTTACTTTTCGAGTTCTAAATCTTCATTTTTTTAAATTGCCCTCGTATACATCCGGTTATTTTGTTCCGGGTCGCAATTGATCCGTAAACAGTAGTTATCAATCCAGTTCTGATCCAGAAACGTAAAATCTTAGCCTGACCCACCCACAGAATAAAGAAATTTAATCGGGACCCCGAAATGTAACAAACTTAGATCTGATGCGTAAATATTTTTTTGTGCTTGAATGAAAGATTCCTTTCACTCGAAACTTACGAAGTCATTTCATGGTTTGTCCAAAAGTAACGTCAATATTGACCTGAAAATCCTAACCTGATCATTTAGATTGGACTTTCGTAGTGTTGAAAGGATCGATTTTGAAAAAAGGGCGAAACCAAGCTAAACAAAATGCTTGAGAGTTCCTTGGGCGGAAATGCCAATTTCACGGTTATCTTGGACCCGACAATAAGCGGTCACCTTTTCGTTATCATCAAAGTTATTCCGTCTTTTAGCGCTTCTGGAACTGGAACCTGGGCCCATTTCATGTTCGGCGCTCATAGTTGCCCATCGGGTCCTCCCGAGGGAAATTATTAAGTCTCGCTTTGGCCTTACCTCTTTTTTTTACGAACATAGTAGCTAACTACGGCTATATAAGGCCACTACCGACCTTCACAGGGTCCTCACTTTTCAATGACCAGATGGAACACGAGGCTTCTCCAAGTGGTCCAGGGCCTTTCAATGGGTATAGATAGTCTGGTTGTAGATCTCATCTGATCCAGTGATTCTAAGGAACACTCATATTATGGAAAAGGCATTTCTCGGGAAAGCAAGCGAGTTCTTGGAACAAAATAAAAGAAACCTTTGCCAATTAGGTGGTTTTTACACCTCAACCCAATGCGACGGACGAATTTCTTAATACCATTTATAAGCTCTCTCTCTCTCTCTGTGTCTCCAATATTCAATCGATTCAAGGCATAATCACCCTGTTAAATCTTAAGCAAAAGCGAGGATGGTTATTTATACTACAGTATACTTTGGTATACTCGTTCCATTTCAATTAGTGCCCTTAACATCCGAGCTCCACAACTCACTTTACCGCAAGACGGATTACCTTTAACATTTTTCATAAGTACTTCTCAAATCACTATGGCTCCAGATGTGACTATGCTTCAAATTGGGTCGAATAGACCTTTTTGTCCATGATCTAAGGTTTCCTTTGGTTCGAGTAAACCAGAGTCCCAAGGATTGGAGGGCCTCGAGTCTAAGATGAAGTCGTACCTTTGGGACCAAGATAGTCGACGACGTGTTTGCGACCGACCATGAGTAACGAGATACCAACCAACTATCCAACACACCACGCAAAAGGCTTGAATTTCGAGGTCATTAGGGATGAAAAGAGTGGCCTCGTTGAAACTGATTAAAACGCGGAAGTTTGTCGATTCATGAACTCCGTGCCAAACTAATCTCGTCCAACTTTGGTCTCCATCTTGAATATTGGCATACCTTGAAACATACGCTCACGCATAAGTAGTTCTCCATTGGAAATTGAGCTTGAATTTACCAGGCAAGTTGAACATGGGGAACATGGTGACAGCTGTGCAATCATTGTATTACTTAACTTTGGTGGCCAAGTATGATTTTTAAAACGCATCGAAACTCATCTTTCCAATGTCATTGCCCAATGAGACACTGAGCAACTGCCAAATTTCCCTCAAGGCCTTACGCTAACCTTATCTTATAAACTAATGGATAAAGTTTCGAGCGTCGTACCTACTACATTCCTTCATTAGAGGATTTTCAAAGAATCGGACCAACTTCATATCCATACCTACGGAAAGTTGCTCCTTGGCTTCAATTCAATCCGGCATGCCGAGTCTCAGTAATGAAGATATACGTACACAAGGCCAATGCAGACCAGAAGGATAAAGGCCGTCCGTATACGTTGGCGGGAAATATGAAATATGACACCCAGACCTTGATTCTGCAGACAATCGCAAGCAGGAACCTTCTTGTAAGAAGCCCGGGCCTTTAATGGATCTTATATCAGAATAACACCCTTGATTTCAACCTCGAGGTCTTCCATTTATTTGGAGGTCATGGTGTTGAGATTTGTTCGACGGAACTTTTGTCGCAGGGCGATATTTTACTCCCAAAATTTCATCTCATTTGACACGAGAGAGAGCCTCTCATCATTTGCACGTGAAAAAAACGTTCCAACCTTGAATGGAACGGCCACATGCCAAGATGAACCATTTTTGCCCAGCTCTGAACGTCAAATGGAACCAAGACAGCTTAATTCTAACGAGAGAAGTAACTCATAAAGACCGCAGTCTCCATTCGCACCTTCACAAAACGGGATGAATAGCTCATTGATACCGTTGAACCCAGGGGTCTACGATCGATAACAAAATGCACAGACATTCAACCGTGTCCTTTGAGGATGATGGGGACATTGGGCAGAAATCTCGAGCCCGTGGATCCATCTCGCCAGTGTCCGAATCATCCAATGGAGGCGGTTTCAAGTTGCCCTCGATTCCAAAACCGCCACCAATGACTCAATTGATTATGGGAGTCGAACCTCAAGGTAAGATCCATCCCAAGATTAGAAGGTGATAATCTTTGTTCCTCGGACGGAAATTTTCTCCGCAGTCCCGAGAACTAAAGAATGAATATATATTATCAATCGTTGGGTTTGATGTTTTACATTATGGACCCCTGCAAGTTTGGGGATCCTTTCTTATGTATTTGGTGAAGCATTCGTGGGTCCAATATCCCCTTTCTTTGGAACAGCTGTGGTGCAGGCAATTATTCATTTGGCCTTGTCCGGAGAAATTCGACCTTGGAAGCCTATTCCGGTCACATTCAGTCGAATCAATAATATGTTTTCATTTACGACTTGACCCTTGGGACAACGAGTAATTTTTTTACCAATTATGCGCTAAGCCCAGAGAAGAACGGAAGTTCTTTGGATGAGAAATAAGGAATGCTCGTTTGGACTACACATACATGATAGCTATTTTTAGATGTCTGTTTTGTCCATAACCTTTTGATGCCAAAAAGGTCAGGTCCCACTTTTCTTTAGATGTTTGATTAATAGTGTACTGTTGGCTTGGACACCTGTCGTCAAGAAAGCTTCATATGTTTGCCGAGGATTATCACGTTAATCGACCGAACTTATCTTGGTAAACGTTGGTGAGAGATGGTGACTCCCCTTTTTATCACTTAAAAGCGTATAACCGGCGAAAATAGCCAGTTTTTACTTTTTAGAACAGAACATCCACATTGTATTTTGTGTAATTAGCCAACTTGGGTACATTGGTATTTGGAATGGAACTCGAAAATGTTCTATAAAAGGGTGCCTTTGTCCAGAGGGCGTTCATTTCCACGGCAATTCCAAGAGGGGGAAACAATAGCGCCATCTCACGGTGTTCCATATAACTATGTCGAAAAAGACAAAAGCGACTCGAATTTAAAGGTATTCCATTCTATTTAAGCCGTCATCCGGCTTTTCGTTCTGTTTGTACCAAGAAGCAGTCTTCAATACTTTACTCATTCAACCTTTTGTTTACTTAATAAGATTCTTTGACCGAATTTTATGTCAGATTCACCAAAAGCACACCTGAAAAGTTTCGCTTCGACCTACAAACATTTATTTGTCCTCTTATTTCATTTACATTATAAGTGCTTGAAAAGAAAAAAAGGATCCAAAGTATATTTCAATTATTCGTTGCTCAAGCTAATTTGGGTTTAAATTAAGTTGAAGACGGAGCCAGGCAAAAATCTTTTTGCAAACTCTTGGAAACACATAAACACCCAAAACGTCAAAAAATGAACCTGATCAATCATTTTTTTATTTACCAATAAAAAATATAATGCTTTAGTCAATATAAACCTCATTTGCAAAAATGAACCTTACTTACCATCTGGAAAACATTGAGAATTTAACTGATTACAATTCAAACCTATATATCAATCCTATATATCAGTAAGCTCACTTAAAATTAGGGAGCGTATCTTTAGTTGGTGAAAACGGGAAAAAGTTAACTTTTCAGTTTGTTTTCATCGACGAAACAATGGCAAAAAACAGCAAATAATGTTTTTAAAAAGAGCCTCGTCATAGAGACAATTGTACTAACAATAGTTAAAAAATGGGTGGGCTTAAGAATTCAATCATAAATTTAGAGAAGCTCGAATATCTAGGGTAAGGAAATTCCAACTTTTCTTAAATTGTATCAAAGAAGTTCTATAATATTTGTAAAAATTCCCAAAAAGGTAAAAAATGAAAAAAATGAAAAAGAGCTAAGTATTCACAGAATAAAGCACATTGTAAAAAAATTCAAGATAGTTGGGAAAATCACTCAAAGTCACGAAATAGTCAAAATGTTCAAAAATAAAATAAAAAACGCAGGAAAACAAAATTTAAGTTAGAATTTACTTTCCCGGTCTCATTTATCACCTATTTTTAATTGTTACAAAATTGGATCCTCTCTCATCATTGACACTTCAACTACTTTTAAATCCCCCTTGTAAATCATTTAAAGTCGACACGATTGAGTTCTTCATCACATTTTATCCCATTCTGTCTATCAAGCCCAAATCAGAAAGTGAGATGATGCACAAACTCGTTAACTCGTTCTATTTTTCGTCTGAAAACAACACCCTCTATTGGGTTCATGATCAAGACCTTGATCAAGATCAGCAGTATTGCCACTACTAGCACTAGTATATTTCTCTATTCTGACGTGAAGGAGAAACAAACGTTGCGGCATTGGTCAACATGAAGGAAGAAGATAAGGGAAAGAGATGAAGGAGGTTTTCATCCATGCTTCCTCACAATTACCACGTTCTGTTCCACTAGCTTTCGTTCTGAATCACACCCTTCTTGGCTCGACGTATCAAGATCTCTCCCCATATTATTGCAACAATGGCGATGTTGCTGTGCAAAACTGTATTTCTTCGAGTTTTTATTTGAAGAATAGCAATGTTCTATTAGTTTTATGAGGACAATTGGAAGTAAATTTCAAAGATCGTGGACGAGTCCAGTTTCAAAATTAAAAGCAATGATTATTTGTAGGACTCAAAATCGGTCTAATGTACTAAGGAGAAACTGGAAAATAGTTTTTGTATTCTTTACTTGCGGTCAGGTTTTGCTGATTGAAAAAAACGCGGTAGCTGGTGCCTCTGCACATTTTGTTACTCTTTTTAGCGGAAGGAAGTAAATACGCAGAAGTGGGTTCGAGTTTGCAAAAGTTTGCGTCAAAGAACATTATTCAAACGTTATTTTTCAATTGCCACATTAGTGATAGGCAAAACTCGACTCGAGTCAAAACTGGAGGCTCGAGATAGATTCTTGAAGTTTTGCTCGAGGCGTGAGATAAAGAAAGAAAGATTCTGACAAATCGAGTTAAAACTCAGAAAAAAAGTGAAACGAATGCTTTTCAGAACTAACATCTCAGGATCAAATCTAAGTATACCAGAAACGTAGTCTACAGGTACTTTTCCCGACCATAAAGAACTCGCGCGTTAGCTAAAGTTTGATCACTCGACGAATATTTTACTTTTAGCCATCGTCAAAATCGAAAAAATGGGCAGTGGTTGAATCTGATCAATTTAAAGTTCGAAGGCTAGCTTTGAAAGATCTGGCCTTCAACATGATTCCATGTCGGTATTGTAACTAATCTCCTGGACTTGCCTTCAATCTATAAGTTCTCTGTTTGTCAGTACAACTTGCCATGGAATAGATCTTTGAAAGGTTAGTTGAATCCTCGTCTCGCTTTGATTGCATCTCATATTTACAACGTAACCTTCTGACCTTCTTTTGAAAATGGCTCACTCGTATATCCATCAAAAGTACATAAACAGCCGTTCAAAACCATAACTGTCACCAAGACGTGACTTTTTGACCATATTTTCTGGCTTCTGCGTATCCCTTCCTTTTTTCCTTTGCAAATCTTTCTGCATAGCAAATGCGTTGATAAGAAAATTTGTATGTTTACCAATGATATGGTTATGTCGGAATGACCAGAATATTAGGTGACAGAACGTCCCACAAGCTGTCCCTTTCACTACCAGTAGTATATCATCCTTCTGTCACAAGATAGCACACTCACAACCATATAGTCTAACAGATGACGAAGGACGAAAAAGGGCGGTCTTGAGCGAAAAAAAAGGTCTCTTTGCAAAATGCCGTATTTGCATGACGCGGCAAGAATTTGCATAAATGCCAGTCAGGGCCATTGATCCAACGAGGCATTTCAAATCGGAAGCTAACCGGCAAATTTACTGAAGACTGAGGTTAAGGGGTTGTTCCAAGGATTTGGTAAGTAACTCTTATCTGGGTCCTTGAGGAGACTTTCAAGAGCCCCATTTGAAAAGCTTCACAATTATTCCGTCTGACATTTTGGAGAGATAGACGAGCCAGTGGGTAAAGCAAATTCACCCTCGTTCTCACTCAGCAGGAATCTAGTTCCAGGGACAGACTAAAAAAGGCCCCTGGTTTCGTTCCGATTGTTCATCCGGACATCTCTTCCTTCTCCTCTTTCGTCTTCTTGTTCTACTTTTTTTCAGACGACGGGGAGAAAAACTTGCCGATGGATAATAGCGGCTTTGTACGCACGTCGGGGGTAAAAGTTTCTAATCTATGGGATAAAAGCTCTCTTTCTCTCTCTAAGTGAGGAGGTTCCACTAAGACGAGGGCTCTTGAAACCGTCTCAGATATGTTTATATACTCCAGTGCTCCAGTATTCATAGTAGGCATACATACAGACGAGCTTTTTTTTACCCTCTTCGAGACCACTCCAAGTTCGGAACTTCATGGGTCATTGTCAATGGATGGACCGGTCAGAGCGATGAGCTCAAATGGTCCTTGAGCACACCTCAAGCAAGCCCTTTGCTCTTGATATTGGGATTGTTTGCAGTTCCTATCATCAATAGCCAGTCAAGTGGAAGATGAAGACAAATGCCGTATTTGCTCACTCTCTCACCTTGCTTGCTCGGCCTTTTTCCGTTCCGAAAAAAGGCTGCTTGACGTTTGCTCGCTTGAAAGGGTGCTCATTATTTCGATCACACCTCGACTTGTTCCACTTTGTGAGCTCGACTGAGCAATACAAGAGTAACAACACACAATCTCTATCCGAGAAATGAGATGAGGCGAGAGAACCAATCAAACACTGAGTAAAAAAATGATCACTAGGTACGTTTCATGAGGCCCTTTTTGTATGGTGGATGTGAGGAAAAGTGAGTCCTTGCTCCATGAGATTGTAGAAACAACTGCCAAAATGCTCCGCAACTCATCCTTTCTCAAGCCACACCTAAAGATCATTAGGAGTGACTTATGAAACGATTTATTCATTCATAACAAAAGGATTTTGTCTGAGAAAAGCACTCCAAAGGATTGCTTCGTTGGTTTTCCGGCCTTAATGGCATGTTTCGAGAACAAATTTCAGGGTTTCTGTTAAGGATTTGGCATTCTATTTTTTGGCCGATGAGAAAGGGTTGTTTCGTTGTGAAGGGTGAGAAATCATCTGCTAGAGAGAGGATCATAAAACTTAATGGGTCTTAGAAAGTGGACCAAAGCTAAAGTCCCCTTTGGAGGGACATATTATTATTTTGTCAAGACTCAGACTACGTACGCAGAGCGAGGGTCGTTCTTGTGGGAACTGATTATGACTTCGATTTGAAACCAATCTCATAATGGGAAATATCCTCACGTTCCATCGAGTCCTCGGCCATAAGTTATTGGAACTGGGCACTTGTTCCAGTCTGTGTTCCATCCCCATGGCGCTAAGAAAAAAAAAAAGAAAGCGAATTGGCATCTTCAGAGGATCTTGAATTTCGTATTTGGTCCACTTGGTGTGGTTTCAAGGTTACGGTCAACGATTGTACGTACAATGTGTCTGCATGGGGTAGGATCCATTGAGTGGGACCGAATGTACATAGCCTGAAGGATGGACCATATGATTTGGTCCATGATTCACGAGGGATTTTGAATGTGGGACTCCATTAGACTGGACGGGTGTGGTTGGATCGAGTGACCCACATGGTGACAAATGTGCCACTATTTGCTCAATCTTTTGCTAAAGTGTGCGAGGACGGATCCACGAAAAGTGCTTAATGTTTTCCTCGGTCCACGCACAAAAGGGTCATCAGGGAAAACTTCGCGTCGGCAAAATGAGAAGGACCTTCCGAGTTGAAGAGCACCGTCTTATCAGATATGCCTCCACCTTCAATTTGGCAACCTGAACCCAGAGATATATTGGCCCAAATCCATCGTTCCTTGGGGCTTCTTCGGGGTGTTCCAAGAAGAACAAAGTGGTGCCAGGTTATCTCAGCGTCCCAATAAAAAAGTTAGATTGAAACTCGTTCCAAAGAGCAATGAAAGTAGCAGTCTCAGCGGCATCAAACACAAACCCTCTTGCATGCTGAACCCAAGAGATTAAGCTCAAAACTTGAAGAAGAGTGCAAACAACCGCGAAATCCATAATGAATTCCTAATCCGGAGGGAAACACGAGGAACATTGTCAACTAATCAGGTTATCTTTTTCTTTCAGGTATGTCAGTAAATTAGTGGAAAAGAACAAATACACGTGTTCTGCCTTCACACCTCATAAATTTCATCACCATCGTTGTCGTTAGAAAGAGTGTAAAAACGATAATCCATGAAGTGGAGCTTAAAATTTTTGCAAGATTTTTTTCATCACTTTTCTTACGTCTACGTACTTTTCGATATTTGCGATTGGCCCAATTTTCGGCATGAGCTCCTTAAATCATATTAAAGTAGGAGAGAAGAATATTCTACTTGTCTTTTCATTTAGTTTCTTTCCCACAATTTTTGTCAAGTGGAATTCATGTTTGATTGAAAACATGGGTTACCGAGATTATAAGCTATTTTTCACAGAAAGTCTTGCTCCTTAAAATCCTGGCTGGGTTCTTCCTTTCTAAACAAACCATGCGAGGTTTTTTTTGCAATAACTAAATAGGAATACCAAAAAGTTTAAAAGAAAAAGCCGAAGTGTTTAAATAACAATTCAGGAAAAAGGGAAATATTTTTTAAAATACACTAAAAATAGACATTTAACATTATTTTGGCTGATATGTTTAGCACTTTGTGGCCTAGAAGTTGTTTGTGATAACAGACTTTCCACCTTTTCCTCTGAGGTAATATGGGGCCAATCAGACAAGTTTTAATTTTTTTACATCTTTTGTGCAATTGCAATTTAATTTTTTTTGTCAAAAATGTTTTCGATCTCGTTTTTTTAGGTCGGAATCTTTCGCCATACTACAACTACTTTTCATCACTTTTGTCTTTTACTGACCCTTAAAATTTTCACTTCCGCTGATTTTAAATGCTCCCATTCTCTACCACTTTCTCCCATCATTGTCATTTATGTTTTTAGAATCAAGTTTTCCATCCTGATAATTTGGAATCACTGATTGAAGTTGCCAGTTTTCTTCACGAAAATGAAGCATAAAGGTTTTTTTACTCGCGTATCAATAACATTCAAAGGAAAAAAAAATGAAATAAGCAAGTGATTTAAATGTTGCTTAAGATAAAATTTTCACACAAACAGTCCAACTTTTGATAATTGTCGTTCATTTTAACAATTATTTTTTGATGTTTCATTAGGTTTTAAGTGTATTTCATTTTGGTTTAACTAAGAGGATAACGTATGTTTTCGGGGAAAGACAATTCGAAGGGTTGAGAACGTATTTTACTTTGGCTGCTCACAATTTCTTCTAAACACGAGAGGGTGTTTTGAAGTTCAGTACTTTTGAGCTTAAGGAACAAACTAAACTTCTAACGCCTTCAACAATTTGTCAAATGAGAGGAATGTTAACATAAGGTCGGTTGTTGAGGTAGTTTTGAAGTATAGTAGAAGCATATCTAGAAGCATAAAAGCAACCTGAAAGAAGCATATGAGGCGAAGTAGAAATAACCATGCGCCTTCAAGTTTCCCTACATAAGGTGCGATTGAGAAACGCAGCTTATGTAGTAAAACTTGATCGAGCATGGTTATTTCTACTTCGCCTCATATGCTTCTTTCAGGTTGCTTTTATGCTTCTAGATATGCTTCTACTATATTTCAAAACTACCTCAACAACTGACCTAATATTAGCAATCCAAGAGGTTAAAGCACCATAAATAAGATTGCATATCTTGTTTATGAGACTACTCAAATATGGTTATTTCGACTCCAGATTGGTTGTTGTGGTCGCCAAGAAGGATGGTGGGATAAATAAAAAAGATCGGTTCAACTAAAAATGTTTCAGTTTGGGTTCAGCACAAAAACTTCGTTGGGTGAACTAAAAGGGGAAGCTTTTACTTTTTTAAAAGGCAATCCTCGGATTTTTAACGATCCAAGGGAATGGTTTCCGTGTAAGTCATCAGTAGGGCCCGGAAATATTTTTTTAAAAAATATATATTTTTTTAAAAATATATATCTGTTTTTCCTCGATTTTTTAATTATTTTGGCTTTTCAAGGAAAAAATAAATATTTTCTCGAATATTTGAGTTAAAAAAACATATTTCAATCAAAATTGAGGAAATAAATGAACAACCAATGCTCAATAGGACTTACCAAAAATGAACCCAAAATACAAAAACCTCTACAAAATGGCATTTGTCCTGAAATTTGACATTCTAAACCAAAACTCCTGTCAAACACGGAAAAAAACTGCACCATTTATTGATGAAAACTGAAAATTGTATTTTTGAATAAATTACATTCAAATAGGCCTCCAAAAAATGGCCAAATTCATCAAATTCACCACAAACAAATTTGGAAAATGGATGCACAAAGACAAAAATACCAATTAAAGGGCTTTTCTATAAACATATTTCTTAAATATCGGGCTTTTTCCAAATATTTTGGCCTTTTCAAGAAAATATATATTGGATATTTTGTCACTTTTTTGCAAATATTTTTCCGGGCCCTAGTCATCAGCAATATCTACGAAATGGGTCGCATATTAATGCATTTATTTTTATTTCATCATGCATTTTTGTTATTTCTTGTAGAATATTTGGTCAAGTAATGTGTTAGAATTTACCGCTCTGAGGCAACATTAAAAATATTATTGCTAAGGGGTAGTTTGTAGGACACGATCCAATTCTCTTTTCAAATGTATTTTACAATGTTATTTGAACTGTGAACTGTTTTTTTGGTGTTTTGTGGTGACATCATTGACTGACATACTTTTGTGACCTTCAACCAAATTTCTTTTACATTTTATGAATCCTCCTAACATTTTCATTTCTCTTAATCTTTCATTTTTTCACAACTATGGTGTTCCAAAAAGAAGTGCAGCCTTGGATAAAATATTGAGTTTTCAAAAAAGAAAAAAACTTAACCTCGCAAAAATGATCTGAAGTAGGGCCAAAAAAAAGCACCAATTTTTAGTGTTTCAACAAAATTCATTGACTTTTTGACTCAAATTTTCTGATCGTTTCAGCAACTTATTCGGGTCGACTTGAGGTTGGTTCATCTTTGTACAGATTCGAGTTGAAAGTTTGGCTCAACAAAGTTGACCGATCGATTTCATTCTTGTGCAGGTTGAACGGGGAAATTTAAATATTACAAGCTTTTAAAGTCTTTCACTAAAAAACGTGAGTCAATCAACACAAGTCAAGGAGTAAGCTTGGCCTTTAGGTTCTTTTTGAACCTTGTCTGTTCTTCATTTTTTCTTCTTTTCTGTTCTTTGTGGCGGACTATGAAGACAAAAACTCGAGCCCCTATACACACCATATAATAGACAGACACCTTTGATGGATTGCACTGAGGTAGTATGCTAGTATTAAGGTGTTTTCCATATCCCGTTCCCTATATTCAGAACCAAATCCCTCGCCTTCCCAACAATCCGAAACCAGGAACTGATTTGAACATATGTGATTACTCTTTCATGTGAAAGGTGGATTGTTGTGAGTGTCAAGAAGTTTCGTCTAAAAATGCATACTCGTTCTAAAATACAGTGGAAATTGGCATTCTCGATTTTGGCAAACGAGACTTTGATTGTGAGAATTAGTAGCGCGAGGATGAGAAGTCTTACATAAATTGGAAAATAACCTTTTTGGTTGTTTTGGCCTGAAGAAGAAACACTTGTTTTGTTTTAAACTCTACTGTGCTTTTTCACTTTTTAGAAATTTAAAATGACAGAAATTTTTCCGGCATTTGAGACCTGCATAATTTTTTTTTCGAAGTTTATATCTGACCTAAACAGAGTCACAAAAATTTGTGTTGGTAGGGAAAAGCGCTTGTCCAAAAAATCGAGCAAAAGTCGAAATGAAAATATTGCCAACTGAAAAAACATCAAATAATTCAGAAATGTCAAATAGACAAGACAAAAGCTGAGAGACTTTTATCTTGTTTTTTATTTTTATTTTTTGTTGCCTATTTAAATCAAAAAGCTTTTTTTCGGGTCACTTCAAGCTTCAAAGAACCTTTCGGAACTAATTTTTTCTAAAAACATCATTTCATTTATTTGTATTGTGTTGGACTTTTATCCCCATCATCCCGTCTATGTACCAAAGGTAACGTCGACTGACCAATCCGCATCAGAAAAATGATCCTTCATACCGGATTTCTAGACTAAAAAGAAGGCCTGAAAACTGCTTCGCATAGTCAGCATCCAATTCCAAACCCATCGATCTGTCTTCGTGGGCGCCATGCCTTCATTTCAGAGGAGTTATTTGTATTGTTACTTTGACGCTCACCACTTCCTGTTCAGCTGACCTCTCATATCTTTTGGCTGATCCAGGATGGTCCCTGATGTAGCACAAGTTGTGACTTGGATAGAGAAAAAGATTTCTTTTGATCTTCAATTTCACTCCAGTTTTAGGTCAACTCTCATGAGTCTTTCGCAATGCTTTTTCCACCTTTTTCTTGAACAATTCTGTTCCACTTTCCTTGTTCTCTCGAGAGCACCTCTCCTAACGGGGTTTCGCGGCGCTATTCGCCGTTCAGAGTTCCGTGCGAGCTCGAGCTGGCTCGATCCTTGTCTTTCCTTTTGTACATTTTGGCCCAGGGCTCATTTGAGTTTCGCACTGGAAGTCAGAGTTGCACGAACTCACAGGAAGGAACACTTTTTGAGTGTGAAAAAGACGGTTGAGTGTGTTTATCCAGTTTTTGCTCATATCAAAGTAGTGTGGTGCCACGAGAAAACCCTGTTGAAGATAGTTGGATAAGATAATAATTCAGTGAATAGAAGTGACTCTCTTCATCAGCACCACAATCCAGGTTTTTTAGACTAAGTTTCTGCAAAAGAGTGTGAGGTTCAATCTAAGAAGACTGATATGGAACAAGGCTTTACGTACAGTTAAGAGTAAATAATGTGTATAGAGATTGCTTCTGTTCTGGTAAGCTGATAATAATAACAACGAGTCCATCTTCTTTTGGCACTCCGAGATCTGAGAAGCATTCACGAGCAGTTAAGGCCCCATTTGTGTAATCTCCGATTGAAAAGCTTAAGCGAACTTGTTTGGCGGAAAAATCCTCATCCTCGTGTCTTATCAGTAATCACCCATTGCCAAAGGTTTCTTCCTCTTGTTTTGCACTTTAGGGGGATTGACTGACCTCATTCTCTTCTTGGAAACAACGACAACAACAATTGGTATTTGTCTGCCAAGATTTGTTCCTGACTTGTTCCACCCTTTGTCCCCTAATTACAGGTTACCAGTCTCTTAACTACGAGTACCAAGGGGACCCTTCAAGTGTTCCAAGTTCCTATTCATATACGTAGGGAACAGTCTCATTCAAACAGGTCTCATGAACATGATCTACTATAATGTTTTGCCACTTTAAAATACTGACACTTTTGTGACTTTAAAAACATACAATTTTTATCAAAGGTCATGGAACTCACCCTTGTGGAACAAGTCACCTTGGGAACAACTTAATTGAGCATGCACATTTTGAGTGAAATCCTGACACTTTGATGTATTGGAAAATGGGATTTTTGCTCCGTTTCAATTTTGTTCCCTATTCAAACAGAGACATCTTAAATGAGCCCTCAAAGAGCCTGAAAAGATGTTCCAAGTCTCGTGAAAACTTCCTCCTTTTCTTCTCACCTCAACTCAACGCTGTCTTTTAGGCTCATTCAAAGCAAATTGGCACACTTGTAATCATTTGTCAATGGATATTGAGCCCTCGAAGGCATCCGAGTTGCAATACATCGTTCTTGGAACGTTCCAGGACTTGCATAGTTTTTTATATTTGTAGGGAAGGTTTGACGCAAAAAAACACGCACACAAAACCTGCAGTAGGGAGTTTCCTTTCAAGTCGGACTTTTTCACCCTCATTCGTTCGTTCGTTGGTTCCCCAATGCAACGAGTGAAGGACTTTGACTGGAAAGGGCCGGTAAATAGGGAACTGGGGCGTGAATAAATGGTGATCATTTGTAGTAATGGACTCTTTTTAACCAAAGGAGGGTAGAAATGTCTTCAGTGGGAGGAAGTCCCATGCATTATCGGACAGCTTGTTTACTAAGAAAATCCAGGTCCTTTTTTGCCACACCGGAACGAACAACGCGGAAGCTCATTGATTTCCGTTCGCTTGAAATCTAAACCGTCCGAGTGTTTCCACCTTGCTTGGTTAATGCCATATTTGGAGAGTTAGTGCCACCGGTACGTAAAAGGATAGGAGTTATTTATGGCCAAAGTTGGCCGAACCTTGAGTCAAGAGGAAGAGAGTAAATTAAGTCAGAGGCCAAGGTCATTATTTCGCGAACTGGGAAAGTATCGTAAATATACTCTTTGACGGTGGGTTTCTCTGCGAGTCATTAGCCATTCTTATCCGCACGATCTCGATAACGAGACTTCATCTCCTCGACCATCAGGTTCTTTAGCCCAAATAGCCCATCGCCAGATACTCGAACCAAGTCTGGAACGAATCTGTTTTGGTTCTTTTGATTTGGACCGACCGAGGTTTTTCGATCAAAACTCTAGTTTACGAGAGGTTGTAGTATTTGGCAACTTTTTGCCATTAAGAAATGGCTCTCTTCATAAGGCCGCACGTCAAAGCGATTATATTCGCCTCTAGAGACTGCATGCACATAACGGTTCGATCCGTTCTCGGTTGATCACTTTGTGAAAGATCATGACTCATGTCATTAATCCATATTATCTACATATTTCTGTGCCAGAATCCCGTTCATAATTAATGGTATATGTACAAGATCCTTGAGCTTATTCTCAAATTAGTTTGGGACGCAAATCTTGGCCTTGTCTCCATTTCCTAATATGGTTACTCACTAGCTGGTTTATGTGCTTCAGCACTGACATCTCGTGACTTTTGCATTTTGTTCCATCCAGTTTGGCTTGAACTTATTTGCATTCGTCTTGGGACATGAAACAAAGATGAACGATGATGACGCCTCATATCGGTCTTTGTCACTCCTCACAACCAAGTTCAATGTCATGGGCCTTGAGCCAAAGCCATTGACAATAACAGTTCCAATGTGAGCTCCTTGTGGACCTCGCTAACCCTGGACCATTCATTGGTTACCTTTCACAAAAGTTCTCAGAATTGCCGTTAGGACGCAACACCGGTTTTTCCCAATTTCATGCTCATGACCATCCCCCGGTAATTTAACTTGTTTGTAAAATAATTATTCGTTCAGTAAAGCATATAAAAAAATGTTTGAATAAATTTTGCTTTTGAAGGTTTGGTTAATTTGGATATGACACCCAAGGGCAAATGCTTAGTGGATAATACAAACACCTTTAACAGTACCGCCCATAGATAAAAGAATACATTCAATTAAATACGGAAGTGAAAAGGGCAACACGTCCAGGGATTCAGACGTCCTTTGTATGTGTTTGTTTGAGCTCTGGCGCACCATTCGCAGGATGACATGCATGCAAACAAGTGAGGACGAAGAGGGAATACAACCCCAGGAAAAACTGCTTAAACAAAAAAGATCCCTGAGGCTCACGTTTCATGGATATTTTGGCCAAAAGTCGGGATTGCTTGCCTTTTTTACATCTTGGGTACCCATTAAAATACCGATGTGCTCGCCTCTTTCGCACAGTAGATTTGGTCATGACAAAAAGGTCGAGCGAGACCAAAGGAAACGGTTGTGCAAATGCATACCGCAGTTTCTCTATTCGTTCTGGCGAACACGGTCAATATTATAAACCTTAAAGTTGTGCCATTAGCATGTGAAAAGTCTGATCCAACCGAGACTGCATCTGATTTTGACTGGATTTGGTCGTATCCGTCACATTCTATGGACCTTGAAATGTGTCCAACTTCGAATAATAGTGCAGAACTTGCTCATAGTTGACAGGAAAGGACTTGTGGGCAAAGACTGGGACTCGGGCATTATCCATGTCTGTATAAAAGTAAATTCAACGCTCTCAAGCTTTATCATAAGTGGTATCTTGAAAATGTAAACCCTATTTTAGCCTTCAATGTGTTACCGAAGGTAGCCTTTTTTCTTCGAAAATTTAAAACCTAAAGAATTGGAAATAAATGGCCTAAAGTGGGTATTCTTATCCAGTAAGTTATCATGAACAAAGTGGAATGTAGAGCCGCCAACACACAAAGCCAAGGTTTTGAAGAACTTAATCAGAGTGAAACTGTACTTATAATTAATGAAGTAATTGATTCCTTAGGGAATATAAGTTTTTGATATATTTTCAATTTGGACTCGTCAGTTTTGTAAAACGGAACTCACCCATCATGACTGATGCATGCCATGGTATGGTCCAAGACTCGATTTTAAATGCTTTGAGCACCTTGACGCTCATTTTTGGCCTTTTCTGCGGGTTCACACGTGGCCATAACAAAAAAAATGTTTAACAACTTTAAGCTGAGGGGCAAGAAAGAAAAGAAGCACTAAATTAGGTCCAGTAATGATCCACTCTTGTTGCCATTAGAGCCACTATAATTTGAAAGAGTACGTGTATTAGATAGAG
This sequence comes from Tigriopus japonicus, assembly GCA_010645155.1. NCBI lineage: Eukaryota > Metazoa > Arthropoda > Copepoda > Harpacticoida > Harpacticidae > Tigriopus > Tigriopus japonicus. The sequence continues at coordinate 9,827,309 of CM021321.1, forward strand.
TGGTTTCACTTGGAACCAATTTTTACACACAGGATAGTGAATGGACCGAAAGCGCTTTCAGCCGAAATTACAGCCAAAATTTCGGTTTCGGTTATGCCTACCTAAACCGAAATCAAACATGCACTATAGACTTAGATGGACTTTGACAATATAATCGCAAAATTTTTCGTCTGAAACCCTCTGAAATTGAAGTTTCCTGCTTTTTCAAAATTTTGCAACTACCCAACATCGAACACATGAGTAATTTAATTCTTAAGGTGGATTTTGCATTTATACAATTTTGTAGTCAGCTGCTTTCGGTTTTGGTTAAGCCCCCTTTCGGCCGGAACTTTCGGTTTCGGTTATGAGCCCTTTCGGTCGATTACAAATACAGGGTTGTCTATAATTAATGTCCCCTAGATTTTGCAATAAACTAAACAAAACAAGATTCAAAAGATACATTTTGGTAGAAAGAACAGCAAATTTTGAAGTGTATGTCCAAAAGTTTTTTGCCCTCATCAAACCCATTAAGTCCATATTAGGTAGAATATTGGGCAATCAAAAAAGCTGGGAACACTTTTCATAATAGACTGTGTATAATATGAGTTGGAAAGCCACCACTCGATACAAAATCATAGCTTTTGAACAATTCAATCAATTTCGCCAATCCTTGTTATACCCATACCTATACCTACCTACCCATTTACCTATATAACCATTTTCGTTTATTCCTCCTTCTTCAGTATTAGTGTGCCATTATTGTGTTTCCAGGTATTCTTTATCTGGGCTCGGACGCCTAATTCGCATGACCCTTTAATTAAATATATTATAAGAAGAGGTCACTTTGCTTTTGCAAATCTAGGATGCTTTTTGAAAATCCTGTGCTTGCTTAACATTTTCATCTAAGTCAAGAAAATGGGAGCAAAAATCTCACGTCCGTCATCTTTGACTACAATGGCTCTAGTTACCACATTCTTGACCCATCACGAATTTTTTTCGCCTATCAACATAACGCTTAAAACTGACTCATTAATAGCTAATCGGCTATGTTTCTGATTTGTTTGTTTGAGTTCTTGTGGTATTAATTACAAAAATAGCTACTGCGGTTGACAGAAGCTTTAATGGGCGAACCTTTGGTCATTCTCAAGGGTCAGGTAATAATTAAGACATGTCTTGTACAGAGCAGTAATGTCTCTAGTTAAGCATCCTCTTTGGAAGCAGTTTCCTGACCCGGAATAAACAAAAGAAAATATGACTTCCTTTCACCACCGGAAAAGGTCGCCTTTCCACGAGATTTGACCTTGATTAGGAATCTTCTCCGACCATATGAATCCACAATAACATATCAGGTAACAAGGTGTATGTGTATGTTTCACCATGTTGAGTACAATGGGAGGAATACGTCTCTAGGGATTGCGTTTCAGGGTTTCATGTCAAATGCGAAGATAATTCTCCTGGGAACGAGCATTGCTTGACTTACAGTTTCCTCTAGTATGTCATGCACTCATGTCAACTCGCTCGATTCTGTGTAGATGTGTCAGTTTCATGTCAAACCAGTCGTCTGGACGACTCCTTTTGATCTCGTTTTATTTCAATTCCACATGCACAAACTATTTGGAACCAAATCCAACGGCGTGGTCCAAGTTGGAAATAGAAAAATTGAGAATCCCTTTTTCCATTTTTTTTCCTAAATTCTTGAACTTCCAATCTTTTCCATCCCCAACTGAGAACGGGAGAGAAAGTTGTTCACAGTCAGGGGTATAAAGTCCACTAATGACATCAGATCGGCGGAAATGGATCCCAGGGAACCGGAGGGTACTTAACAAAAAGAATCCCCTCTGTCTTTTCGCTCGGGGGAATTCGAAGAATGCTGCCGTGTAGAAAATCAAGGGACACAGAAGAGTCAAGCCATCGGATAAGACAATAAGGAAACGCTTCCTCTGAGCATCCTCTCTCCCTCTTTCTGCTTTTAATGTCTGGTCGGAATGACCTTCACCAACCCGGTGAAGGTCTTTAAGGCTGCTTCAGTAAGACACAAGAGGACCACGGAGGGCCGTCTATTACAGAGGAATGTGGGTACATCCTATTATGAAGTAGTGGTCCATGGACCGACAAGTCTATCATGGGACCATGGGAGAGAGGGGAGAGGGAACGACGACAGCAACCAGAGGAATCAGAGAGTAAGGGCTCATCCCAGAATAAGATTTGGAACGGAAGAGAGACTTTGATCCTAGTTTAATGACTGGGAATACAAAAAGAATGTTGACTCAATTAGGAGATTGCCCTAAAAGACAACAAGAGACGAGACGAGGAACAAGGAATGTTATCCCAGATTTGTCAGTTTTCATCACCACAAGGGATTTCTCTCGCTCAGTGTTGGCTGCATTTGGCCTCAGACTCGAGATTCCATTCAAGATGATGGATGTGAGGAAAACTTCAAGCTGACTTGAGACACGGGAAAAAATGCCTCTTGTTTGTGTTTTACATCAAATTTGGGCTGTTTTCGTAGCATATGTACCTTGTGCTCGAAAAGGTCATCTTCACCCGATTAAGAGATCAGTGGGTGGAAATGTAAACCAAAGCCACAACAGGAGATCTGGTGGTAATTAAAGGCTTACCTTGAGCTGGTCTTTGATCGTTTTCTTACAACACTGATTCGTTCAATCTCGTTCAGATTCAATGCAGAGGGAATGAAACGAAATGAGGCGTTGAAAAACGAATTGTCTAGTATTTTACATCGGAGAAAGTGATGTGCGGAATGTTAGAATTGCACTGAGAGAACGAGTACTTGACATCTACGACGTCTGAAGAAAGAAGACCGAGTTAGTTCTCTGTGGCCTTTGTTCCACAAATTGCTCGGCAAACGACGTAAAATCAACTTGAATCGTCTCCTCCGTTAATGAGCTGTTTTTAAATGGCAAACTATACCCGTTTAATAGCTCTAGTGAAATCCTGTCGTACCATTCAAGCGTGAAACAAAGTTCCACTACTGTACTACTGTACGCATAAAGCCAATAAATCAAGTTTTTCCAAGTTTACCGCCGAAGTTTAGTCGAGTGATCGTTGTAATACCTTATCGCATCTTCCTCTCACCCAAAAGGCGATGGAACTCACGAAAGAATTCCAGCCATCTGGCTCCCTATTTCATGTCCGAACAAAATTTGAATACATAAATAATGTCCTCTCCCCAACCACCCTTTTTTCTCAACTTCAATTTTGAATAGGCTCTTTGAAGCCATTGTTAGGTACAAGACATCGTCGTCGTACCATGCCTGTCTGAAGTATGGAAATATGGCAGTGAAGTCTACCAATACGTAGTACATTGGCACCACTTTATCGTTCTTCTTAGCGATTCAAGATAGAGCGACTGAATAATGTTCCATGTTAGGTCATCTCAAATGGACCAGAGCATCATGCGACCATTCGGTCCAGATTGGCACTTCATTTGAAAGGGTTCATTTCTTTGCGTGACTAGGGAACGCGCTTTGCATTCATTGCATTTGCAATTGGCCTTGAAGGATTTAAATGGGTTTTCCGTGAAGTGGGATCTCAGATTTAAAGAGCTTCGCCACTTGAAATCGCCCATGGGGGTCTTGTGTACCCAATTAGACTTTCGTTGGAAACGTTTTCCGTCTTGTTGGCGGGAACAACGTGTTTTGGCAAAGAAACACGACACTTCCAAGTGATTTGACATCCCTGTTTTTAAGCGACACGACGGGCTGGATGTCACTAAACTGGAAACTGCTTGGGCGCAAATTCAATCTCTCAAGATGGGATAAAGTTCCAGAGCCGTTTTGGCAATATTCTGAATCGTCTCCGAGTGGAACTTCGGCTACGTTCGTTCGTTCATTCATTCATTCATTTTCGGTTCAAACTGGGGCAAAGAAACATTTCACGTTTTCTAGATGGATTGATTGCTGTTTCACTAAATCTTTCTCGAGTCTGATTTTTATTGCGACGGAGACAGAAGCCTTAGAATGAAAGTCCTCTATCAGCAACTCCTCACCCAACCAATCACGACCAATATACATGTGAAATCAGCTTCTATTGTCCCCGAGCCAAAATCTGTTATCATCAATAGTTGGGCGAATGCTCCTGGAATTCGTTCCAAGATGAATGGACCAAACAAAGTTCTTCATTCTTTTCGTTTAGTTTTAACTTCCTCGCACTTTACATTAGGGTTGAATGTATACCAATATTATGATGAATTGGTGGAATACTGCTTACAAGAAAAGGTTGAATTGGGTTGAGTAGTAAAATCATTGGCCTTTTTGGATGGCCAAGACAAACGATGGTTTTTAGAGGTCGATTGCACAGGAGTGGAAAAAGAAATATGGTGCCTCCTGAATTCTTGGTTTGAAAGGAGACAGAAAAAAGATTTACTACTTTCCACACTTGGCAAGGAAACCCAAATACTTCATGAAAAAGGCTCAAGATAAATCCAAAAGGAGTCTCGTGGTTCTTGGAGGTACGAATGGATTCATGGAAGAGGTAGTAGAAACACCGTTTTTGGCACTTTGATTGGCAGCTAAATTGAAGGCGGGAAGCCCTAACCTCAATTCGTGGCGGGGGAGTTCTAGATTAACACTCAGGCACGCCCACTCATTTATTCCGAAATTAGACACGGCAAATCCTACTCCAAAAACTGGTTGTCAGATTTTCTAGCCTTTAAAGCTGAAATGGAAATGTGAAGCTTGTGTCGTCATATTTTGCTCCAGTGTTCTAATCAGTATAAGTTTTCCCTTCATTGCTTGTCAATGGCTATTGAGGGCCCTTCATGAAGGTCAACCAGGGCCTTGTGGACCCATGTGGACCAATTTTCAAACACAATGGGCGTCTCTGTCTTTGCTTGTCTTTCCACAATATGGAACGAAAACAGACTGAGGATGCTCACAAAGCAAACAGGCAACGAAGACGAAAACTTTCTCACCGTCTTTTTGGATCAATCCTGATCAGGCGGAACGAGAGACTTGATCCAATGTTCCATGTCTATACCAACCAACCAACCAACAACAGGTGATCACTCAATCAGAACCCTAATTAAGAGCAAACAAAGACCTAAAAAGAATCAGGCCTTCACTAGAACGGAAACTCACTTTATGACCACCAAACTCTCTTTTTCGCCAAACGTTAGTTCCACAGCCTTTAAACGAATGTTCCTCAAGTTTCGAGGATCATCCTTGGTATTGTCACCAAAGCGAGGGTTTATGATTGTTGCCATAATGGGCACTCAAAACTTAGCGCCAAGTTTTTCTCAAGGTGAAATAGATTGTTCCAAAAGAACCACAGATGAGAGGTCCTTGGCCTTTGAAAAGTACTGTACTCTAGAGTGGACTGCAGTGGCAAGGCCAAAAAAAGGAGGCTCAGTGCTCAAAAGATACAGATCTGAAATTCCCAGGGTTTATTGCCGCGCCCACATTCCCTTTTCAAGTTTGCAGTAGACTTTTCGTGTAACTTGAGACAAACAGGTCCCCCCATCATCAAGGGACCCTCATCTGGTCACTTTGTGACCTCGACGAACTTCAGGCATTACGATACCATCTCATCTCTCAACTAGAGCAGACACAGTTCAAAACAGTCGCAGTTAGACTCGTAAGAAATTGCTCCCGAGGCTACGGAGGTCGTCTTTTCGAGAAGCCAGAAGATCCTAATTGCTTAAAAAAGGGGCTACACACATATCCATAAGCTGTTTAGAAGGACAATGCTGGAGGATAGTAAGGGCCTTTACTAGGCGAAGTGTGCGTGAGCCTTTTGAAGGTCGTAGTGCGAGCAACTCACAGAGTGGAACAACCACGGAAAGTTTCCCTCATTCTGGAGAAGGGACAAGCGCAACGAGAGCCTCAGGGTAGTCAGGAAAGCTAGTGAGTTACTGGGATGCATCCACCTCCAATGGAACAACTCATGGAAAGGATGGAACTCTGACACTGTCAAAGAAAATCTAAACTTGCTTTCATCTTCAACACTGATTTGTTCCATTGCTCCGAGAATGAGACAGGAGTAATCTCGATCTATGGACTTGGAGGGATTTCTGGATTGGTTCTTGCACTTTTATGAGTGCCTGGTCGTTTTAGGAACATTGGAACACGGAAATGTTCTTGTGGCAATCTTCATACACGGCAATTGTTGGAACTGGAAGGAAAAACAACCACGTTGGCAGATTCTCGAATTGGTTGCTCCCCAAAGTCTGTTATATCCTGTCTGTGAATATTTCGGCGCATTTCATTTCGAGATAACTAACAGATCATTGCTCAAGAGAGCGAAGGAAATAAATTGTTTGATACCCTCTCTATCTATTCAAGAATCAGGGCATTGAAATCCGATCATGTGAAAAACCACTTTGAAGCACAAGAAAGGTAGTTGAATCCCTCAGAGACCAGTTTTCCTATTGTTGACCCTTCACCAATTTCTTTCAGATGTTATTGTTGGATTCATGTACACTCATATAAGATACCATTGACTCAATGCAGGGCCATGATAACCGCTCATATTGGCACAACAATCGATTCGGATTAGATCATCGGGTTTTTAGTGGCACAAAGAAACCCTAATCCACATTTTTGGATATTCAGATATTCCAGAATTGTTCATTACTAGGGCTGGGGGAAAAAGTTGATTAGAAAGGGTGTTTTAGTCACTAGAAAAGTCGGAAAAATCAAGTAAAATAGTTGATTAAACGTCTTAAAATAGTTGAATAGAGTCGAGCAATTAACAGATAGTGTAACAAATAAAACAAATTCTGGTGTGCAACATAGTGGCAATTGTACGTTTTCCATACAATAAGCATTAAATGAGAAATAATGCATAAAAATTCATAATGCACAAAAAAATCTAAAAGCATTAAACTGACTCCTGCGGACGAATTCAGATCGGGATTCTTGAGGCCAAATGACTAGAGGACTCAGGCTTTGGTGTTCAAAGGCTTGAATTTTGTTACACGAGGGATTTCTTTGTCCCTTGATCTCATGTTGTTGATAAACTAAATTTTTAATGAAGATCGGAATTTTTAAGTAACTTTTATCAAGTTTTTTGAAGGGCAAGTCTAGGCTCGGACATATCCCTAGCCATTTGGCCCCAAGAATCCCTAGCTGAATTCGTCCGCCCACACCGTGGCGGAGTTTGCCGTGGCGGAGTTTGCCGTGGCGGAGTTTGCCGTGGCGGAGTTTGCCGTGGCGGAGTTTGCCGTGGCGGAATACGCCGTGGCGGAATACGCCGTGGTGGAGTTTGCCATGGCGGAGTTTGCCGAGGCGGCGTTTTCTGTGGCGGAAATCACTGTTGGGGGAGTTAACTTGGCGGAGTTCAATGTTGGCGGAGTTGATTGCTGGGGGAGTTCACCTTGGCGGAAATCACTTGGTGCAAACATGCTGGGGGAGACCATTGTTGGGGGAGTTGTATGGGAACCGCCTTTCGGTGCTCTTTAATGAAAAATCCGTTTTTTTTTGCTGATTGGTGAGAGAGGGACCCATAATAGTTGAAAAACTATTATGGTCAAAATTACCCGGAAAAGTTAAAAAATACCTTCAAAAATACCCGGAAAAGTTAAAAAACCTTCAAAAATACCCGGAATTGTTGAACACCCTCAAATATACCCGGAATAGTTGAATATAGTCAAATAAATCCAAAATAGTCAAAAAAAGTCAAAAAAAGTTGAATAACTTTTTCCCCCAGCCCTATTCATTACATACTTCCAGTCTACTTTTGGGGCTAAAGGGAGTTTTACTTTCAGAGATTCGCCCACCACAGCCCAACAATTTGAGGCTCTCTTCCTTTGAATACCCCCCGTTTTCTCTCATTGCTGATATTGAGTTGGGTCTATTGAGCTCGAAACCAGAAAGACATGGGAGGAGAGATTTTTGCAGGTCTGCATATTTGATACGGGGTTTGGATGCTGGATGGTCTAGTTCTTCCTCTCACCAGAGGCATTTCCAGAAACCATTGGAAATATATCACATTACAAACCTAACAATTTATCATCTCAGAGAAGGAAGGGAAAGGATGCAAAGGGCATGAGGGAGGGAAAAAGGCCGAGTAAATTCGCATAACACACTCTTGTCTCAAGTAGTGGACCAACAGCGAAAGAGCGTGAGAGAGAGAGAAAGGAGACGAAAAGGCAAAAGGCTGAGTCGAAATAAAGGCCGGTGTGCAATTTGCGATACCCAACCAAGCATGAAGATTTGAATTGAAGCCATAAAAAGAAGGGGCATCGTGGACCTCCCTAAAATTATCTGCATACATCTTGAATAAGGTTCCCGCACACTCACTCATTCACGTGCAATATTCGGCATTCTGAATGAGACGAGATACGGAGAGAAAGACCATAACTCTTGGTGCGTAATTTGAGCGAAGGTTTGGTATTCAGCTTGATTCGTGAAAACATTTCTCTTCCGTAACACATCCAAATGTGAGAAAGAAACCATTGCTGGCATTGACTGTCGATAAGTATCCGAATTAGTTGTAGATCGTGAATCAAATCGTCTTGATCTCATTCCGATTGGCCTTGGCCGTAGTTATCGGAAATTGTTATCCATTCCTTGATCCATAGAGTAGGGATTAACGTTGCCTAGATTCACAATGCAAGGAGAATCAGCCATATCGCAACAACAACATCAACTATTCTCGGTCTTCGAGATCTTGAAAATGGGAGGGAGAAGGTGAGAATCCTCTTCTAAACTACAAAAAAGTGCTTCCCATCTCATAACAAATTAATGCTAATCACTTGTTTACATTCCCCACAAATGGAACGTGGAACGTGTACATGGGTTGATGTCCTGATGCTCCTTACGACAGGGTGTTTGGATCGATTCAAACTTCTGCACAGAATTGTACACGGGTTTGCGTCACCCTGCTGTCAGGCGTGTTTACACTTTTCTCTATATTGTTGAAACGTGAGCACAGATGTGTTTTATGATCGAATGGATATGTTTAGACAGCCTCTTACGGATCTGACAGTCTTTACTGTATCCAATCAAGTTCCACACATCACATGTCAAACGAATCTCGCTCATACTAGAAGCAAATATCATCTTAAACCTCAAATAAAAACAATTTATACTGTATGTTTTCATGAGCATTCATGGGCTCTGTCCTAACCCAGGATTTGAGATCAGTTGTAGCGATCGTAGAGGTTTTACGTGCGCTCTGAGAGCACCTCCAAATCCTAAGGAATCGAGGTTACTTCGAACAATGAAGTCCTCCTCTCTTCTTTATCGGGCTCCTTCATTGTTCAATTTGTTGCCTATTTGCCTTCGTCGGGAATATGTAGGAGCTGATCCTCTAACAGCATTTAAGGCAGGATTGGACAAATTTTTGAATACTATTCCTGACCAACCCACTATTCAAGGGTTGTACAGATCTGCCAACAGTAACTCATTGGTAGATCAAATTTCATATAAACGGTAATTTTATAAACTATATTAATCATTAACTCTCTTTACAGGGAATCCCATTCCTTGTAGCGGTATTAAAAAATCCGCCCTCCCTTGCATGTACCTGAAATATTGACGAAATTTATTAGGCCCTTGTTCTAATTTGGATCAACAAAAGCCTGATTGTGTCCTTCGAGAATTATGTTTGAAAATAGCCGTTGAAAATTGAACGGCAAAATAGATTTCACTCATATTTCCAACCATTATTCATAAATTTGTTAAAAGTGACATTACATAAATTTCCGTGGTCTAGTTAACGGAACTCAATTACAAATGCGCCATTTTTTCTTCACCTCAAAATTATTCTCAAAAGTCTTCGGAATTTAAAAATGACTTCTCCAGCTCAATTTAGCAACCGTGTTAGGGTTGCCGAACAATGACCAATTCTCGCCATTTCAGTAAAACTGATGCCTCCAATTTTTTGCATCTTGAGTCGAAGCCAACAAGTTACATGACCTCGATCAAAACTGTGTGAAGACCCTTGGGTGTGAGCTCCCATGGGAGCAATCAAAGGGCTTTAGTCATTTCCCATGAGGGTCATGGGTTCAAGCCTTCTGCTGAAGCATCATCTTGCATTACATTAGATGGATTCGAGATGGTAAGGAAATATCAAGAACAACTCCAATTTATTCTTCTTTTTTGGCGCTTGTTGGCATCAGCACAACTGTTTGGATCCGGTTTGTGTTTGGCTCACTCAGTGATTGTTGAGTCAAGTTCGGACATTGTGCTCAAATTGTGGGATTCCCCTTCATTAAATTAGCACACTTTTTAGTTTCGGCCATGTCTTTTGCTTCGACTTTCCGAACAACTCCATTTCAAACAAACGAAGGAAAACCCGTCGTTGTGTATTCCAGTTTAAGTTTATTCCACCGAAGAGTGACCCAACATGGAACAGCGTGGAACATTGCCGCTTTAGGCATTGCCGTCCGCTCTCAACTCTTGGCATTTAATGTTTGATGAATTTGAATGTGGCCGAAAGACTGGAATTCAATTTAGGGCTCGTCGCATACTTGTTCGACTCGTCTTTGATCCACTTGGAGATAGTTATGTGGAACACACCTAGAGTGAGGCTTGTCACGAGACGCACGCGAATGACACAGCTCTTTTGTTCCAAATACCTCTTCCTTGCCAGCAATGAGACACAAGTTGCAATTGACCTTGAGAGAAGATCAGATGAAGGTTATCGCAGTTATCTAAATGGTAAGTCATGCACGAGGAAGTGCATTCTGACTTGGGATGTTCATACTCACTCGCGCAAAAATGAACGTGGAACAAAGGCAAAAGTTTTCAGCGTCTCTATTACAAAGACAGGAGGACCTCAAAGACTCGATGGCACCTCTCAATACAGAATTTGGGCATGGTCCTGGGAAACCCAATTTTGGGTTGCACGACCACGTTGTTTTATTGGCTGTAATCTCATGCAAAATTTAGATTTGATGGGAAAAATGCACTTTTCCAAGATACCTCAAGGACCAAATAGCCAAAAAGTCAAAGCAGCTTGAGCAAAAGCTCAAATTGGAACGTGGTACAGATCATTATGAGGACACCCATGAATTCTAAGGTTTCTTTTTGTAAGACAAAACGCAAGGTCCAAAATGGAACAAGCCTCTTTTTTGTTCGAGCTTGTTCTTTTTGCTTGGTTTCTCCTTGCTCTCGTTTGAAGCACGATCTGACATTTACCCGGCTGTAGTTAGCTCTTTGGAAATGGCCAAAGGTAATGGGCCTTGACTCCAAAACCATTTCCATGTCAACGACGGCCTTCAAGAAAGGGGCGGAACGAGAATTTTAAGAAATTAATCCGAGGCTCTCTCACCCCCCGACTCGAATTGCTTGCCTAGTTTTGTGTTGTCTGTAGGAAAATGATGGGTTCCCTCTTTTTCCCTTGTCCTTGTTTGCACAATGGAATTTGGGGGCCTCGACAGAATTTGAGTTGAGGCCAGCCCTTTCCTGTTCAATCTCGGCCCAAAAGTCTGGCACCAATCCAATCCAAGTCATTGTCCGTTGTTCGTCGTCGAAGTCCTTGGCATTGAACGAGAGCCTATTCCAGGAAGGATGGCCAATTAGCCTCAGGCTCATTCATTATCAATTGGGATAATCAGCATGATCTGATCTTGAACCGGGTATGGACATGGTCGAGTCCTCTTGGACGGACGGCTCTCATATCATCCCTGAGGGGCAATTGGGCTTGAACAAGGATATTGGGAGTGACACGACCAGATTTTATCGCTACTCATCCCAATGGAACAATTTGCTTGAACGGTTTGTCAGAGGGTGATTGTGGAACACGGAGCAAGAATGGACTAGAAACCAGCTCGATCTGGAAAAGTGACGGTGGGTAAATTGAATCACCTGGACCGACCTCATGCTGTCTAGAAGAAGGTTTGATTGCAAGCAATGCGTCAAATTGAGTCCCGGAGCAAGGACGAAAGTGGTGTGTTTGTGTGTTCATTGGAACACTTGCCAGCCTCCCTGAGGTCACCGCAAGACACTTGGGGCTCCCCAATAACCCTGAAAAAACAGACCGTGCCATTGCACCATTGCCCGAAAACATCTAAACCGAATTAGACATTCATGAGTAACTTTGAGGCTCTGGACCCGTTTTAACACCTTGCTGGCTTAATCAAACTGTTCCAAGAAAAGCTAATTAAGCCAGCCAGCCTCTTTTGAGAACAGTAAAACGAACATTTAGGCAAGCAGTGCACTTCAACAAAGAGAATAGAATCTAGGGAGCTTATATTGACCGTTCTGGACCAATAAAGCATCATTCATGAGCAAAATTGGACTGAGGCTGGTGGGAGATGTCCTTGCATGTACATAAAACCTTGGCCCTAAACAATCAAGGCTCGTTGGGGTGCCTTCACATAAAATGGTTTTCTGACAGACCTCGACGAATGAGGACTTAGGATGGATATTTTGGAGCAAATTAAGACAGCCTCCATCGGGAAAAGAGGTCTCTGGCACGAACGACTTTGGCTCATGCATTTTCTTATGAGGCACTGACGCTCGGAATGTCACTTGTTTTGATTGTGGGGAAGGGAGGGCTTTGGCATAAATCCTGTCAGGGGGTCTCACATTTCATCCGAAAAATAGTAAATGACAAGTCTGGGATTACCCTTCACTTCGCTGTCGGTTTTGCCCCCGGAAAAGCATCCTAGAGGATGATGGGTGAATGTGTATCTTGGTGTAACTCATTGGTATTCAGAAGGCCGAGGATGCAGTTTGTCCATGGTTATATTGGTTACATTCAGGTGGGTCAAGAGATCTAGATCCTCTGATCACTCTTCGGATCCTCCTGTCAGCCTAATGGACCCAATCTGAAGAGTGAGCCATGATTTGCTCAAGCTAATGGGAAACGAAAATCCGCACTTCAATCGGGAAAGAAGAACGGAAGAGGCACTTTCAAGGGGAAAGTTCTTTAATTGTAAGCCTCCCAAATGGAAATTTAAAACCGTGTTCTTTGTGGTCTTGGCCTTCAAAACTATATCCTCATCTTGGATGCAAATGAGGGCTCCACCATAAAAGGCTGAGTGCCAAAGGCTCAACGACTTTAAGTTGAAGAGCAGCCTTTCTTCAAAACACTTGTCAGTTGTCAAAAATGCCCAAACAATTGCCATCGGAAACCCATTAGACTTAACTGGCAGCACCCTTCAAGCTCTCGATTGGATATGTTCCCAATACTCTTATCGTTCTAAGTGATCTAATCAAATCCACTCTTTCAAAGTGGTCCAAATACATTTAGCTCCAAAAACTTGGTGAATTGGACGATGCAGTCCCAAACTTGTTTTCTTAAGTACTGTCATATATCTTTGTATGTTTTTTTCGTCGCCACAGTTTGGTAACATAAGTTTCGCGTTCCAAGGTGGAACTGGAATATGGGAAGTCGCAACAGACCCTCATTAAGAAGGCACACGGCGCTCTCGAATAATTGCACTTGGGACTAGTTTATGACTCATTTTTGGCACATTCTGCTCTACTCGCATTATCCACATGAATCCATATCTACAACCGTAAATAGTCTAACTGCATACGAAGGAACGAACGAGATGCTCCAACCATGTTTTAGTTGAAGGTCATCCCAGCAATGTTAAAGAATACTAAACAAGGCTGGATTGATCCCGGGAATATTAAGACATTGTTCCTCGGTTCTCACCATATGTAGGTTTCGCTTGTTCCATCGCTCAGCAATAAAGACCTCACTTGAATCATTCAAATTCTGTGGTCCCCTGTTTCTTTCCGAGACAAAAAGCCTTTTGTCGCGGACAAGGTGTTTGTTTCTTCTTTTTCAGACAGATTTTTTGCTAAAACAATTATGGTCCAAAGCTCCAAACACTTTCAAGGTTTGCCAAAGCTGCAATGAGGCCAGCTTTTTCATCAGACCGGGTAAAAAGAAAACAGGCCTTGGCGGTCCTGACTAAAGCAGGGGCATCGCTTCAATCTTAATCCCTGGAAAATGTGCCTCACTCAGACCTTCTGCAAAGAAACGCCTCAACCACGCTAAAATTTATGGCGCATAATATCGGCTCTGAGAGTCCTAACGATAAATATATCGCCTTTAAAAATCGCTTTTCTGTCGTGGTTAACTCCGCGTTTGTAGGTCGACATCTAGCAAAACATTGTTGAGGTATCGGATTGGCTGACTCAAAAGAAGGAGGAAAAGAAGGGGAACGGAATGAGAGCCTGTACATTAATGTACCATTAGGTCACATTTCTTTACACTTGACATGTCCATGCCTTGATCAATGAGACTACTCAGCTCAACCCAGAATCTCAGAGGTTTCGTCTCATGACCAAAACAGGGTTGTCGCATCTCTTCATTCTCGAGGAAACGCCGACATATCATATTTTACAAGATTTAGAGGCTAGAAAGTGTTCCACGTGGTTTAGACAAGAAGATCCCAATGGCAGTGATCTACTTGGAGAGTTAGTTGGCTTTCATGTCAAAAAAGAGCTCCTTGAGCCCCTGTGACTCTATTCATAAAGGGTTGATGGAAAGTGTCGAAAGGGAAAGGGTTGCATTTCTTTCCGTGGTTCCATTCGTCTTCCTTCCCCCACCCTTTGCTTTGGAACACAAGAAGAGGCCAACAGAGCCACAGAAAAGCTTCATTGAAAGTTGGCATTTGCAACGCATTTGGTCAAGCTCTCTTGGGAGTAGAGGATCCTTTCATAATGCTCGTCTCAGATTATACTCTGTCCGTCTCATTTGTCAGCACAAAAGTGGAAATCATCTTGGCATTTTCGAGATAGATCCAATTCGCTTTCATCTCAGGGAAAAATTAAATTTTTTTTTTGAAAATATTCAAGCGCCTTCCTGGAAAATGAAGCAAATCTTGTGAACTTCCAAATCTCACCTTCCAAAGTCATGCAATTTGAGGAAATCGAGCCATGAGTTGGATTTTGATGGATCGCAGTCGTCAAATAATATACCTTAAGTTTCCTAACTTTTAAATTGTTGCTTCGTGGTCGCTTTTGAACTGGGCAAAAAGATGATTTATTCCTTGTCATAAAAACAGGCAAAGTTGCAAGAAGCAAATCCATTGGTCACGGCTCAAGGCAATAATAAAAATTATTGGTCTGTAATTTGCAGGCATCGACACATAAATAGTAAATCTCAATTATTGCCAAAGCTTCATTGCCCGGAAAAATTGGAGCCGTATCCGGAAATGCACCTACCATAATTTTAACAATTGAACATGTTTATCGAGCATTTGTTTGAATATGAGAACCCACCAAACTCGTTGGTCTTCTCATGGTAAAACCAAGAATATGTTTCCTTCCATACAATATGTTCATTGAATATAATTGATTGTAACAACCACTGGAATATGGATAGAGACGGTTTAGAAACCACAACAAGATAGCAATTTCATAACAAAAGTAGCGGTGACGGCAGGAAAAGGCTTTTCCACTTCCGTCTTGACTTTGTCATGGAAAATGAGGCAATTAAGGGTGGTAGAATAAATGGGCTCTCCTCATGACAGTCACGACCTACTTCCTGTACCTTGTTTCATGTTCCTCTGTCAAGAGATCTTATCACAGAGTTCCAGCTTTAATTTGACACTCGTTGTTTCCTCGTAGAAATCGCGCGAGAATGAAGGTGCGAAATGGACCATTATGGGAACGCGTTTATTGCAATTGCAGAGAGTTGTTGCAACGTTGGCCATTTGTTCTGTGTCTTCCGATTTAGGCGTTGACCCTAGAAATGCACAATCTTTCTCGCATCCTCAATTTAGAGCAAGCGAGGGATTCGGAAGCCTTCAATCAGTGTTCGATAGATGTGGCAAAAACATCACTTCGGGAGGCACAATCCAAAACCACCCGACCAACCAAAGCGTCTAATTTGCCAGCTCAATGAAATGAACGGACGGACAAAGAAAAGGGGAGGAGAACAGGGGAGAGGGTGGTAATTTAAAGCTGCTGTATCATAAGTGGGCAAAAAATGGACCCTCACTTTCAGAGAGAGGGGGAGAAGAGCGAAAAAGCGGCCCCTCATTAAATGTTTCTTTTTTCTATTGGTGTCCAATGGCTTTGTATTCTTGGGCGAATCTCGGTTAGTGAAAGCTTTCGGTCTTAATGTTGGTAAAAATGAGTGGTTTCCGTCTTTTATGGTTATCCACAACTTCTAGCTTCTTTGGAGTGTTCGTTGGTCGGGTGTTTCGTTGGTTTTTGGGGGTCCAAACTTTTCTAGAGATCATCGGATCAACTTTCCTCGAACGTGGTATTAGTATCTGACCACTCTTGATGGAGCAGTATTACGTAGTACACACTGCAATTACGAAGGAATGTGAGGGCCTCCAAAGGCCTGGATTACTATTCTAACGAGCTACGAGTATAAATCACGGTCTCAACGAGCAATATGTCAACTCAAGACTGACCTCTGACATTAGTTTAGGGGTGGATGGCATTCCTGTAATGAGTTCGGGACGGCTCATTTCCCCCGGGGGAAATTCGAGTTCTAACTAGCCAAAGTACTTATGTGTACAGGGCATGTGAAGAAAAATCCCGACTGCCGAAAGTAGAAGTATGTCCATTTGAGTGAGTGTGTCCAATGAGATTGGGTGGAATCAATTTCCTTTTCTCTTCCCTGGAACTGGCCGCCCAAGGCTCGTGGAACACTCCTTGTTCCATCTTGAGCCTCTCCAACTGGTGTGCACATCTCTCTGTTCCCTCCTGGCTGGATTCGTAATGGTTCATTTCAACATGATTTTTCATCTGTTCATTCCTCAAATGATCCCAAGTTCATTGTCAGAAATGGAGAAAGAGAGAGAGGGAACAGACAGTCTGGAGGGAAAAATTCAACCTCGTGGCCTCGAAGGCTTACTAAGGCAAGACCTTGATATGAAAAAGGGATTCTCTGTTCCAGAGAAAACTCAGATGAAAATAATATCATCATTTGTTTCCCCGAAACTATCGAGCTCCACGACGTGATCCTCATTTTGAGCTGATCTATTTCCCATGAACCAAAGCGTGTTGGAACACAGGAAAAGAGATGCCTGTGGTACAAAATATTATTACAACATTTACAACGGATCTTATAATAAAACTCTCAATTTGTCAGGCACAAAAATTAACAATGGCAAGCAAGAAATAACAAAAAAAAAATAATATTCTTGTTTAGCTTTTTTATTTTTGTAAAAATCAAACATGTATAGGCAAAACAGTAATAAAATGACAATTGATGCGCGCTGGATGATTAAAATGTCTCGTTAAATGAATGACGGACCAGTTTTTTGCTCCAGTTTTCCATGTCATGGGAAACGAACTTACACTTTATGGTCTCATTTTGGATCGTCCTCGCCAAATCATACTAAACTGATGAAACGGCCTTTTCATTTTTCTCGTTACCACTTCATTGAACTCGAAACGGTTTCGACGTACAAATGTGGGTCAGTCGGAAAACGAAAACACTTTCCACTAATAAGGGATGCTTACGCTATCTTCCCTCAGCCTCTCCCCTTCAGTATACTGTACAACATGTACATTTACAAAAGTAGTATTAAGGTACGGCGTTTTCTTCTAGTTGGGAAGCTCGAGATCGACCCCAATTTTCCCCATAACCATCAAGTCCAAATGTCTTTCAGAGTGCTGTTTCATCAATCCAATTTGTTTTCAGAGCCATAAAAAGAGATTTCTGAGCTTCTTGGGAGTGTTCCATTCACTTTTCGCCCGTCTCGAGTAGAGATGTCAAAAGACCTGGGCCAACAAAGTAGTCTCGGTCGGCTCTTGTTGATCATTGAAACGATTGGATTCATTCCGTCTCGAGCCTTTGAAAAAATACGAGTGAACACTTCAAGGTCAGGCCCCCTTTTTTGGCTGTTCCAAAGGTATCCACGATGGTTTGCTATTCAAAACCAAAACCATGATGGATGTCAAGCCTAGCGAGGAAGTCAAACCCCGGAACATTTATCAAGCCACTCCACTTCCAATCCCGTTACTTTCCAAAGAAAACCGGGAGAGCAAGGCCAAAGGTCGAGCTCGAGACTTTTTTGCGCTTGATGCATGAACTGAAATCTGTTCCTGCGCCAAAAGTTCCAAAAATGACGACAACAACAACAACACTAACAGGTTCATGAACGAGGTCAGACTTTCTTTCCCCCTTTCTGCGTCTAGATCGTACTTTCCGAAATTTCAAACGATCCCACAGACCACAACAAAGCGTGTTTCAAATTCCAAGCACGTCAAACGGGCGAATGCTCTGTTTATTCCCCTGGGGGAAAGAATCGCCTTGGAAACTCGGATTTGACATATATTTGACGATGATCTTTGCACATTAAGTAACACTATATAGCTCTGAATAGAATCACACTCGGACAAAAAAGCGGTAAAATAATAGAGATGATGCAGTAGTACTGATAGGTTAGATAAATGGAGTCATTTTTCTTGTCCGATGAGCCCACATTTGCTCGAGGGATTCAGTGTCACCATAGTCTTGAATTGGGCCTTTGAATTCGGTCCAAATGGGTGTTGTACAATGTTTCTTCTCGACACTCTTGTGGTGTAATCTAATCCCCATTTTATTGTGGGTTCTCGCTTCTTTGAGATCTTTTTCGAGCGATGTGGTGACGACGACGTCGACGACAATGTTGATGATCATGATGATGGTGGTTTTTGAGCTTGACACTCCACAACTCGGTTGGTACAAATTTTCTTTTCCCTAAAGCCACTGGAAAGCGTAATAACGGCCCTCAAAAGTTTTCTCTCTCTCTATCTTCTCTGGAGTTCTACGTGACATCCAGTGTAAGGATTCCACCAACGAGACTTCAAAAGTCCCATCGCCAAAGTTCCTGATAGCGGACTCAATTTCAAGGCTAAAGCCGCCCGTAAAGCTGACATTTCACCTTTTCTGCGACCAACCTCACACTCTTTTGCCAACGGTCTTTAAGGTCAACGTGAATCATGACCACTGGTCCTCTACATATCAATCCAAATAGCTATTAAATAACTCATCGAGTTCAAAACTCGAGATGGACTTGTATCCAAATGGAAGAGGCACTTCCACGGCCATGGCCACTCAAATGCTCCACGATTCGGTGCTCAGATCCCGGCGATCTTCTCCGGGTGACGATGAATCTCCCATGGATTACGCCCCAGTGCAACAGCAGAAAAAGGCTCCCGTTGTGATACCGCCCCCCATTCTCCGCCCCCAACATGTGTATGCACCCGTGGCCCCACTGGGAATGCTTACGTTGGGCGTGTTTTCCAAGAACAAAGAAGAAACCGATGAGGAGAAAGAGATCAAGAAATATGCCGTTGGACGTGAGGCCCTTGCTTTGTTGAACGGATGCTTCATACTTTCTATGACCACCAACGCTAATCTGATTTAGGGACTGACTTTTGTGTTCTCTGTCTTTTTCAGCGGATGTTGAAGGTCCTGGACTTTGTGCCGCCATTCTCACCTTTGTCTCATTAGTTCTGGTTCTTGTGACCATGCCTCTATCTCTCTGCGTGACGGTGAAGGTAAGGCAATGCGCCATTTTAAAGGGGAGTTGAGCAGAACTGATTGGGTTTTATGAAATCCAGTGTTTGATATAATGTTGAAGGACTGAAAGGACTTTTTTTTCACTCAAAGGTTGTTCAAGAGTACGAGAGAGCGGTTGTGTTCCGATTGGGTCGCCTTCGATCTGGAGGTGCCAAGGGTCCGGGTTTGTTCTTCATCATGCCTTGTGTGGACACCTACAAGAAAGTGGATCTTCGCACAGTTTCATTTGATGTTCCGCCTCAAGAGGTAATTCCATTTTACTTCATTTCAGTGGCATCATTGGACAGGGCTAGGGTTTATTGCGTGTCAAGTACTGTAGGTTTTATTGAAAAAGAAAGGTGTAGAATAAGCTTTGCACGAGGACGATCTAATGCACCAAAACGTCGTTCCTTCATCGAAGCAAGTTGATGTAACTTCACTCTTCATTATTTCAAAGGAACATTTTTTGATCCAATCAAAACTTTGTTTTTTTTTCAAAAAGGAACTTAACTTTAAACAGTCATTGCAAGTTTTGCAAACGCTTGACATTGTGCTGGATATTGCAGGTTCTCTCTCGTGATTCTGTGACAGTCAGTGTGGATGCCGTGGTGTATTATCGAGTCTCCAACCCAACCATGGCCACCAACAATATTGAAGATTATAGGTTTGTTCCAAGCCTCCCATGCGTGTTTGCACGTTGTTTATTCACTTGGCGTCATATTCGCCACAGCATTTAAATGATCTCTTCCCTGACCTTGAAGACCAAGGCCCTCGGTTCCATGATTCACGCAACAACGATTTCGAACAAATTTTAGTAAAGACCAAGACATGATTACGAGCCTCAGCTCGACCTTGGCCTTTTCCAAGCATCTTTCTTGGCTCTAGAGAACTTTGGAGACATTTGAACTTGATCTATGATTCTCCTCAAAAGCCCCCAAATGAGGGTGAAACGTACACAGTGTGACTGGCTTTAGGGTTTGAAAGTCTTGTTGTCTTGTTCCCTTGCAGTCACTCAACTCGACTTTTGGCAGCCACAACGCTTCGAAATGTTCTGGGCACGAAAAATCTCGCCGAGATTCTGTCGGAACGAGAAATTATCAGTCAAGTCATGCAGAACGCTCTCGACGAAGCCACCGATCCATGGGGCGTCAAGGCCGAAAGAGTTGAAATGTAAGCAGCTAAAGACCGAGTCGTCATTTAGCGGAACAGGCATGTATGGCATAAGTAACCAATGTCATGGTTGTTCCATTTCAGCAAGGACGTCCGATTGCCCGTGCAACTTCAGAGGGCAATGGCTGCCGAGGCTGAGGCTGCTCGAGAGGCCAGAGCCAAGGTAACGACAATCGGATGACTTTTCTTTGAAATATCAATAGCTTCCTTTACCAGATAAATGGAATGAAAGTGCTCGAAGTTTTAAGACTTGAAGAGAACAAGTTTAAAAATGAGATCTGAGGCGACCAACTTTGTGACAAAAACTAATTTTCTTCATTGAAATTCTAGGTCATAGCTGCCGAGGGAGAACAAAAGGCATCACGAGCTCTCAGGGAAGCCGCAAGTGTCATTGCCGAAAGCCCTTCAGCCCTCCAGGTACCATCCCAATAAAAAAAGTTTTACTTTGACTTTGCACGGTCCGCTTCTTGAGGCAAATTATTCACCCCGCGGTTCTTTTTTCTTTATTCCGACTAGAATCTTCTTTGATCTTTTGGTACATACTAGAGACTAGTGCATACTACAGGGCTAACAGAGAAATGCCACTCCAGTTCAATCTGTGGAGGTTTGTTTTGAACACACTTGATCAGCCCGGCAGCAAGGGTGTCACGTGACTTGATTCATCATGTGTTACTCATGTCTGAGCAAAGCAGTTGAATGAGCAGTTTCGCCATTGACTCCCTGAAAACGCAAGTTCTGGTTTTAAATTATGTAACTCAGTGTGTTCAACATCAAATCACATCGCACGCACAATGCAGGCTTAGTGGTTCTCCAATATTTTCGGAGTGTCATTTTTTTGTTAGCCCTCTAGTGCATACAGGCTTCAAACTAGGTTTTCGAGGTTTCGAGGAAGTGAAGCAAATATCACGCAACCTACCAGTTCAACAAAGTCGACAAGATGATTGTGAACCATTTTTGTATTTCTCTTTTCAGCTTCGATATCTGCAAACATTGAACAGCATTGCTGCCGAGCACAACTCAACCATTATCTTCCCTATGCCCATGGACATTATGAGTCATTTCATGGGTCGTAAAGGTGGTGGAAAAATGGACAAGCAAGCTTAGATGGCCATGTTTCCCATGCACCACCAAGCCAATCTCAAAGCCCATTGATAAGTACCTTGGGCGAATACTTGAAAATTTAACTAGAATACCAATTGAGAGATCCCAAATTATCCCCCTTGCTCGCTCGCCTAGATTTCTCTCTCCCTTTATTGACCCCCAAGAATGTCCCTGCATCAGAATCCAACTATTATGTTTATGATCCTCATTCGTCTTTTTCGAATCTACTATTAGAGAAGCCCTTAGTTCAATTTGACTCTGTTAAGAATTTCGTCTCATTGAAGTTGAGTCCAATTCTCCCCCAATTGATTGCTCTTGAAATTTGTATGAATTTCTACTGTGATATACTCCATCAACCAACTAACACTGTCCGCACTAAACTCTTAGTGCTGTAATAATCTGTCTGATTTATCAAATACATACCACAGCAAGTCTGCTCTTCAATGCGTTGTTTTGTTCAATCTTAGTACAAGTTGTTTTGGAAAAATGCAACATTACTTTATGGTGCAGGATCTTGGAATTTCTCAAGCGCAACTTGACTTGACCATTTTCATGCATAAAATGTACCTACAAATGTTGGCATAAACTAGTTTGGAAGTAACACAAAAGGTTGAGATGGCCCACTGATTCCTCTCTGGTTGGTTCAAGAAGCCGAGAATGGCCACGATAAGTTGGAACACGCTCCAAAACTGGAACAAGGAATCGAAATGGAATTTCAATTCCAAATCTTCACAAATCTTCTCACGTTTTGCATCGGTCGAGTGGTTTGGGAGGATCGGACAAAAAGAAGGGGAAAACGACAAAAGTGGAAAAAGCAGGGGGATTCCCGGGTTCACGCATGCACACCTTGGAGAGTGAACATGGTAGGTGTGGAATGGTTTGAAATAGATCCATTGATCTCACGAGAGGCACGACAACGATCCACTGAGGACACTGACCCTTTTCAGGTGGAAAAGTTTAATCAGCAATGCAAAAGGAATTGAGCAAGATCGTTCCCTGGGGACCTATTTTCCAGAAAAATACTACCCTCCTCGATCCCAGAGTGTCCAATGTGCCACCCCTTTTTGCCGGTAAAAAGAAGGTTCCAAGTGTTCCACTTCAGCCAAGAGGAGCTCTTTATGCGAAAAAAAAATGTTCCTTTATTCTGGTTCACATGAAAGCCAGTGGTGGCATTGTCTAAAGCCGCTCACTCCAACAACCCCCTCTTCAATTTTTGTCATAAGAAGGTGGAAATGGAACATTTTTAGACAGGAACACTCACTTCACTCTTTTTGGTCCAAAGTGGATTACGTTAGTTCTCTTCAAGGAGATTCAACAATGGTGGGTGTTGAGTGGAAATTTATTGGCTCGTTTCCCAGCATGGCTTCTTCATAACCAGCCTAAACATGACGGTTCCTCCAATGATTCTTGTATTGGCTCATGGACTACATACAGTACGGTAATAGTAATAGGAAAAACAATAACCGTTTTCCTCCCTTATCAAATCCTTACGCTTGAAACCTTCCGAGCACCAACAAAAGTAAAGGCAAGGCAAACTTTGATTGCTTTTCTCCCTCTCCTACTTTCTACGTATGTCCCTTCTTCTGCGCTTTGGTCTCTTTCGGGTAGTTCCATATGAATTTGGCACTCGAAATGGACAACCGGGCACTCCATCCGCTCTTTTCTTGGAAGTCGCTTCACCTCTCTTTGTGTACGAAATAGAAAACATCCCAAGTGTCACTAAGTAAAGACGAGAACTGACTTTCAAAAGAACATAGATGCTGTGATTGATTGAACCGTCCAAGAACTTGCACCATCCAACCCTTCCTTAAGTTCCATTAATTCCCGGCCTTTAAAAGAGTCTAGGTGACAAGTTTAAAGGAGCTTGTGAATCATCCCCTGCCAAGTTCGATCGGATCATCTTTTGGGGGAGGATCGGCCAAAAACGACTAGAAGGGGGAGGAAAGTCTTTGGACGAAGAGCAAAACTGTCAAGAACTTTTTTGGTCACGGCCCATGAGCCATTTGAGATCACTCAACAAAATTAGCGAGAGTCTGGGTGGGTTTCAAAAATAAAAGGAGAGTAGACCGAAAAAAAAATCAAGAACACGGAAGCACGTGGTATAAAAACCCCTCATGGAATGTCCTCTTCGGAATGGAGATATAAAAATTGCTTTTAAAGTTGGGATCAGTACGATTGGGATCAAATTAAAAATTTGACTCAGGAACAAATCAATTGTGTTATTCTGTAAATGAGACGTTTTTTTCTGTCTTGGAACTTCTTAGATTCAATTTTGAACTCAATTGGATTCTGGAGTGAAAAGATAAGCCCTATCAAAACAATGTCCGGAAGATAACAAAAAATGAATGAGTTCGCCCCTTTTGTATTTGAATAATCAAACAATCTTTTGTATTTGAATAATCAAACAATCTTTTGTATTTGAATAATCAAACAATTACCAGAAGAAGGATAATTCATTCATTCTGTGTAGAATTAATGATGAATCAAAACATCCAAGGAAATTTCAAAAAATACACCTTGGGGCCGATCATTGTACTAAAATGTGAGGGGTTTTTTTGCAACCAAAACATTGCTTCGTTGAATCTCATTGTAGGAATTGGAGCCATCCTATAGTTTCATCGTCTTCTTAAATTTAACACTTGAAGTGTCTTGAAATTTTAAAATGACTTCAAAACTCAAATCATTAAAGTGGAGGGTAAATAAAGTTGATTGCAAATATCTTAGCCACATCAAAAAAATGTTTAGTTTCAAACAATTTGTCTTTCTTTAGCATAAAATTGTGGGTCTTCAGATTGTGGCGCATTGAAGCTCGTAATAAAGTAATCATTTATATTTTTGGCTAAAACCGACTTTGTCTAAAACCTACTTCAGTTTAAAAGCGATTTCTCAAACAGTTTTGTGAGGATTTTGTCTCTCATATCGCCCGATTAAGTTGGTTTTCGTGCAACACTAGCTATTCAGCATTTATTGCCAAATGTTTTCTTTCCTTCAATTCACTTAAGAAAGACAAGTTCATGAATGGGGGTTGTTTTTCTATTTCGCAAAGTCTGAATGCTATCATGACCAAAAAGGTAGGTTTGGATCGACTTCAAGACTTGCTGAAGTTGCTTAATCTTCAAGTTCAAAAATTGGGAACATCAGCCAAGCAGTCACTAAAAAAATTCGGCTGTTTCCCGAAAATCTAGAGAAAAACGAATGAGAGATTGTGTTGCATTTTGCAATTGTTATAGGTATTTTCTCACACTTCATGATAAGGAGTTTGTGTGTTACTTTCCTCAACTGAGGGGTAAAGTTTATTCAAGGGTCGATTGTATGATTAAGAATTCTGTTCAAGCTCATCTCGCTTTCAGACAAGAATTTGAGTTCTCAGTGACAATTTCAGCATGTTGAGAATGTGGAAATTGATCGTCAGCCTCTTTATTTTCAATCTTATTCTTTACGTTGCTAATGTGAACGGTATGAACATCACTTCGCCAATTTTAGTCCTTCCCGGTGAAAATCTTACTACCTCTAGTTTGATTTGTTCCAACGGTGACAATGGTTTTGAGACTTGCACTTGGACCTCCAACAACTTGGATTTAACATATAATTCAGTACGTGACACCGTTAACATCTGGCGAGATAATGATAATTGCTACTTGACTCTCGAAATGAAAGAGGAGGAACGAATTCAAGATTGTAATTGTACTCTGAAGGATGAAAATGGGACAACATTTTCCCAAAAGACTTGGATCGTAATCTTAGAAGATGAAACACCTCCATTTCAAGCTGACCTCCACACCACCTTTTTCAACAGGAGCTCCATCGATGGGAAGTTGATGCCCGGCTTCACCATCGTACATCTTTCACTCACATGGCCTGTTCCAAATTTGCAGTTTCAGTGTTGTTTGAAAACCAATTGCTCAAAAGTGGTAAACAAAACCCAAGATTTAGAAACATTTCCAAAGGATGGTAAGGAAACATCTAAATTTGAGCTTCAAATGATCATCAACCCAGAAGAATTGGCTTCGAATGTGAGTTGTACTTGCCAAGGATTCGATTGGAATAAAACAAAAAGCGCTGGCAAATTAACTACGGTCGCTCAATTTAAGCCATTTCTTTATCAAGTAACACCAACGAACATCAGTATAGTTTCCAACCCCACCGTGGAAGAGGTTACTGTAGATTCAAATGAAATTCTCCAAGGTACCATCCAAGAGAACGGAGCCATGACAATCTTTAGTTGGAAATGTGCACCTGGCAAGGAGCACGAACTTAAAGCAAATGGCATTAATCTTACATTCTCTTGTCCGAAAACAACAACCACAACCACAACCACAACCTTAAATGCAACAAGTGGGTGGTCATCAACCACCGATATGATGACAATAATGACATCTCCGACAGACTTCACGGAGACTCTTAATATGACAAGTAAAGGAGAAGAAGATGCCAAAAAAAGTAAACTCAATGTGATTTTTTTGACAATAATCATTGTCTGCTTGGTCGTGTCCCTGAGTTCGTTTTTGAGATACCATCTGAGGGGGAACCATTGTTTTGCCGGGTCTGTCACGAAAGTCTTTAAAATAATAAGGATAGCTAAATCCGAACACAGAGAGTTACTAGAACCTTTAAGGCCAGATTTTGGATCAAGAGGACCAAGTTTTGGAACAAAGCAAGAGCCAGTTTGAAGTTTATAGAAGAGCAAGAGCGATTTAAAGCGGGAGCCAAATATTTTTTGTTGTTGGTTATAAATTGCATTAACTATGAATCATGAAACTTAACTTTTGTGTCAAAATTATGCAAATGTTAGTTGAAACATTTGAACTGCATGAAATAAATGAAATGAGGGTTTAATCGTACATAAGACGGAAGCAAACTTCTTGCTTTCTTATCAACACATTTCTCTCCTTTGGTTGGATGTCAAAGATAAACATTGATAATAAACAGTAGAGT
Organism: Tigriopus japonicus; assembly: GCA_010645155.1. Classification (NCBI taxonomy): domain Eukaryota; kingdom Metazoa; phylum Arthropoda; class Copepoda; order Harpacticoida; family Harpacticidae; genus Tigriopus; species Tigriopus japonicus. Next base: position 9,853,871 of record CM021321.1, read on the forward strand.
GACCTCATAAAAACAATTTTACCTAGTGTATAAATCGAATGCTCAGCTTGAGATAACCTTTCGTCGTTAGCTTTTTCATGAATGTTTTGTTACGTCCCTCTTATGATTATTCCATCTGAATCGTTCCTAAATGCCAAGATAAGATTAGACTCAAGCTATATATTTCGGATTGCTTATTTGAGATTCTACCGGTTTTTGAGATGAAGATGCACTGCGAATCACTTACTTGAATTCAGTAAATTTAGCTAGGAAAAAACCTCCAAGACATGTTTGAAAACAAATACTTGAAAATCTACTTTCACGTAAGTGTATTAGGTGTGACAAAAGCACTGTTGTTTTGAATATTTCGGAAATGTATTGTATATTGCAGATATATTTTTCACAAGCTTCTTGTTCAGCATTCTCAGAGGGTCAAACAGGAGGGTCGTTCCATCATGTTAGACAAATGGCTAAATATTATTTTAACAGCTTTTGGGAAAACAACCCCATGAATTGAGTAGAACGTGACACTTTTTTGCTGCAAATGGTAAATATTGGTAATTGTTGGCATTGAAAGACGGTTCAAAACTATATTTTGACTCCAAAGAGTCGAACATGGAGGGTGACAGGAAGCCGGAATCGAACCCCTGTCATCCGCACGGGAAAACGACGCATTTCGCACTACGCCATGCCTCACTCACCCAAATCAAGAAAATCTTTAAGAAATGTTTATATAATGTTTTGATTAAGATTACATCGTGTTTTGTTAATGACCTAATTAACATAAATGCATGTGTAGTGTTAACCTCACACCTCAAAACTGGTCTCATTTTTTTAAAATTAGAAATTGACTTTTCCAGCTCGAATAAACATCGTGTTTTGTCTCAAAGAGAAGTGTAATAAGGCTGACAACTTTGCTAAATTATTTATCAAATACCTGCGGTTTTTTTCAAAGGCAAAACTGCAGCTGAAGTAGTGAGACTATACTTTATTACAATTTTCTCTAACTTTGCTTCCACCATGCTTCCAAATGCCCTCAACAACTGATGAACTTTTTTACTAGTGCCTTAGTCCCGCTAAACCTTAAAACAATAAAGAATACCGTCACTCTGCCAATTTAATTGACTCTGAAATCACAATTCACAAGAAAAACAAGCCTCCTTATGATATTTCATTATTGCTGTTGTCATGATTTATCTCTTAAATACATTGTTTTGGAACCGAAACAAATCCAGATCCGGCCGATAGAGGGAGCTTCTTTGCTAAGGGTGCAAAATCAAAGGCACACTCCCCAGTGTTTGGCTTGAAAATGGCACTTTGACAATGATCATCATAACAGCATTGCGATTGGCAATCTCGTACGTCAGAGGCGGTCACCAATTTCCCAACCAAGAGACCGTCAGAGGCTGGATCATTCTTCTCACCAGAGGTAAATCCAGGGATCATAAATCTGGCAGTAGGAGGAAAGGTCCGTAATACACAAGCGCCATCTGACGTCCTCCGGATGAAGAACTATCAAAAGACACGTTTTGTTCATAGAACATAAATTAAAGAGGGAGTACTTTGTGCAACCATACCGTGCAAGAGGGCGTAAATCTGCATTTGATACTACAGACTTCAGGTGTTTGTTGTGGTCCAAATTCGCTTACAAAGAGGGCGTTATCAGACTCACAAGTAAATGGACCAGCCTCACAAATGTACCGATGCATCCCATGACAATCAGCATCTGACCAAGCCTTGTGATTGAATATTCGAGTCGGTGGAACAAAGGCCAAAATACAGTCGCCTCGATTATTGGGCGAATTCGGAAAGTAATCCGTAAAAGGGACTGGAATTGAACTAGTTGCATAAAGGGCGCTGAAAAGAAAATATTGATTTTAAGTTATAGAGTATTTCTTTTAATTGAAAGGCATGGTTTACCTTGAACCGGTCACTTTCAACCCAATGTAGCTTGCTCCAAGGACCAGAGAATTGGAAAGGATCAAGTCTTGTTCCAGTTTGGACTCAGGCTCAAAAAGTCTTCCCCCAGGAACTGATTCGCAATCATTTTGGGCATCTTCGAACTTCTTAATTGTGGACTCAAATTTGATGCATTTTCTGCCAAATTTGTTGTAACCACTAGGACAAGCTAAAGTTTGGGTTTGTTTAAGAATAAAGGCCTTACATTAAGAATCTATGAAGCTTAAAAGATTTAGTTATCAAACTTAGAAATAAAATTATTTACTATTTTGTCCGAAGGTGAGATGAAGGGTAAGACCAATGAGGAATGCTTTGGTAAAAGTCTGCATTCTTGCAGAGATAACACAAATGATTTGAAAAGCCTTATTGTCAGTATTATATAGCCTTTCCAAAATTGAGTTCGGTGTTAACGTAACATTGTAGCTTAATGATACCCGAGATCTAACAATTCAAAGCATGTGTCCGCATAAGAATGTCTGCATAAAAGCAATTGAGGGTGTACATCAGCACTCGGTTACATCAGTGCATTGATTTTTATGTCAAGGTTTCACCAAAAAAAAATCGCAATGTGATATTCTTTACATATTGCTAAATTATGTACCAGTTTCCAGGCACATTCTGAAGTTTAAGGGAAAAGGTAAGATACGAGCAATTAACATCAGATCTTGGCCATTGCCCACTTCATTTGTGGGTGCAAATGGTATTTTGTTGACCAAGTTTTCCTTTTTGTTACTTCTGTTTGAGATTATCAACCCTGAAAATCTGTTCAACCATGCACATTGGCACCATCTGATTTGCATGGTTTGCTTACTGAATTTGGGTTTTAAGAGCTTTGTTCACCTCAAGTCAGTCCATCATCAGTTTGTGTAGTGGCTACTCAGTGCCTTAGTATAAAGGCCTGCCATGACTTCTTATCAGGATCATTGCTCATCAATGAGATGGAGGCTTCAGACGTACAGATTACTCTGTGAATGAGATGTTCTGCCAGTGAAGAAACTGATTTGCAAAGTAATAAATAGATTTGTTAGGCAAGTTATTTGCATGGTAATAAAGTATGTTGTAGGTCAATAATTTTTTGGACTTAAGCTCCTCGGAAGTTCTTTTCGAAATATTTGTCAAGCAAAACATTAGTAAGACTAGTCCTAAACACAATGCTAGCAATTTGAAAAATAAATAAAGCCATCATTTCTAGAAATGCTCTCTCCCAAAACACAAGCAAACCTAGAAACGTAAACAATAATGTGAAACAGATAAACTGATTGTGAGTGTCATTAATGGCAAGTCAAAAAATCACACCTGTTGTAAATTGACAAGCCTAAAAGGACTTACTTGCAACTTCCAACTGTGTTAAGACGACACGGGCAAAATATGGTGCTATTTTTTGTTGTATCTTTGGATCTCCAAATAAAATTGCATACTGGATTTGGTTTGATTTTGATGAAACAACCTTTTAGTCGAGCCTTCCAGTCAACGTAAATTACTAGTTGCCAAAAATGGTAAGTTGGTTTATCTTTCATTGGTTTGGTAAGCAAAACGTAATAGAAATGAAACAATTGTAACTGTAATTAAAGTCAATTAGATTGCCGGACGATGTAATTGTAATCAGTTACATTTTAAGACAAAGTAATTGTGACTGTAATGAATTACATTTTTCAAGCAATTGACCCAACTGTGATCAGATAATACAACCATTGAAGCGATTTTAACTAAATTCAAAAAATATCTGAAATACACTTCATGTACTTCAGATACTTCAGAATCAAACTCTTGATTATCGACACTTCTACAGCAATTGATAATATTAGAAAAGCTCCATAAAAGGAATTGAAATGTCAAGCTTACAAATGACAAAAATAGTCATTATGATAATAATAAACATTTCATAATAATAATAAACAAAATAAGTTTCACATTCCTTACATAAAAACCCTAGCCATTTGTCCTCGTTTCAGATCCTTTCTTTTCCAGAATCAACTCAAATTAAAGAACCAATGAACATATTTCCCCGATTTCTAGCCCATTTAGCTCTTTAATATCCAGCTCTAATGACAATTTCATGATGAAAAACTTACTAATATTGTACCTTTAACATTTGAAGCAGACGATTAGTCTGTCGTGGAGACCCATGTCCCCATAAAATGAATAGCTAGTCATTTAATGCCTCTCTTAACATGAGGGATTCTTAAGGAATTAGTTTCATTAGATTTCACCAAACCTCTTAAGCCAAGAGGAACCCAACCCTGCCAATATTTCAATGGACGGTTGCCAAGGAAAAATAAATACATGGATGTCTCTCCTGGGGTTCTGGGAGTCCTGGGTCTGGTCCTGGGTCTGGGGGGTTGGGATAGGGTTCAGATATGGATTTTATTATCAATAATCTAAGAACTTTAGGATGCCAGTCATGCCTAATTACAGCATGTTACGGTCACGAGAAACATTATTTCGAAATTCGGATTACTCTTAGTACACACGTGAAGTAACGTGAAACGCGTGCAGAAATCATCAAAGAGATTGAATGTTTGAAGGGGACCCTTGGTACATTCAGAGCTCTCTGATTTGTTCCCCAAAATTTCCTAAAAAACGTCAAAATTGCCCTGAAAATGACCCAAACTTTGACTTTTTAGAAAAAATACCCCCAAAAATACCAAACTTTTTTTATCAATTGTGATTAACATAATAATCCTCCCATGGATGCAGAGTCTCCATATCTTGCTTGCAATTTTGCACCAAACTTGCACTTTTTGGGGTTTAGTTTGCGCAAAAATTGCGCAAAAGACACTATGGTGTAAATTGCACGGTTTTAAAAATATTGCAGCATTTTCCCCCATCTATCTGGAGGCATTGTAATGATGTGTTTAGAGTTCAAGTTTTGGTAAAGTGTTGCGACATTGGTCTGCGTTTAGGTTTCTGGGCCAGAAAGCTTACCTCACACATACTTTTCCAAGGAAAGTAACATAAACTCTAAGTAAAAAATGTCAGCACTGAAAACTCAATACACATCAGAACTTTTTAGACCTTTTCGCAAAATTTTTCACTGCATGAACAAAATTTATCTGTCTAAGAGCTTCGACTTCAAGATTACCCAAATTTCGGTGTTTTGGTATCTTACCAATTGACGGATTTTTATACCAAAGGGGTCTAAAATTATAAAGATTTGGTAATATTACCCAAATGTGAGAGCAGTGTGCACATTTATAAAAAAAACTCGCATTTTTTTGCTCACAAAACATTATTTTGAACTGCAACCGATCATCTGCGACTATTTTAAGGTTCTAACCTCATCCAGTAAAAACTGGCCTATCTTCGCCCAAAGCCATGTCCAATCCTCTGGTTAAAAGTATCCTTGATTAAACTAAACGACATAACGCCAAAATTTGCGCTTTTTCTCGACTGTGCTTCTGCACCAGAAGAGGATCGTATTGGGCCCGAGATCTAGAGGTAGTCAAATCTTTAAGTAACTCCACTGATTGCGTTATTTTGCCAATAAGCCAATTAGTTAAGTCAGATAAGGTTCAAATTTAGAAAGTTTGGGATTAAATAAGTGTAAAGGTTAGGTCAGGTTTAGGTTAGGTTCGAGACTTTAAAGAAAGAAGTGTCTCCTTTCCTGTGCTTTTCTTCTTTGGTGAGTCATAAATTCGTTTAGAGCATTGCATAGGATCCAACAGATCCTCTAAATCCAATCCGAACTGCATTTTCACGATCCGAATCCGAATTCGAAAGCTTCCAATCAATCCGAATGAATCCGATGCACAACTCTAATTCCAATGTAATGTAACAAGTAGATGTAAATTTGTGAATAAATGTATATTTATGGTAAGAAACATGTCAAACGTATATTTATCATGGATAATTTAAAACATGTAATGTTTTCCGTCGACCTAAAGTAGAACGAAAACCTTGGAAGTAACTCACAAAATAAGTTTGAATTTTAGTTTAAGGCTTTAGAACAGATAGGTATAATACGACTTCCCCTTTCAGAAAGCCATATTTTCAACCCTTATCAAATGTCCAGACTTTGACTTGGCAATTTGAAGAATATCTTTCCTTTTACGCCTGTTTAGTCAAGGCCTTAGGCCACCTTCTGGTTGAGGAAGCGTTCATTTCGGCATTCATGAAACTTTTACCTCCTGTGGGGTATATTGAGGTCCAATGCATAATTCATAGCGATTCCATTTGAGACATACATCCATGTACAGTATCCCTCATATCAAATACCCCTATTTACCCAATATGAACTGCCAATCCGTCTCAAATTCTACCTGGGCAAAAGAGGATTCTGCCAATCAAGTGATCTCCGAGTCCAGAACGCGAAAAGAGCTTACTGACCCATTTTTAAGTACTCGAACAGCTAGCTGGACATGGAGTGCTAGCCCTAGTTTGGGAATTCATCCTGGGCCATAAACCGTGTCTAGGTCGGCGACGTATGGCATGCGTAAGCAAACATGTACTACATATATATGTACATGTATCCATGCCCGGCATTCGAGCCCTATCTGCAAGCAAGCAATGAAAGAGAACCCAAGTTTGCTCCTCCTTCCTCGTAACTGGACTTTCACCGCCTTGAGCGACCATTGAGAATGGCTGAGATTAACAGAGTGTGTGTGAGAGAGGCTTGGTTGCCTGATTGGTTGGTTGGTTGTTTGGCTGCTAGGTAAGACTTGGTGTTCACCAGGGGTTCGCATCATAAAACTGTATATGTATGATTGGGTGGGAACACGGTAGAAGTTATTCTTGGACACATGAATTATTAGGCTATGGAAAAAAGAAGTGTTATGAAACCATTCGGGAAAAGATGTTCAAAACATTGCTTATAAATGTTTGAAGGCATTACTGTGTTCGATCATGGAACCCTAAAATAATTTATTGCCAGCATCGTAGTTTATTGCCAGCATCTATCGAGAAACATCTTGGAGTGATTCAAATTTAAAAAAGAATGCTGAAATTACTTATGCCTTTGACAAGTTTCAAGCATGACACCTCAGATATTCAGAAAGGTGGTCACAAAATATATTTTTCTTCATTTTCTTTGCCTAACAAATGCTTTCTGTCTTGATCAATAACAAATGTGTTGAATGTTACGAACTTACTCTCTCACAAGGAAACTGGTTTTGACCATGGCCTTGATTGATGGTTCAGGATTATCTGGATTCCATTTCATTTCCAATGTGATCGTCGAACAGATTTACCTAGTTTTACAACTCCTAAATTCTTGCCTCGGGTTGACACCGATCAGGCTCGAAAAGAATAGAACCATTCAGTTCTTTTAATTGATGTGAAATGACTCTGCTGAAATGTTCGGTATTTTCTGGTCCGTTCACTCTCCGAGTAATCCACAGCCTGGAACACTAAAATTGAAGCTTTGGTTAAGTCAACATCTATTTCGATTTATGTTCTTTATAAATAACATATATCAATGGATCTTATTTAGTGTTTTGAAATCCATTTCCATCTGACTATGTTTTTGCTTCAAATGTCAGCCTAAGTGAGATATAAGAATATCATTTTCATCATTAACTACATCTGGGTTTGTCAACCTAGGAGCTTTTGAAAAAGTCCAAAATAGTGGGCCTCAGAGTCATTGGGAGTGCTATGTTGTATTTTTTGGGCCTCAACCTTGATGAGCATTGATTACATTGTGGGTCTTGGAAGCCGGAATATCTCATTTGACGACCCTTGAAAAGACCAACTCAAATCTGATGACCATTAACCCGTAATCTGCTGTCCATCCCTAGCCATTAATTTTCTTAGACTATCCTTACAATGGTGCCAAGAAAAATTCTTGTATCAGGGGTCTTTATGAATTAAGAATGCACCGGTGGTTCAAGTGATCTCCTCAAAAATCTTTTGGTGGCTGGATGAAACAAGAGAAAAGGCTTGTTTGATAACAGTAGGTGGCTCGTGAGAATTTGGGCAGTTTAAGGCTTTTTGCCTCTTACAGACAGCCCTTATGACTTTTATATTTTGACAATGGTTGAATTGCAAGTTTGAGCACTTTTGGTTAGGATTTTGGGAAATTATGCACAATTCATTGTTTTCCTTTGTAAACGATTGTATACTTGTATAACAAGTCCCTTGACAGGACTATTGCTATTGGATGGAAACAGGTGTAAATCATCACTTTTTTTAAAGGTTTTTGTAAAGGTACGATTTCGAAGTTTGACAGTTCAAATTTGTTTTTTGAAACATCACTTACTTACCCTTGTTTATATGCAATAAAAGTGATATTTGTTTGCGAATTTTTTCAAGGGAGAATGGAAAAAAAAATTTCATTTTTCCAAAATCTTAAACAAAAGTTTTCAAAGCTGCAATTCAACCATTTTTGTAACACATAAGTCACAAGGGTGGTTTGTTAAATGTGAAAACCCTTAAACTGCTCAAATTCTCACAAGCCACCTAATACTGCCTTTTTCCTTGTTTTGCAATAAGATATTTGAAGCGATCACTTGAACCTCCCGTTCATTCCATATTGGAAGTCCATTTCTGTCAGCTGATTTTTAAGTATCCTGACACACAACAATGATATTCTTGAGGTATGTCTCTCTTAAATCTAAAATTTGATTCCTGATAGGATGTGCCATTTGGCACACATAGTTGTAGTTGTGGTTGTACATAGACAATTGGATGTCGGACAAATGATTGCTTAGTAACAAAAACATTGCCATGAAGGTCAACCATAGATATCTATATATACGACATACTGTTGGGTTTTGAAGAACAAGTACCATCTGTAGATTGGAAAAGGGTGTGTGAAAAGGCGTTGGATTTTGTAGAGTATTGGCTCAGTTGTCCAAAAAACAATTGAACTGTAACACAAGATTCTTGTTTGGACATACTTGACACTCAGTTGTGACTGAACACTTGTCCAGCTGAGTATGTTGTATCTGTGCATATCTGTGCTATCAACTAGAAATTGACCTCAAACCTGTTTGTTGCATTGTAGATTAAATTCAACATTCTTTAGTTTACACCTTCATGTCTTTGCGAAGTTTTGGCTTTGAGGAATAGCTCCAGATGGGTGCATCTATCCTGTTGGTGCAGTACTATTTTTCTTGTTGTGAGCTCACCATGGGAAACCACAATGGGACATACTTTATTCTCAAAATATCGTATTTTAACATGTCGCACAATCCGGATACAATTTTAGTGGGCCATACTGTACATTCGGACATAGTATTTATTGCTCCACCAACTTTGACTCTTGAGAGCACCAATCCAAAATCTAGAAGATACATCATCTTCTTCCAATTGCAAGTTTTCTCGATCATTTTTTTTTTCAACTTCAACCCCTTTTTTGAAGTGCGTGACATCATGTGTGCGAGTATGTTTTCTCCCATCATCAGACAATGAAACTGAAAAGTAGACATGAAAGAAGAAGCACAATATCATTCTCATCAGGGCAATGATGATGATGCTTAGAATTTGAATTGAATTCACCGTGAAACATGGAAATGACCACGTCAAGGACAACCCCTTTCTCCTGGCCTCTTGTTTGGCATCAAATATGAATGGTTAGTTATTATTCCGGCAATTTATTTTGTGACAAGTCTTTCCCAAACCAAATTATGGCAAGAGTTGGTTCAAGGTGACAATTGTATTGACGTGAATAAAGTCGTATTAATCTAACGTTGTCACATTTCCTTCTGATCTGTTTGAATTGATTAGCATGAAGTTGACTTATTTTTTATTAAGCAGCTGAGGTGTTATTTAATTACCAGCTTCTTTCCTTTGGGATCCACAACTTGAAATGACATGTCAGTTTGATTAGGTATGAGAGTCGAGGATTGAGAAATAGAATTTAGAGAATGCTCTGTTTAATGGGAGGCCCCTTATCACTAATCCTATCTGGTTTCACGTCAAACATTTCCTGCGACACAGTTCGATTTCTTGAATTTCTTGACCGCATCACTCTGATGGGCCATTCCGTCAGGTTTTCCTTTCATTTAAACTGCAATCTTTGTCGGTGGTTTTTTATCCCCTCGCTTTTTTTGGTTCCCGTTTCTGGGATCTGGTTTGGCCGGATTCCGATCCTTGCGCCCTTTCAAAAGAGGGCCCTAAACTTTGACCGCGATTTAAATCGCACGGGGGTTATATATATATTCATGGCCATCCAACGGGCCTAGCAACGTAAAATTTCGTTAAGAACAAAGGCGATGACAGATTTCGTCAACAAACACCTCGGTAAATTGGTGAAAATCAACCCCAATGAAACACTTTTTTTGAGCCTCATTTCACATAGGTCTTATAAATTAGGTTTTACTCCTCAAAAGTAGGTTTATTTGATAGTGTTATCCGTTATTTGCCATTTTGGTCAAACAAACAAGACCGAAAACATCTGACTGGAAAAAATTTCGTTTTTTGAAAAACGAAAAAGTCGAAACAATTGAAAAGACAATTGTGTTTTTCGGCAAATGAATTGACATTACGCGTAACAATTGGACTTTCAAATTGAGATGTACTCAGAGAATTTCTTTTTGGCGTGTTTCAAGCCTGAACTGAGACTGAGACGAGGTGGGTCTGCAATCTGCATAGATTTATCCACAAGCTGAGGGATGGATGGGTTTTCTCTTTCTGATAACAATCGACACATGGGCGACCCCATCCACTTTCAGCCATGACACGAGAGGACTTAGAAGAAACCGCAATCACCCCAGCTCATCTAGAAAATACCTCTTTGATGCAGTTTTATCGGGGCGTGAGAAGCTCATGGTGCGATTTGAGTCTGTTTCCAGATGTTATAGCTACACTGAGCGACTTACAGAAAATTTCGTTTCAGCGACAACTGAGTTCTTATTGTCTTTTTCTTTCGTTCATTCATAGATGTCACGCCATTCAAGAGGCCTAAACAATTGTACCAAGCCCAAAATGGAGCCCTGTGTTGTCGAGGAATGTGCAAAAATGCTTTTGGGAGAAAGTTCGATGCGTCGTTTGATTACGAGTGACAAGTTTATTTACGTTGGACGTTCTTGCACACATCTTGCAAAAAATATCCTCTACCCCCTCATCTTCTGCGTCGTAAAAAATCTTTCCAAATATGGAATCGTTCGGCCCCCAAAGATCCCCTCACCGAATTGACCTAGCGAACTTGAAAGATAATGCGATTTCAACTTCGACGATTTTGTAGGACCGGAGTAAAAAAAAAATTGCGCAAGAACTTTTTTCAGTTAAAGAAGCTTTGACCACTTTGGGAACATTTGGGCACTTGACCGTGGAAGAAAGACATCTTTAGATTATTATCAATGATTTCTAATGGAAGGATTCAGCAGACACTCATGGTCAAGGTGTGATGTATGTGCTTGAATCGCACTAGTACGTCTTCGAAATTCCTGGTTGGTTCTTTGATATCTTTTGACCCTATAGGGGACATCACTGTCCAAGTTAATTAAGAGCTGTTCGTTGTTGAGAGGTGATAACCTTCATAATATCATTTGATCTTCAGGTTCACAAATTGGCTTGAAAGCATGGGGATCGTGTTTCTGTAAGATTGGTGACACAGAATAATATCCTGTTTCATCTGGCAAGCAAAAGTTGCCTTTTTTTAAAGTGACCTCCAAACTCGATTTTGCTATTAAAACACAAATATTCCCGTTGAATCCTGTTTGGTCACGGTGGGACCAATAAGGTAAGGGTGTGTTTTTGCACAAAGTTTTTGCCGAAAGGTTTCAGAAACCCGCCCAGACCATCATGACATTGACAGTGTTGGCGAATGACAACTTCAATGACAAAGCTCAGTAACCACCCGGTCAGACATGATAATGTATTTTTGTCAAAGGAAAGTCGCGACTAACAATAAGATACGGCAAAAGCTCACCCTTTAAAGATTTCTAAAAAAAGTTGCTGACAAATATAAGGCACAAAGTTATTGTGTGGAAGGAAATCCAAGGTATTCGGTAGCATTTCCGACTTGATCAATTTGCATTGAACTGCATATTTTCGGACGTCAACCATATAAATTTGGCCATACTTTCTTGAACCACTTTTTAATAACAATTCCTCTTTATAAGTTATTCATATGAATTATTCATCAAATTTTCCTTCTTGATATCTGTGCCAGCAAAAGGGATTTCGAAGATGATTAAAATATGCTTCCAAAAAGATTGAAAAATTTATGACATCTATAAAGTCATTTTTTGTATTTGTTGATGTATGCTTCAAACATACTTCAACCATAGACTCTCACGTTTTTTGAGTCTTTTAACGCTCTTAAGATTTTATAATGACGCTATTTGGCTGTTAATTTCTAAGTAATAGATGCTCAACCGAAAAATTACCTAAATAAGGGCTAACATTTTTGAAATATGCTTGAAGTCAATGTTGGAAGTATGCTTGTAGTGTGCCTTGCCCTTGGCGCAGACAAAACATACTAGCTAAATATAACTTAAAAAAACTCTGCACCAACCGTGTGCCTCGTGGAGATAAATGCAATTGAATTTTGCAATCTCGGTCTGTTCCAATCAGTTTTGAAACAAACAGGACCCCATTCATTCCCACAAAAAGACAGTCAAAGGATCGTTGAGTAGGTGTGTATATAGCGGACCTGAACAGAACTTGGAAGGCTTGACATCCCTCATCCATCAACCGAGAAAATGAGTACCAAGCGAGATCTTTGAACAAGACGCCGTTCGCCAATCCGCCAAGCAAATGAAAGAAACCCGTTCACTCTCCCGAACATATTGCACTAGAAATTAATACCTACGCCATAATAAATCAGTTCAGGGACACTTGTCGGTCAAACAAGTTTATTGGCTCACGATTCACCGTAGTTTGTGAGTCGGAAAACACCCGACACGATATCCATTTTGATCACCTACTCTACATTGTAAACAATATTTATGGGCATACCGTTCATTTTACGGTTGTGGACATTCTCAGTTTTGCTTGGAAGGGATCTCCTGTGGAAGATCATTTCACTAAATCCCCCTTTGCGTTGTCAAATATAATCGGCTTAACGTGTGCAAATCCACAAGAAACACACTACTTTTGACCAACCAGTTGGGAATGCTTAAATTGGCAGGTTCTTTGAACTCGGAATGTCCACCATCATTCCGCGTGATTGGTTCCGTGGAGGAATTTTGGGGCCCTCAATGGATCCTTGTGGGACACGATAAAGTCCATTGCCCGAGTTGAATGAGAAATTTCACATTTCAATTTCACTTTTGAAGCCTCAGAGCGAAAGAAAGAGGAAAAAAGGCGATCATGAAGAATCTCAAGCAATGGACTCGCGAATGAATGTAAATGCATAACAAATTAGCAAGCCCATTCATAGCCATTATCTGAAAGTCTTGGCGAGGATTTCGATCTAACCACTCACCATGTACGTAGTGGGCACTTCAAGTAATGGAAGATCTGATCTTCGAGATTTTTAATTGTAATTGGAGATTTCCTTTCTGAGTCATTTCAGTCCGGATGAACGTGTTCGCTTACGAGTACAAAACGACTTCTTTTTCTCATACCATTAGCAGAAAATAGGCTAACCTATAGAAATGAGCACGATCTTTGCTTTTAATGGACTTTGATTAAAAGGAGACATGCCGTGACAAAAGCAGCTTTTTTCTTCTTCTTCTTTCAAACCATTTACGAAAGGCGTTCTTACAACGTGTGTAGTCTTGTACTATCATCATGCACTGTTTGCATTGATTATGTCATTTGCGGGGTTCAAACCTCAAACCCTCAGTTTATGATTTGAATCCGATCCAGATTTCAAACACATCGATCCGCTGTTCATTTTTAGAGTATTTTTACAATTCATAGTTCAGTTACTATGTAATCAGCTCATGATGGAGTTCATTCACGTAACGAGTGTTGAAGCGAAGAGACTGACTCTTCAAATAATTCAAGCGAGACCATCCGTGATGGGGATGATTTCCAGCAAGCAAACGAGCGAACGGGAGATCAAACTGAGATTGTCTCGTGGATGCAACCAGTCCCCAAATGAAATGTATCATGCCCCAGACACTCCAGTTCAATACTCATACACAATAGTTGAATAACACTCCAAATCTATCTTCTTCCGTTCTCGGCGAGTTCCATGAAAAAACGTCTATACTAACAGAGATGCGGAGCCTTCTTTAACGAGTGAGTGGTTCGAAGATCTTTGAAAGAGCGAACCTCTCCGTTTAGTCTGATGAGTGCACGGCATCCTCGTGCAAAAGCGATTTCAACCACATGAACCCATGTCTTGCCTGGCCTATCCTGTTCTGTACACACACCATCACTGTTAAAAACAAACTGGGAACAAACCATGCTTTGGCTAGCTATTTAATCATGCTCTTAATCCGAGATAAAAATCAATGTAACCGAAGCCATATTAAACCAAATTCTATAATTAAGTTTCCCATAAAACTTTTGGCCGTATTTTTTTATTAGTGTAGTCTGGTCGGAAGGGAGAAAAAAACAGTGTCGGGAAAACTCACGCGGGAAAAGTAGTCGAGTGGCTTCGAGGGCAAGACCGAGGGTCGGTCGTTTGGTTGGTTGGTTGGATGGATGGTTCGTTCAGAGCACCTTTGTGGACTTCTCACCGACGAGCTTGATCAAGATCGACCATTCTGAAAAGAAATCTTAAAGCGGGAAGTGCACGAGAGAGAGGAGGAAATCATCGTTTCTCCAACTATTACCCACGAATTACAGTGTGATTGAGACTGAATTAGTGTGAACTGGTGCTTTAACATGAACAGGAAAACAATTGTCGAATACTGAAGGTAAGACCGAAAGACATTTTATCCATGATTCTTTGTTGTCGGGCAAGGTCGAAACTGGATAAAATCGCCAATAACTAGCCTCAAGCAGAGTCGGAGTTCGTTTTCGAAAGAAGCCGTGACAAAATAATATGGATTTGGCCGATATGAGAATGACAATGATTGCTACGATTATGAATGGCTCAACCAGTTTTCGGTCATGACTCGACAAAAGTACGGGCGTTTTAAAGACATTTTGAAGGTTATTGCCAACACGATGGGTCCCTAAAGTCCTGGTGCCAAATGATTCTTTACCAAGATAATAAAAGTCGACCTTTTTACTGCTCTATGATTGTTGGGCTCCTTGAGCAAAAAGGGATGGGTGTGAGCATGAACCCTTGAGGAAATCCCAGAAACATACTGAATATTCCCCATCATTCCATACGGAGTAGTAACGACATGAGTGCATGCAAAAACAAAAAGTACTATTGTGACAAATGACCTCATGATTGAAATGTAATAAAGATAGACAGTTTTGTGTTTGTTTGGATCAAGCCTCGCCTAAATTGGTATTCAACTTAACCATTGAAGAGACCCGCATACACGACTAAAATGAAACTTTGGTCAAAGGCATTGGCTCGAATGGTAATGCACATAAAACTTGTCTTGTAATGAAATAATGTACCGTTAGATTTTAAGGGACGCGTGAAATGGCATGGGGCGCATTACATATCTTTTCGTAATATCGATTGAACCATAATGTTTGACAAAAAATTATGTAATATTTTAAGAAGCCCAAATGCTAATTCTTAATGAGCAACCAATTTTAGAAACACATGTAAATCTAAAATATTTAACACAAACAAACCTAAAGTTTGCAACACAAAATCCATCGGATGCTGCATTTACCGCAGAATCAACTCTTTTAATCGCAAAATCAAAACCGTTATTCGTGTGAGAGAGCCTGCCGTTTGGGGCGAATGGCGAATAAAGACAATTAAATAGTATGTTCTTGTTAAAAGCAACACCTCGTTCCTCAAAGCCAATCCGATTATCAGCATTGATGTCAAACATGATTGGGTCTTCTTCATTCAACCGATTGATTGGCAACTGTTGAGAAGATTGCGTCGATTTTTTCGCCGATGGAAACAGTTCTAAAGATTGCAAGTCAGCTTCCAATCAATCGAATTCTAGCCCAAAGTGCGATTTCTCTCTCCAAGAGAGTTGATCCAATTCCGATCGGTTCTCATTGCTCGATGAATTTGCAAAACAAGGCGAAAACCAAAAGAAACTGCCATACACTTAAGTCTGTACTGCAGTCCTATTGAGAACTTAAAATTCTCTCGAGAAAAAGCCATCTTGAGTTCAACATCCTACTTTCAAAGCCAATTCTTAGCGATGGTATTTTCACTCTAATCCCAAAGCTTTGCTTGAAGTTGCAAAAGCTCTTGAGCCTAATTATAGAGGACTGAACCATAATCCAAACATTGAATGAACTCAGCCGTAAATGGACTTCTCCGAAATCTGTTGTCCCATTGAGAAAACGAATCGGCTCCGAAATAGAGATTCCAAAAAATCGGGTTTTCAAATATTCAGTCTGACTTTTCGTTTTAAAACATTCTCTGATTACAGACCATACAAATGTTTTTTACTTTTAGAAAAACTTTTTTACACTCAGCACATTTCAGATTAGACCAATGCATTCTAAAAATCATCTTAAGTAAATTGTGTTTCCTGAAATCGAAACTTATTTTTTTCAAGAAACCCATTTTGAAATAACTCAACAAAGGATTGATTTTAAATGACTTTTCTTTTGCTTTTGAGTTTTTGATTGTTGGTAGAATCACTAGCTCCAAAAAAGGAAAAGAACAAAAACACACCAGAGACTCCTTTTCTTTGGAAAACGGAGATGCCAGGACAGTTTGGTTTGGTGGTTGGCGATTCGATCATTTTCTCTTGGTTGACCTGGATTTCTTTGTTTCCCGTTGGCATCGATATTTACGATCATTAATTGTGAGTAAGCTCGGTGGTTTCCTTGACGGGACAAAACGATCAACAACGTTTTTTAACCGCACCAAATCTCTCTCGTTTACAACAACAATCATGGTTGACTACGCAGAAGTAAAAGTTCAATCAATACTTGAGAAGAAAACGCGAATAAAGTTAAGGGTGCAATTTCTCAGCTTCTCATCTGAATGATCGTGAAAACACATTGGGGCGAATGTGTAGGATTATTAATGACTTTAATTACGTGAGCGATGGTTATCAGTCAATAATAACGGGGCAGAATGAATGCCTTCAGGCACCTCTCTCTCCCTCTCTCTTCTTGATACCTCACAAGCTTTAAAAGCTCAATGATTTCGACCTTGACACAGAATTTGAGCGTTCCCTCGCTGTGTCTCCCTGTTCAATTTCTCAGGGACAGAGTGTCAAATGTGCCTTGAGCATTTCAATTACCGAACAGAAAAGGCAAAATGATCTTGAATGATTCTCATGACCGAGAATATGGCGTGCACGACGATGCCCTTTGTCAAAGGAACCAATTCTGCTTCCCTCCACCCCATTGTCGTTCCTTTGTGAGGTTGATCACACTCTGTGTAACAGATCATCAATAGGTGGGAAATCTTCATCCGATCTCGGGAAGATACGTATCTCTTCAGGGTCCTCTGAATATTTACAGTTGCGATCAACGGTTGCACGTCATGGTCGAACCCACAGAACCATTGGAGGACAGTGATCCCACACACAGGTGACCAAAGGTCGTATCGCCCAAAGATGAAACCAATGGACAGAGGTTCGAGAAAGACAAAGTGTCTGACGGACTGACGCAAAAAAAGAGTGGCGAGCGAAAACGGACTTCGCTTCAGAATAGGGACTTTTGGGTGGCGAGAATGAAGTTGGAAGATCTTACTTTAATCGTCATGTTGGTCAGTTGACGATTCTAAAAGGTTATAAGGAAACACTAGATGGAGTGTTAAATATATGGTTTAAATTGGGTGGTCTTGAGTATAACGCAATACGAAAAGTATGCTTAGTTAAAATTTGCGAAAAAAGTGATATGTTGTCAATTGTAAAGAAATTATATTTTTTTGAGTCAACTGAATCAAAAGTTCAAGACAGATGTGTGATAAAATGTGGTCGTCTGAAGAGTCAATCAAACGTAAACCCATGCAAAAAGGTTTTAGAAATCAAAATTATCAAAAAATATTTCAAATTATATTTTCCAATTATCTTAACCCAATACTGGAAAGAATACTCCCGAAAATTGCCTTTTAATCAACCCTTTATTTACATTACAAAAACCTTTTTCCTTTACTATTTTGGTCTTATTTACCGAGCATATTTGCAAGAATAAAATGGATGCAACCCTGTTAAGTGGCGCCCTCATTGAACAAGTTACCACCTAAATGAACTGAATACCAAAATACTGTTTGGCCCTTTTTGAATCTGAGAGCTAAGTTGGCTGGCTAAGAACTCTTCTATTATTATGTGTTATGCTCTTCTACAATGGATCATTAGCTTGTATTATATTATCTCTCAAGAACCTTGACGAACCCAAATGGAAAAATGTGCCATATTTCATGTTTAACATACGACTCTATTGCATCTCTTGCTTAACACAAAAAAAGCTCTAACTCTTTGCACGTGCATGTATTCGCCCAAGACGTACCCAAACTCAGATGAACTGAGAATGGAATGTGGGCTATTTTCGCCTCAAGGCAACCGTCTTCTTGAGAGCGTACCTAGCACTCCACTGCCCAATTTTTCTAGTCTTCCTTCGAGGCTCTGTCCAATTATTCTTACGCAACTTTCCGCACTGACGTCCATGTTTGGCGAGCAGCGTCAATGGGATAGAAACGAAGACGACCATCGGCAGTCTCGGCAATATTTTGGCATGCCAAGATGCTGATGGCATCTTCAAGGTGCGCATCCACCACGAAGCAGTCCTGGAAGGTCTCCTTGTCTAAATACCACCCGTCTCGTGAGATATGAATACCGGCACTAATTCCATCCACTCTGGGTTTCTTGTAAAACACGACCAAACTCTTGACGCAAAGGAATTTTGGCACACAAAGGCGTCGTTCCATGAAGGACTTGAACAATATTTGCGACTAATTCCATTCGTCTAACTGGAAGGCCTTGGGTCTTACTTAGTCTACATGCCGAGTACATCTTATCAGCATTTGGTTGGCACTTTCTCGAGTCGTTTTTTACGTTCAGGCTTGCGTTTTGCCTCGGTCGTTCAATCGATGTTTAATCTGAGAGGTTGATGACTTCTGGCATATTTGTCTTCCAGGTTTCTTCCCAATCGCTACTTCCTCTCTCCTACTGTCCGTATCCGAGGATTGGAGACTCGGCTAGGCCTCAGTAATCAACGGAATTGAAAAATAATTGCCCCATCCGTCGGAGAAAATGCCAACAAGTAGTGGAAGCACAGCTTCCAGTCCACCCAGTACGAGTCCAGGAACTCCGGACAATAGCAGTCATCATCATCATCAAAGACGTTCACTCACCATCCATCCCATCGACACAGAACCACTCGCTGATGATGATTGGCGAGGCAAATATCTGGACATGAAGCTTTCTTATCGAGATGTCAAACAAAGGAATAAAACCCAAGCCAAACGGGCCCGACAACTTCTAGTGGCGGTCACTGCCAAGCTTCAGGAGAAAGAAGAAGAAATTGAAAAGGTACCATTTCTCATAGTGCATAAAATCGAAGCTCGAAACAATTCAAACCTTTGAAATTTGCACCCTTGTTAAGCATATCATTATTAGAGCCCGGAAAATATTTGCAAAAAAGTGACAAAATATCCAATAAGTATTTTCTTCAAAAGCCCAAAATATTTGGAAAAAAGCCGGATATTTACGAAATATTTTTTTACAAGGCCATTTTTTTATATTTTTGTCTGTGTGCACCAATTTTCCAAATTTGTTTCTGGTAAAATTGATGCATTCGACCGTTTTTGGGGGCAAACTTGACATGTTATTGATTTATTGATTTATTGGCTCCGGTCACACATATCTCTATCATTTTCTTGCCCAAGTTCTGGTGAAAACAAGCAATAGCTTATACAGAATCTGAGGAATATATGTATTTGTTCGAGCAATTGAGCGAACAAAAAATAATCATTCCTGAATAAAAATCATCATCATCATACACAATACAAATTTCAATTTGCCTCAATAGATGGCGCAGTTTTTTCGTAGAGGACATTAGTTTTGATTGTGAATGTCTAATATTAGTTTATATGCCATTTTGTAGACATTTTTGTATTTTGAGTTCATTTTGGGAAGGCTCTATTGAGCATTACAGCAATTACTAGTGACGTCATCATTTTTGGTGGGAAAAAAGTTCGGAAGACCTGTGTTTCTGATGAGCGTGCGAGGTAACTAAAACGAGGGTTTAGGCCAGATGATTGCAACAATGCCTTTCTTATCTGCACAAATTGAAGTTTAAATAGCAAATCTAGACATTGTATTTTCAAAAAAGTATGTTTTGTTGCTTTTATCTAAAATTTCGCTACATAAGTTGAGAGGGTTCTCTTCCGAACTTTGAAATTAGGAATGCCCAACTTTGAATAACAAGATGGCCAGAGGAGATCGGTTCCTGGGGCAACTAAACCTAAAAACAAATAATTTGTTTAATTGAAGGCTTCCAAGTTCTCCATTTGTTTTCAAATTACTTTGCAATATTTCTCAACATACATTAACCATGCCATTGCCCATAAATGCAACATTTTTCGAAAATCTGACCCTTGAAAACTGAGATTTTTTGGCAAAATATCAAGCAGTCTCTTACTGCTAACGGCAGTAAGAGACGGAAGCAGGTCCGTAAAATGATGCGGTAATCACTCCCATTGGTCATTCATTTCTTTTCCTCAATTTTGTCCGAAGTATTTTTTTTGGATTAGAAAATTCGAGAAAATATATTTATTTTTTTCTTGAAACAGCAAAAATAAAAAATATTCAAAAATTGAAGAAAAGCGGAGAAATATTTTAAAAATATTTTAAAAACATTTTACATTTTAAAAAAATCATTTCCGGGCCCTAATAATTATTTTATGGTATGATGAAACATTATTAAATATGAGGTGCTGTGTGGATTGGTGGGAATGACGTTAAGCATTTATACAATAGTACTTACACATACCAGATCAGATTGGCTCTGAGGGCGTAACGTGAGTCGGATTCAAAAACCCTGGAACCGACCTTTGAGGAGTCGACTTATACAATTTGGATCTTGCAGACTTCAAATAATAATAACAATAATAATCTTTTTTTAAAAATAATGATATTGTATTTTCATTTTGAAGATAGTCACTGGCGATAAGAGCCATGAAAACAAGCGCAGTGAAAGAAAAACATTCCAAAATTTTGCTTCCGGTTCGGAACCGAACCGATCCTATCTGAAAATCCGTTGAACCGACCGTGATCTGGAACTGAAAAACCTTTCCCCAAATCATCCCTTGTACATGCATGATTGACAAAGGTCAAGTTTTGAAGTGCATCGATTTGTTTGGACCTCCCTGTATGTTTTGAGGAGGATTTGAGGCCTGGTTGGTGATGTAATTAGCTTTTAGATGTAAGGTACATTGTGCTTCATGAGAGTGGAGATGAGTCTGCCACTCTTTTGACCTATTTTTTTTAATTATCGTCATGGCAATGCTTTAAAGGCTGGCTTTTCGAGTCATGTTCTTGTGGTGGATCTTGAAGCCCAGGAAAATCACTGCCAAATTTCTTTGACCAATTAAAATTGTTCAGAAATTCGAGACGTGGAAAAGTAGCAACCGTTCATGCCACATTACGTCTAATGATAATTATCTAGCCAATGTTACAAGGCGGTATAACAAAATTTTGCCAAACGGCCAACTTCGAATCAAGTTTCATGAAGTAATTGCCCCTACGTCGTAAAAACAAAGAAACAAATGTCATCATCTGAAATGAGACACACATTTATCTTCATAAGTGACTTTCTTGCTTTCAGATCAGGAATCTCCATCATGTGGAGCTGACCAGGATCTGTCAGAGCCTTCTTCATCTTCAAGCTTGTATGACCCGAGAACAAGAGCGATTGGAGGGGATCCTCCTGGAGAAAGATCTTACCATCCAGTCTCAGAAATTGGAACTGGACCGCTTGAAGGAGCAAAATCAGAGCCTTCTCCAAAGCCAAAAGACCTCTGGCAACCGTAATCATGGCAGCTTTAGGCAATACAAAAAGGAGAAGAAGAGCCAACACAGATCCAATGTCACCGATGATCTCGGATCCATGGGAAGTAGTGAGGAATCCCCATCCTCGACTCCAAAGAACTCTCGACCTCCGTTGAGGCTCTCTTTGAGTACAGGCTCAGCTGAGAACCTCACCTATGGCCTCACGAGCCTTTCAATACCCCCTAAGAAAGGGATACTCAAGAGTGCATCCAGTTATGGCAGCCTTGATTTGAGTTCCAATCCAGGATCAATTTTGCACAACCTTCAAAAGATGATCCAGAACCATCCTCTAGTGACGGAAAAACTAGCCAAGATAGAGCATGAGAAATCGGATTCTGGTCGAGAAAGCGAAGAATTCGAGCATTCCATGGAACATCAACCTCTTTCATTGCCTCCAATGAGTAACATCGTCAAGAGCCGATCTGATAGTGCCAACAGCTCATTTGATAGTACCAATGAAAGCATTCCCGATGGATTGGTTCAAGAATTGAAGAATAAAGGTTGGCGAATGTCGCTGAGAGTTCCAGACCGGAAGAAGGAGAAGCCTCCAAAACCACCTCCGAGAAGTAGTACTACCAAATTGACCACTACCAATGGTCCATCAAGCATCGTGAATGTGGAGAACGGAAAACTTATTGAACCACACAAAACCATAGTCAACATTAAGCCCGATGAAGCCAAATCAGAGAAACGAGTCACTTTTAGTCACGAAACAGTAGAACATGTCCAATCTGAGGTCATTTTGTTTGACCCAGCCGAGAAGAATGCCATTAAATTATTGGATGAGACCATTAAGAATTACAAACCGAGTTTTGAGACCTCCACCAGATTCGGATTTGAAACGAAGAGCATCAAAAAGGATGTGTCCTATTTTGAACCGTACCTTTGAGAACCATTTTGAAATGCTGGAAACAACAGTCAACTATCGAAGGAAACAAACAAATAAATGAGTTTTGTTGTGATTCTTTATGTTTCTTTACTTTAGGGGCCGAGGGGAACAACATCAAATCATTTTTTCAAAAAGAGTTAAATCTGCAACTGCTTTAAATCTTTATTTCTTACTACTTTCAATATATTTTTGTGGTGATAAATAGTTTAGTTTGAGCTATCTTTTAATGTTTAAAGTGTCTGAATGCACTCATTATTTCTTACTTTTCATGAATTCACAAGGCAGATTCCCAAAACTCTGTGCATATCTTAGTTTGCTATAAAAGTCAGGACTGAAGTAAAAAGGGAAAAATGAGATTTAACGATAGGGACGGGAAAGAGCAGGAAAAGAGTACCCTCCAAATTAGAACTCAATTGAGTCCTTCAAGCGCAACCAATGAAATGGAAATCACGTGCAACCTTTGAGCTTTGATGCACAAAATTTCTGTTCTAATGTGTCCAATATACCTTTAGAAGCTCGAAAATGGGTCACATGTTTGTGTCAGGGTGCAATTTCTGGAGCTGTATTACTAAGGTGACCTCCCAGTCTTATGTACTGTGACCTCCCAGTCAGCTGCTCCTTAAAGGACCCATATTGTAACTTTCTGATTGCTCTCATTTAAAAATTTTTGACTTCAAATTGTCATTCTCTATTATATTTCATACCCAAGTTTTCCTCTTACCATAGATAAATAAAAAAGAGATTTCTTAAGTTTGATGTCGCCAAAACCGCCCTCTATGAGGGATTACCTAACAACATTGTTAAAAATGATGCTTTCATAAGGAAAGTCATAGAGTGCGCTACCTTGTTTGTAACGCAATTATCCTTTTTGAAGTTTGATTCTCAGAGTCAAGCCAGAAAATACAGGCTGAGTCATCTAGAGGTCACGGATCAAACAACTGTCGCCGTCGGCCGCCTGCTTAGCTAGAACTGAGCAGTCTGGAGCTGGTTTGTGCTCTTACTCAGTACAAGCACACAAGCCATGCGCTTCTGGAATTTTTCACATAAAAAGTTCCAGTTTCATTCACGGAATGCTTTGATGAGGAATCTTGCAACCTTTCCGTAATATGTTAATTTGTAAGTCTTATTCTACAAAAGCAGATTTGTAGTTGAACATCAGTCTATGCGTACTTTTGTCTATTAGCGGACATTTTCTACCATTTTCTGCCATTTTCTGCCACTTTCTGCCATTTTCTGCCACCAAGTCAGTAAAAGCCAAAATTTGCCATCACTGGTCTCAATGCTTCAAAGCCAAGGACCTTGGCCGACTACATCATTTTCTTGGCATCAGTGTGGACCAAAACATTGGGAGCAATGCGATTTTCATGTTTTTGGCTTCTCCACGATTAGACTATGCGTTATCTACGGCAGAGGCCGAATATATGGCGTTGTCCAATGCCACTCAAGAGGCTCTGTGGCTTAGAAATGTTTTGAAAAATATGGGTGTGAACGTGAAAGAACCTACAGTAATTTTTGAGGATAATCTTCCCTCAATAGGGTTGGCCAAAAACCCTCAATAACGTGGACGGGCTAAACATTGATATACGGTATCATTTCACACGAGAACAAGTCAAGCTGGGAACCATCGCCATCAAGCATTGCAAGACCTACGACATGATTGCCGATATGCTAACGAAGGCGTTGGCTAGGCCGAAGTTACAAAAGCTGAATCGTTTGTGCAATGTTGGATCTCGGAGCATCGCGTGAAGGGTGTGTGTTAATATGTGAACCATCATCGACTCTCCTAATTGGAGGTTTCACCTACTTCAATCTAATCGTTCCGTTTTCCCGCTTTCTTTTTTTTCCTCTGCGAAGCCGGGTTAGGAGTAACAACCGTCAGGGCTGCCAGATGGCGGTTTGGCCCCCCAGATTTTGGTGTATCTGGCGGTTTGAGGCCCCGCCTGGCGGCGAGATTTTTTATTTGGCGGGACGGAAAAATCTGGCGGTATTCTGGCGGTTTACGTTATTACGTTACACTCTGGCGTTGGGAAATTTCTTTTTGGCGGGGAAAAACATTTTGACAAGTTTCTGGCGGTATTTAACTGAAAATCGTGAAATTTGGCGTATTTTCTTTGATTTGTAAGATTTGTAGAAACACAGTAGTGTCACACTGTTTTAGCAGAATTCAGCATAACAGAGCTCAAAGTTACAGTATTAGTTACAAAAAATAATGTGACCATTTTTGGCCCATCTTTTTCGTTTTTCTCTTTTTTATGTTAACTTTCCTGCAATTTCAGATAAACAACCAAAAGTAGCGCTTATAATAATCATCATTTATACATTCTGATATTAAAATCTTATAATTACTATAAGAGAGTGCTGGGCCGTTGAAACTAGTATTGGTAAGCTTGAACATTTTAACAAATAGAAGATGCTTTTCAAGCTGAAAAAGGGGCAAGCAAAATGCGCTAGATTGGAAAAAAATGTGTTGAAATTGTAAAGAAAGTGGGTTGGGATGAAAAAATATATGCTTGAATGGTAAACAAAGTGTATTGGAATGGCAAATCAATTTATTGCAGTGACAAACTCGAATGTCAAAGAAACTGAAGAGTTTTTAAGGAAAAACAAAAAAGGTTAAAAAAATACGATTTTGCGTTTCTGCTGGCTGTAACATGGCTAATGAAGTGCAAGAAATGCCAAAAATCAAACTTTGTAAATATATGGGTAAAAGGCCAAACAAATAATGCACAAAATTTTCAAAAATTTAAACTACTTACAAAAGCAAATTTTTAGGGTACAATTTTGAAAGGTTCACACTCATGATTATTGGCTTGAATATGATGGTGGTTTGCTTTATTTGTGTCTTATTTGGTCTTACTGATAAACTCAAATTCAAAGTCTCATTCTATCTAAATGAGAGCAAATGTGTGCGTAAAATGTGTCTTATTAAACTGTATCAACCCAAAGGATGCTTGATAAGTTCAAATCAGCTATCTTTAATGATGAAAGGTTAGTACATGATATGTCTCCTCTAGACCAAATGCATAATGAAGGAACTGGAATCAGGCGTTATTCTGGCGTTTTTTTTGAAGAAAATCTGGCGGCGAATTTCGATATCCGGCGTTTTTGACAGGTTGATCTGGCGTTTTTGGTCTCCAATTACCTAGCAGCCCTGACAACCGTCTCTAGTAACAACAAACTGGCTGAAGTACTATGTAGAAGTGGGCAATTGACAGAACGCTTTTTTGATCTTGCCTCTGTCAATTTCGTTGAATAAATATTTTACCGTGAAAATTAAATAGAAAATTGGCTCAAAAAACGATATAAGATACAGGAAACTACTAGAGGAGTTTGCCTCAACCTTATATAATCTAATAGGCTTACTTTTACTACAAAAAATCTGATAATGACTCAAAAACTTAGCATTTAAAAAAATAGTTACTAAAACACACAAATTGACATTACTAGAGCATGCATTTATATCTCCATTACTATGCTCAAGAACTAGTGATGGACCGAAAGGGCTCATAACCAAACCGAAAGTTTCGGCCGAAAGAGGGCTTAACCGAAACCGAAACCGAAAGCAGCTGACTACAAAATTGTGTTAATGCAAAATCCACCTTAAAAATTAAATTGCTCATGTGTTCGATGTTGGGTAGGGCGTAGATTTTAAAAAATCGGGAAACTTGAATTTCAGTGGTTTTTGGATGATTTTTTTTTCGATTTTGTTGTGAAACTCCGTCCTTTATAGTGCATGTCTGCTTTCGGTTTCGGTAGGCATAACCGAAACCGAAATTTCGGCTGTAATTTCGGCTGAAAGCGCTTTCGGTCCATCACTATTAAGAACTTGTATCAATCTCAGTTAGACAGAAAAAAATGAAAGAAAAAAGTACAATTTTGCCTTTATGATTGTTACATGATTAAACCTTCACGGGGACAAACAACTTTTTTTTTTTAATGAGCCTTCCAGCCTTTCATACTGAAAAAGTGTTTTTGCTATTTTTTTGGGTTTCAAAATGCAAGTTTTCATTCTTCTGACTCGAACTTGAAAAATGCAAGACGCAAGAGCCCAAAAAAGTGCGCAAACTCGACCCCAAAAAGCGCAAAGTTTGTTTCTAAAGTGCAAGAAATGGAAGCACTGCATCGATCCTTTTTTAAACGCCTCGATTTTTTTGTTTGTTTTGTGCTGTGACCAGAACAAAATACAATTAATGAATTTTAGATGCGGCCTTACCAGAAATTTGAAAAAAAGTTCAACAAGCAAACTTGCTTACATCCTCAGTCGCAGGGCACTGTTTGTTTACTAAAAAGTCAGCACATCATTGATAGAGGATAATCCATGAAGGAATAAGAAGGGCGTGACAAAAAGAATGCAAATGGCTTAATAACTTGAGAACAATGAGATTTATGTAACCAATCATTACAAGCTATTTCTGAACTAGTCTAATCCACTTTTTTGACGGTGTCAAATAGGGTCAAAAATAGGGTTGTCTAAAACGTTTATGAAACAAATTTAGTAGCAACAGTCCGAAATTATTTTGATAGTCGTTTATTCAAAATTGGTCGTGTGAATCAAAAATTACAGAGACGTTTGCATTCTTTTTGATATACCCCTGGTCTTCAGCCAATATGGATCGAACTTCAGTCATGTGCACTGCAGACGGACGCAATACCCACTACGCCATGCCCCACGAACGCCCTTGCGGTGTTTATTTCAGGTCATTGTATTATTTTGACCGACACAAATTCTTATTATATTTAAAATTCTTCGTCTTCATGCTCCTCTAGAAAAAAATGCGAAAAAGAAATGTACAAAAAGCACCTTGGAAGAGGTTTTGATTATGTTCGAGCACTGGATGTCTTACTAACTACCGGGTGCGACAAAAGTATTGTCGCAAAATTAACTCTTGCATTTAAACAGTCATATCTCCCAAGATACTGCTCTGATTTCAATGAAACGTTATGAAACTCTGCCTCACCATTAAAACTACAAATTTTATTCAAAGAATCCGCCTTTAGCAGCAATACAGCGTATGAGACGGGATCTAAACCCAGCACAGGTCTTCTTCACGAAGTCCGGACTCATCCGGCGCCACTGCCGATTGACTGTTGACTTGAGGCTCTTGATACTGCTGTGTCTGTCTCTACAGGCCCTTGACTCGATGTGCCACCAAATGCTGTAATGTAAGGGTGAGCAGTCGGGCAAAAAGGGTGGCCATATCGTTTTGTCCCAGAAGGGGACGCCGGCGGCCCTCAGAAAGTCGGCGGTAGACTTTGCGGTGTGAGCCGGGGCGCCATTTTGTTGAAAGACATATGGCATCCCTTGCTCACCCGCAACTCGTTCCATCCATGGAATAACAGTTTTTTTCAAAACAGCTTGATAATCGGCAGCTGTAAGCCGGAATCCTTGGGGAAACCAAATGGGCGGACAGACTTCGCCGGTGGACGCCACGACGCCCAGGAACATCACGGATGCGGGGTGTTTGGTTTTGGAGATGTATTTGACGTTGAGAGGTACATTTTGGTTCGCTTCTTGACCACCTTGTCGAATGTAGCGGTCATTTTGGGTGTTGTGGACGGGATCAACAACAAAGTTTTTTTCGTCACTGAAGAAAATGATCCGCCCACGGGGGGCATGTTTGAGGTCACGGATCAGGCCCTGTGCTCTGTTCAAACGGCTTTCCCTGGTAACAGCACTAAGAAGGGGGATCCGTTTCTTCTTCAGGGATTTCCATCCGGCCTCTTTCACCACTCTGCGCACGTTGATTTCGTCCTCCTTCAACTTCTTGGCGATGGACCTCAAGGACATGTTGGGGTTGGCCACAATCAACCTTTTGACCTTGGCTACGAACCTCGAAGTGCGGACTGAACGAGGTCTTCCACTCTTAGGGGCTGGTTTGATATCAATCCCAGCTTTGAGGGCCTTTTGGACGCGTTGAATCGTCCTCAAGCTTACGTCCTCGGACTTCATGATGTCCATAGGCGCGACCCCGGCGCGCAGCAAAATTGAAACACTTTCTTTTTTTGACTTCATGTCAAATTTTTTATAAAGAGGCCAAAAATTGTTTTGAAAACAAAGTTGTTGTTTTGCTTTTCGGTAACACAAACTACTTAAACGGCTCAACCAGAATCTTGTCGCTTCTTGAGAAAATGGCGGGAAAACATAGGCGACAATACTTTTGTCGCACCCGGTACGACCCATAAACCAAGCCCCAGACTACTTAGTTCTAGTTAAACAGACAGACTACGGGGCCAATAGTTTGATCCGTGACCTTTAGATGACTTAGGCCATATTTTCTGGATTGACTCAGAGACCCAAACTTCAAGAAGGACATTTGCGTTACACACACCATAACGCACTTTATGAGCTTTATCATAAAGCACCACCTTCAAAAATAACTCTTGGTAATCCCAGCTTCTAGAGGGTGCTTTTGAGCGCCGTCAAAATTGAGATATATTTCATTAATTTATCTTTGTATGACCGACCACTTGGTTGTTGTTAAAGCAGTACAATGAACGGCCTCCTGGGAAATGATCACAAATCGGTTTCTTGTCCTTTTTGCAAACCAAGTAGTCGGTCGTAAGAAATCCAGGAGTTTAGATATCTATGAATTGATCAATTTCTCAATTTCCAATGTATTTGCCATTTTAAATCGGTGAATCTTTAAATCCAGGTTCTAAACTACAATTAGTTTGAATCACTTATGGCTTGAATCATCTC
This sequence comes from Tigriopus japonicus, assembly GCA_010645155.1. Classification (NCBI taxonomy): domain Eukaryota; kingdom Metazoa; phylum Arthropoda; class Copepoda; order Harpacticoida; family Harpacticidae; genus Tigriopus; species Tigriopus japonicus. Next base: position 9,883,281 of record CM021321.1, read on the forward strand.
AAAGTTTTTCTCCAAGTTTCATCAATGCAAAAACATGTAATCCTTTGGTTGCAAGAATACCATGATATATTTCCAACATTCAGTATGTGTCCACAGACATAAATTCTGTTTTCAGTACGATTTCCCGGTTTTAAGGACAAGTTCTGGAGATGGACGAAATTCCAGAACCCGCAGGGAGAGGCAGCTTTCTCACCAACTGGTCATAGTTGAACGCACATTGATGATTTCGGTCGTTGAAGATGGCGCTCGTACATTGGGGATCAGAGCAACACTTTGATTGACAATCCCGAACATCATTAGCCATCACTTGTTTGGCCAATAACAAGCCGCTGGTAGCGTCATCGCCTTTTCGTCCAGACGTTAAAGTTGGGATCATGACTCGGATGGACGGGTTAAAATTCCTCAAGCCACAAGCGCCATCAGTTGTTCTCCTGATAAAGAACTAGACACAAAAGGAGGTTTAATGAACGCATTAGGAGCCTAAAACAAAAAAAAAACATGCACTAACCTGACAACTTGGGTTAAATTTACAGATGACCTTGCATGTTTCGGGCGTTTGGGCGGGGCCAAAGTCTCCCACAAACAAGGTGTTCTCGGATTCACAAGTGATTGGACCAGCTTCGCAGATGTAAGGGTGGAGTCCATTGCAATCAGCGTCTGTCCACAACTTGTGGGTGTAAATCCGGGTGGGTGGAGTAAAGGCCACGACACAACTTCCACGGTTGTTGGGCGTGTTCGGAAAATAGTCAGTGAAGGGTACTGGCCTCGAGTTGGAAGCGTATTGGGCACTAACATATTGGACAATATAAAGTTTAGAACGTGCTCAAATAGAGCAAAAAATTGCTGAAATCCATGATTACCTTGATCCAGAGACTTTAAGTCCGATGAAACTTGCAGTGGAGGCCAAAGGGTTGTACAAGATCAAGTCTTGGTCCATTTTCGAGACGGGCTCAAATAGCTTTCCCCCCAGCATTCCGCAATCACTCTGGGCATCTTGAAAGTTTTTATTGGTGGAAACAAATTTGATGCATTTTCGACCAAATCTGGTATACCCACTAGGACAACCTGAAATAGAAATGTAATAAAAAAACTGAGTAAATCAAACGCATGGATTGGAATTGGTCAGAATATTTTTACCCGCTTGGGTTAAAGATGGGGAGATGCAAAGAAAAATGAGAGCAATCCCAAGGGCAATCATAATTCTTCGTTGGTGATTTTGTTGATTTCAATTCAAAGGCTTGAACTGATGTGTTGATTGAACGAAAGCTGGCGGATATTTATAGTCCCTTTTCGCCTTTGCAAATCTCCATCGAGTCCATTGAAAGTGGCAGAAGCCTTTTGAGTAGAAAAAAACACTTTTCACTTGTATGAAAGAGTTTTTGTCCGTTTTTTGCTCAGTTTTGCTCAAATTAACACTGTGCTTTTTAACAAAGGAGACAATCATCATTTGCTTGATCTTACCCCCAATTTCAAGTGGTTAGATATGGTTTTCCTGTAATTGGAACAAATATTACCGTTTTCGCGTTTTGTTTAATGAAAGCTTTTTCAACTTCGGTATTGAGATAATTTACGTTCTGCAAGTTTTAGATTCATATTTTGCCAACATTTGCCCATGGTTCAAGCTTTGAATTCGGTACAGGGCATCGAATTCCGCTCTTCAATTTGTTGGCCACCAGTCTTCTTCGAAAGTGTTTTTTTTTTTATTTGTCAAATCTACCAGTTCAATTTTGTTGGTGTGCCAGCTATAAAAGTTCAGATTATTGATTCATTTCTATTTCTTTCGTTTTTTGTAAGGGACCTCATTCCGTAACAGATTATGAAAAATAATTTATGAAAAATTAATACCGTAGTTTCGTTTAGAAATGAAACTACGAAAGATTGCTATTGTGTTCATGAGTAAGAACAAGAAGTTCATGAGTAAGAACATGAGAAGTTCTGACGAATAAAAATGCCAAATGTTCCAACAATGAATCACCAAAACGACGGAAAATACGAAGGAATTGTCCAAAAAGACGAATAAACTGGCGCAAAGGTGAAAAATCAACGAAATTTATTGCAAGTGTTCCATTGACAGTTTTTAAGTCATGTCTCCAAAGTACGGTTGCAATTAATAAGCTTTTAGGTGGTTTTACGGGCGAGGATTTGGGATTTTTCGTTCTTGGGTAAAACGGTCGATTTTGGCTTTATTTTTTTCTTCTTTCGCATATTTTTCACTATTGATTGGACTCTACTTACTAAAAAGTTTCATATATTTCATATTATTTATTGAGTAAGTTAGACAATGTTGTTAAAAAAAATTGTTTGAAATATTTTCCAAAATGAGAATCTTACTACACATCATCCATCTTGTATGCCCTTTTTTTGTCTTTTTGACTTTATGTAAATCCTTCCAGGATTTCATTGTCCAATGTAAATTATCATTACTTCCAGACACTCCTTGGTAATGCTCTAAGGGGTTGTCAAGACATTGGAATGGATTTTAGACGCTATTCCACACCCGCAGACAGAGAACCAATCTGATACCGGGCATGAGCTTGCTTCTCGGAAAAACTGGATGATGTGATTGCTGGCTTCACTGGCCGGGCGAGGATCAAACCTCCGACCCTAGCACCCACAATGCAAAGAAACTTCCCGCCCTTAAATAAAACACATAATTGGTGAAACATTTTGCAACTCAACAACAATTTTGAGCGATGTTAAGGATTGACATGGATAATTTAGAAAATTGTTGGGAACGGTTTATCAATACTTTGTCGTAGACAAACAGATTGTTAACACACCTTTGGCAGTAGTAATTCATCACTTGAATTGTCAATCAGTAAACGTAGATGATAATTTGGGATGCAATTTTAAAAAAAAATCAGGCCCCCTCTTCTAATGTCAACTGATGAAAAACACCTTGTACGTTAGTACTCGACAAAAGGCCCTTCATGATTGCTTCGTGTCTCACAATTTCAATTGTGCCCTTTGAAAAACTTCCCTCTCTTCTGTGCATTGCGTGTTCCATTCTCGAGAAGTATTAGAGAACGAATTATATTTGATCAAAAGTGTTTTTTTCACTGTTCTCAGAACTGCAGTACCAAGCATCAACACACATTTTTCCTTTGATTAGGTCTTCCGTTTCAAGATCATTAATGAATCCAAAGAGCCCTCAGATGATATGAAAAGTTCTGGCCAAAATTGTCAATGATGTTTGAAAAGTATACTTTTGAAAGATACTCTGATTCAGAACGATTTTGTATTGCCTTGTAATGAAAATAATGGATGAGAAGAATTCGTATTGTACTTTGACAATGCAATGGTGCATTTTTCCCCAAGTACTTACATCTTTTAAATTTCCTTCTAAACAATGCTCCAAACCACAACACGTGGTACCCTCTGGAAGTGTGGAAGTTGATTCCTGATACATAAATTTCAATGTTTTGTCCTGGAAATTTGCAAATCCAACCTCTCTCCAAGAAGAAAAGTGAAAGCAGGCTAATTGTTGGGGGAGGATGAAAGTCCAATAAAAGAAGAATGATTGAACCCATAAGCCATGCTTTCCTCATGCAAGAGCCTTTGGGTATATGTATACAGTATTAGTGAAATTAATTGCTGAATTAAAAATTCAGAGCCACATTTTTAGCAACAACTTCAAGCTGAGCCAAGTGATTGTGTGTCTGTCCCTGTGGAGTTGTCAACCATACTTCCAGATCCTCATAAACAAAGGCTTCAAGAAGCCCAGAACATCTTGCAATTCATTACATGGCATCTAAGCAAGTCCATGCTAATGATTTAACAAATGGAAGTAAAGAATACTTCTCTTGATTTGCTTTTTTCACTTGAATGATTAAAACGCCACTCTCTCACCTTGTAAAAATAATGTTATTCAAGTATTTGATTAATTCTAAGTTCAGCAACAAGTTGAATATTGTGCTGGAGAATTTTTTGTTGTATAAACCAAATTACAAAATAACGTGTTACATAAGAACATTATCAAATTTTCCTTCTGCGGTGAAAATGTAAACCAAAAGGAGCGATCTCCAGTTTACAGTCCTCTATGAATAAACACTGAAATTACGGCTGTGGCCTCGCTTTCAGGTCCTGTTTCGCTTAGCTTGGACCCGAATCTGTTCGAAATCGAAAGCAAGGAATTACCAAGGCTGAGCAATGAAGTTAGGGGAACAAATGGATGCTTTTTGTAATCAAGAACTCGGGAAAAATAATACTTCCCTTTTAAATTTAGCAGAAGTTTATCAGTGTTTTACAATCAATAAGCATGTCAAAGTAAGTTTGGCAGTTGGCAGCTTCCTTTTTCCGGCGAAGCTTTCGGTTTCGATTGAAGGCTTTTTCGAGTTTTTTTCAATTACACAAAAGTTATCCTGAAGCATTTTTTGCATTTTTTATATTTTTTTGCATTTTTGCAATGATCATGCATTTTTTGTTAGTTGCAGAGTTTTCATTACCCCTTAAAGGAATGGGATTCGCAACACATGAATGAATCAAAAAAAAAATTAAGTTAGATTACTTTGTGAACATTTAGGGGTTTGTTCCCTATCATGAACTAGCGGCAAATTTTCTTGTTATATAAATTTGGTTAGTGGTGTGTTTCAAGGATTTTTCTTTGTGAAAGAATGACTATAATGAAAAACCCATTTATTCCCCCAATAATGCATTTAAGAATTGACAGAATTCAATCAAAAATTTGGTAAAGTTTCAAAAGTAATGGAAATTTTAAAATTTTCTTACAACTCATAAACGTTCTTAAAAGTTGAAAAAGAGGCATAAAAAAGACAACAAAAACACCTTCTCATTTAAAATCTTGTGAAATTTAAAAAAATGGGTGAATGCGCAATTAAGAAAACCATGCAATGTTTTCAAAAAGTGTGTGAAATGTGCAAAAATAAAATGTGAAATTTACATTAAAAGTGTAAAATTTTCAAAAAGGTGTAAATTTTTCAAAGTGTGACACGTTTTCAAAAGTTTTTTTTATGAAAAATGTGCAAATTTTCAAAACTGTGAAATTTAAAAAAAATGTGTGAATTTTTAAAATGATGTTTGAAATTTTCAAAAAAATGAATGAAACTTCAAAAAATATTTGCTTCTAATCACAAAATAGCTAAAAAATGCTCAAAAATATAAAAATCGTTGGGAAGGAAATTTTAGTCCCAACTAATTTTTCCACTCGTTATGCAAGACTTCAATCACCAAGGTCTGATTTGAGTTGATGCTGCTGCAACGAATGGTCGTAATTCAATCACGTTTCGTTCTCGAAAATTTTGAACTTTGAAGGCAAATTTCCAAGACACTCATGTTTTGCTAAATATTAGGCCATTTTCCACCAATGTCTTGTAGATTCCTAGTCACCTACCTATCTGGAAAAAGGACGAAATTTTTTTTATAACAGTTCATCCCCTGGCACAATGAGCACAATTGTACCACTTGGAAACTGAAATATTTGTATTTTGATCCATCACTAATCCTGACGAATATAAGAAAGAACATGTATGCTTTTGAAATTACAGGCAAGATGAAGTCAGTGATTGCTCTTTTTGTCAAATGGCACAATATAAAAGCCCAACAAAGTAAAAAAATCAAAAGTGAAAAGAATCTTTAAACCTTAAAAGGCAACTGTCACTTTCAATGGACTCGATGGAGATTTGCAATGGCGAAGAGGGACTATAAATATCCAGCAGCTTTCGTTCAATCAGTACAGCAGTTCAAGCCTTTGAATTGAAATCAACAAAATCACTAAGGAAGAATTATGATTGCCCTTGGGATTGCTCTCATTTTTCTTTGCATCTCCCCATCTTTAACCCAAGCGGGTAAACTCATTCTGACCAATCCCAGTTCATGGGTTTGATTTACTCAGTTTTTTTTACATTTCAATTTCAGGTTGTCCTAGTGGGTATACCAGATTTGGTCGAAAATGCATCAGATTTGTTTCCACCAACAGAAACTTTCAAGATGCCCAAAGTGATTGCGGAATGGCGGGGGGAAAGCTTTTTGAGCCCGTCTCGAAAATGGACCAAGACTTGATTTTGTATAACCCTTTGGCCCCCACTGCAAGTTTCATCGGACTTAAAGTCTCTGGATCAAGGTAATCATCGATTTCAACAATTTTTTGCTCTATTTGAGCATGTTCCAAACTTTATTATCTTGTCCAATATGTTAGTGCCCAATACGCTTCCAACTCGAGGCCAGTACCCTTCACTGACTATTTTCCGAACACGCCCAATAACCGTGGCAGTTGTGTCGTGGCCTTTACTCCACCCACCCGGATTTACACCCACAAGTTGTGGACAGACGCTGATTGCAATGGACTCCACCCTTACATCTGCGAAGCTGGTCCAATCACTTGTGAATCCGAGAACACCTTGTTTGTGGGAGACTTTGGCCCCGCCCAAACGCCCGAAACATGCAAGGTCATCTGTAAATTTAACCCAAGTTGTCAGGTTAGTGCATGTTTTTTTTTTGTTTTAGGCTCCTAATGCGTTCATTAAACCTCCTTTTGTGTCTAGTTCTTTATCAGGAGAACAACTGATGGCGCTTGTGGCTTGAGGAATTTTAACCCGTCCATCCGAGTCATGATCCCAACTTTAACGTCTGGACGAAAAGGCGATGACGCTACCAGCGGCTTGTTATTGGCCAAACAAGTGATGGCTAATGATGTTCGGGATTGCCAGTCAAAGTGTTGCTCTGATCCCCAATGTACGAGCGCCATCTTCAACGACCGAAATCATCAATGTGCGTTCAACTATGACCAGTTGGTGAGAAAGCTGCCCCTCCCTGCGGGTTCTGGAATTTCGTCCATCTCCAGAACTTGTCCTTAAAACCGGGAAATCGTACTGAAAACTGAATTAATGTCTGTGGACACATACTGAATGTTGGAAATATATCATGGTATTCTTGCAACCAAAGGATTACATGTTTTTGCATTGATGAAACTTGGAGAAAAACTTTGAGATGATTCAAGCCATAAGTGATTAAAACTAATTGTAGTTTAGAACCTGGATTTAAAGATTCACCGATTTAAAATGGCAAATACATTGGAAATTGAGAAATTGATCAATTCATAGATATCTAAACTCTTGGATTTCTTACGACCGACTACTTGGTTTGCAAAAAGGACAAGAAACCGATTTGTGACCAATTCCCAAGAGCCCGTTCATTGTATTGCTTTAACAACCAAGTGGTCGGTCGTACAAAGATAAATTAAATAAAGATATCTCAATTCTGACGGCGCTCAAAAGCACTGCGGGTTCTGGAATTTCGTCCGTCCCAAGAACTTGTCCTTAAAACCGGAAAGTCGTACTGAAAACAGAATTAATAGCAGATATTTTGGTGGCTTTTCCACTTATCTGCATGACCGCTTTTCCTCTTTCTCCGGCCAATCCGGTTTGAGAATGCCAACCGACATTGAACACTTTTGGTCGGATCATAGTGTTAAGCAGTTAAGTGGTGAAGCGGAAAAGCCATGAAAATATCCGCTAATGTCTTTGGATTTCACGCACTGAATATTGGAAATATATCACATGTCTTGCAAATATAAAAAGCGCATTTTGGGTAAAATTTACAGAAAAACATGTTGATATTTAGTACTTTCATCAAAGGTTACAAAAATGCCACTAGATGGAGGCAAAACAGGTCCAAAATCTCTTGATTCCAGAGCCAAACATTTTTATGTATAGCTCATGCAGAACTTGGTATTTTTTGTCGAAATGTTAGCTTTAAATTTTGTTTAAAAAAAGTTGTAAAAAAAGTTTGTAATTTAAAAGCGCAATGAAAATCAACTTTTGGTTTTCAATCTTTCCGTGAAGGGAAGCAAAGAAAAAGTGGTCTAGCTTCGTCCTGTTCACTCCTGAGTTATAGCTCTCCTTGTCTCATCTTACAGATGTTTTTAAATAAAGTGAGATTCGCTCGCTGATAAAAGAAAAATGAGAAATCTGAAACAAAAAGAGATTTTTTTCTAGTAAAGTTTTCATTTATTCTTCACTCATCGTTCGTAGCTGCCATTCGGACGTCAACATGGCTTTACATCATACAATTTATCGAAGTATCAATGTTGTATCAATTGTTTAAAATCTATTCACGAAAGGTCGGGTTTGGATGGAATTTACTTTTTTACAGGCAATATGCTTCGGACATGCATTTTGCACATCACCAAGCAATAATATCAATTTGGTTCGTCTTCGGTTAACAGGAAGAAAAGGATCTTTTGACAATAAAAATTCCTAGGGAAGGGAAACTGAAAGTTACGGTATACCAAGATATGAAGTGGTCGTTGTATCACAAGGAACCTCAGTAAATACAGGTTGCGGTCATTATTGCAAGATCTAGTGGAAAATTTGAAAGAAAAACAATCGCCCTAAATTTTGAACACCGCCCAAAAAATGGCCAGACAAATAATGCTTCGTGATTGATTCGAGGGATGTCGAAATTTTTGTGTTTGTCAGTTGAGAACTATCTCAAATAATCTCGGCCCATCTTGCTGGAGCTTTCCGAAACGGCTCTGCGGATGCAATAGCAGAAAATTGTACAAATATAAATCACCACAAGAAGGGCACAGGTCACGGCCAAGCCCAAAACTGAGCTTCTAGTTGGACATGAAGACAAATCCAAAGAATCGAGATCCAAAGGTTTGGAGAAGATGGCCTCGTTCACGTGGCTCTCCCAATCCAGAGGTGTGGCATGATAGTCTGTTCCTGCAAATGATTTCATGGATCGTTTTGATTTTACTGATAACAAATTAATCACCCTTAAGAGGTTTGATGGTGATTAAAAAGACACTTGCTTACCATTTCCTTGTCCATAGGACCTTTCTTGCTCTTGCTCATAGGGACTTGTTTTCTCATCTCCGTAATCAAGAACAATGATCTCACGTGAGAGTCTCATTTGGGAATCAACAGAGTCGTCATCCAGGAAAGAAGCCTCTCTCTTCTTTCTGCCCCATGAGTCGAAATTCTCGCGACCATACGTGCAACTAGCCTGTAATATAGAATAATATCCAGCATGATTCCATTTCTGGCAATTCAAATAGTCTTCAAAATATCTTACCGGAGGACAAGGACCAAGACAATACTTGACGTTGCATTGGAAAATGACACCATAGCTCTCAGTGAATCGGAAAGCTTCATAGTTGCTGATGAGAGCGTTGCCTTCAGGAGTGAATCGGGGGAAGATGGTGGGATCAACTGGACAACCATTCTCGTCGATGATGGGGAAAGTGGATCTAGAGTCCTTGGCCATGGCCACACAAGATCGTGCGAAAATACCATAGGGAGTCTTATCCGGAATCTCGATTTTAAATGTGAGTCGATCTCCAATCCGTACAGTTTCCACTTCCTTTTGACGTTGATCCAAGATCGTGATTCGAGGAGCGGGAGCCTCGGGGGCGGAAGTAATACTGATCATGTCGGGGTCACGGATGGGCATCATGCCGAAGGTAATGTTTTTGGAGGATGTATCATAAGTACAACGGACTTTGTAAATCTTGTCGGTCTTGGTCATCACCACACTGTGTCTTTGCACTACCACTGTATTTGTGTATACGCCGTTCTACGGTTTAAGGGATGGTTTAGAAATATGTGAACTCATTCTAATAATCTAGTTTGTTAACTTACCACTGATTGGGTGTTACATTCTTGTCCAGCCATGGTTAGATCAAGTCGGAAAGAGTTGCTGTTGATCACATCCACATTGCAAGTCTCAGATCGACCCAAAGCGTAAATTCGGCCACTAAAAGGTCTCGTAGTTCCAACGTTGACAACGATTCGTGTGTCCTTACAATGCACCGTGACTGCAGAAAAGAAAAACACCTAAATAACTTTTCGATTTGGTCGAGATATTTGAAAAATTCTACCATCGTAGCAGGTCCCTTGTCCATCGCAATTCACATCGGCGTTATCCACTTGATTGTTGCCGGAACCTAAATTGTTGGAACCGGAATTGTCGATGTTGGATCCATCGAATGGCCCGTTGAGACCGCCATTGTTGCCATCGCTACCTCCGCCAATATTGTTGTTGGAGTTGCTATTGTCTGAGGTCCCATCAGGATTACTGGGATTAAGGCCAATTGGGTCTCCATTGGAGTCAGTATTTCCACCTGAACCATTGGAATTAGAAGAAGAAGACTCGTTATTTGAACCGTTGCTACTATTGGAACTGGCATTTCCGTTCCCATTATTTCCATTCCCGTTACTGTTGGCACCATTATTTGCTTGGTTGCCGCCAGAATTACTGCCAGCACTGTCACCATTATCATTACTGCCAGCATTATTTCCATTATTGTTTTGTCCAGATGTAGCCGCATTATTTCCACCTTGATCATTGGACCCTTCACCGCCATTGTTGTTGGTTCCAGTGTTCCCGTCTGTTCCAACATCCCCGGATGCATTTTGACCAGACCCGTCCGAATTAGAACCAGCGTCAGTGGAACCATTCGAATTTGAGCCAGTTGAACTGGAACTATTCGAGTTGGAGCCGTTTTGATTAGAGCCAGTGGAACCTGATCCATCGGAGTTATTATCTTCAAGTCCGGCAATGGGCAAGTCATCCGAGCCCGATCCTGTTCAAATCAAGAAGGCATGGGCAATTTAAGTACAAGTCAGGCAGGCAGGCAACCCTCATGCGATTTATCGGGGGGTCAACATTTCAAACTTCAATTGGTTGTGCTTTTGAGGCATCTTGGACAAAGAAATGGACAGGTTGGTTGAAGTTTGAAATTCGTCAACGTCGCAACGGCACTTTGTACACGTTTGTATAGAGTTTAAGTCTTTAGGTCTGTTCATGTCTGTCTTGGTTAGCGGTATTATGTACAGTAAGTAAGTATTATGTTAGCACGTTTTAAGCCCAAGGGTCAAAAAGGATAAACCGGATGTTCCCTTCTCCTGTTGTGGGACCTTCAGTAATGATCTACGTACTCCACCATTTGTCTCAGATAGAAATATGTTGTTATTATTCCAAGTTGTGTATCCCAATGTTAATCCCGCATCTTCCCGCGGGATCCCGTCCCAAACCAGAAAGACGCAAGCGTGTTGTCTCGTTTTTTGAGTGAGCGTGTTTCTCTCTTTTTTTGTTTGTTTTAGGTGTGAGTTCTGATCTCCACCTACCCAATTGCCTCCGGGTGGCCTGGAAGAGGGAGGTGAGGGCGTTCCGGCCCTGATTCCCGAAATAGGGCAGTCTCAGGGCCTGTCGATCGCTTCCTGCCTCCGCCTCCACTTCCTGCATCTGTAGTCCCTCTTCCTCGCCCTTCTCGTAGCAAGTGATCTGCGTGATGTACCGTCCATCGGCCGTCACCACCCGCTTACAGAGCATCGTATTGTCGTCGTTCATAGTGGTGTACAAGGACTTAGGCTGCTTTGAACCCGCATACGGGGTATAGTGCAAAGGGGTTGGGTCTAGAAAAGATAGGGGTGCAAAGGCTCGTTACTTCGTCATTGGGATAGGGATAGTGAAGTCGGGAGATTTCCCCTGGGACTCCTCCCGTTTCGGATGAATGGAGGTTGTGGTAGGTATGATGACCTCCGGTGTGCCAAGATAAATTGAAAAAGCCGTTGTGCACACCTTGATGGAAAATACGCCAATGGACCGAGAACCTTTCTATAACTGGATTATTTAGTCGCAAACAGAAGGAGGGTAACCGAACACATCTCCTTCCAACCACTCTCCATTTACGACATGTTTGGGAAAGGAATCATGCAGTTTAAAAAGGTGAATGGGCGTCGGAAAAATCGACTGTCTTTTTTTAATTTCGAGGGGCAGTCTTGGTCAACAGGAGAAGGGAAGTTGGTTAATAGAGGATTATGAAATTTTAAATCCTTGAAGGGGTCAATATCGGAAAAAGGTTATTAGCAAGATGCAAGCGAGTCGGTCAGTCCGTATATAAGTAGTTGTTTCAAGCGAGGTCAAAAAATACGAGTACGCTTATTAATTGCATTCCATGCTCAAATGGGAAAAAAACCAAGATGCCTTTGTACACACGCACAAGGCCAATAAAATGTCTCAAACAAAACATTTTCCAAATTCATTCACAGTAGGGCCAAATTGGCAAAGAGGTCCAAAGCCGTAATCAGATTAAAGCATATCTTTAACGTTTAAGGAATACTTACGACCGCATCGGTTCTCAAAATAGCTTCCAATGCGAGAGCCATCATTGAGAATGGGAGTAATACTATTGACGAAAGCACTCGCTCCTGAAGGAATGGTCCAATGGTCCATATGGTACATCTTACAATTATAGTCAGTCCCAGAGGGGGGCCCTAAATACAAATAAGATCGACACAAGAACTCGGATTCAATAGCGCATGCTCGTCCACAAGCTTGTTGGCTGTTGGCCTGCAATTCAAAATGAAGAGGAAATATATTAAGATAAGATCGTTACCATTTTGCTTAGGAAAAGAATAACAAAACGAAATGGAGTCCTCCAAGGGAGCATTCTTGAGCCCTCGATATTTGCATTGCAAGAAGACGCAAGAAGCGTAGAGTTTCAGGAAAAAGCCTCACCATAAGCTCCTTGTCCACGTAGTATTGAACTCCAACATGAAGAGCAACTTTTTGATCCGGAACTCCGAATTTGGGAACTAGATACGATCGCTCGGATTCACAGGCTGTGTTGCCTAAAATGGTAAAAGAAGAGAAAGATGTATGCTTGAAGATGGTAAAAACCTAGTTTGTATATGGTTCTCTTTATACAAGCTCATTCAGCCATGGGCTATGATTAGAAAGAGATCAAGACGAGTGATCAACTCTGAATGGAAGCTTTAACTTCCTCCCTCTCTAATGTTTCCCTGTCAAAAGGAGGGAAATGACACCTGCCAGATATGGCTAGGCCTCATTTTCATCTTTCTACATGTTTTGAAGTCCATTGAACGAATGAGAAATGTGTATGTTTTAAACTGTGACAAGTATTTAAATCTTTTCTTGCCGTCTTGGTGCAGTTTTGAAAACAAGTTAAGATGAAGAAAGTCCATGAAATTGTGGAAACGAGAAACTTGTTCAACCGGGAAGCTTCTTCGTAATTATTCATTTGACATGCTCTATGACTCTCCTGCTAAAAATAGTCGGTAGAATTCTAAAGTTCTTTTTATGTCTCCAAGCAGACCAAATTGCTCTCTCACAAAGCCCTTTTAGATCATTGGACAAAAACATCTGTGGTCGGATTTCTTGAGAAGGGCATGAAAAAGATAATTTGTCACATTAAACAGGGCCTGTTTTTCCTCTCAATTGCTTATTTTCTGGGTCAAAAGAACTACGGAAGCTACCTGCTGTGGTAATTACAATTAAGCTCGAAATAAAGAAACACACTTCATTTCCTAATTGCACACTTTTTCTTTCCTCTTTGCAACCGCCAATCCAAACCAACCATGGTTTGCATCCACTGACACCGTTTTTCCTCAGTGCACCATCTCTGCCGACAAATTTCTTGACGGGCTTCCGTGTTGTCGAAATTGGTTTCTAAATTAGTTGTAGCTCCGTTACTTGACCTACCTCCTCCAAATGCCGTTCGTCACTCTTCCTCAAGATTTATGCCCCCTTTTCCTTAACAGATTCAATCGAATTGAAGTTAAAGTGTTTCATAAATACACCAAACGCCCCTGGGGCGGGATTTTCTTTATATTTTTTTGTCAATGAATGTGACCCACTGAGATCGCCTCAGGGTTGGGGCGCAAAAAAGAGAAAATGCTTTTACCAAACGGAAATACGTAGGCATGCAATTAAGGGAAATAACGAGATTGTGTTAAAAGAATACGGTATCGGTGGTTGTATCTTTGCATAGTTAGTCACGCATCAAGCGTTCCTCCATCCAATCAACAACCAACCACCAACCCCCTCGTTCATTCCTCGAAGCAACAACCCTGTCTGCAATACTGTCAACGGTGGTGTTGTCACTTGGTTTCTCCCGCGTGAGTCATGGAGATTAATAGCGAGCAATCTCTCAAGCAAAATCCAATATCCAATTCTCCCTTGTTCATTGATCATGGACGAACATGCATGAAGGACGAAAACCATCGGCATATCATCATCATGATATAGGAGGCCCTTCTTTGCGCCTCGTACGTTCAGTTCAGTAGCACAATCAAGCGGCTCACTCACCTCTTCACAAGACCTCTGGATAAGTTTGTTGTCATGCTCTGATAGTTCTCGCTGGCTTTTACCCGGGAGAAACTATATTTTTAGCGGCTTCCATCATGCAGTTTGTATCGTTGGTTGGTTGGCACCCCCTTTTCTCTCTGAACTTTCAAAGCTTCCTTTGATTTTCCCAAGCTCTTAATTGAACCTGATACTGTACAAGAAGGGGGATCACACCTCTCGCCAAACAAGAGCCGAATGGGAGAGTTCATGTGCCAAAGCTGACTCGACAACCCTTTTCACAAAGCTTCTCGTACCAATCCTTGCTTGGATGACTAGGCTTTTGCCGATATGGCATGTTTGTTGAACCTTTTTTTGCGTGGATTAATACATGATGAATGCACAACTCACCTTGAAGGCAGAGATTCTCAAAGTAGTCCACTCCTTGAGCTGGTGTGAGTTCAGCCGCTTGTAAACCTTCCTTCACGGTTCTACGGTCGTAATCAGAGAGTCGACACTGCAGGGTCACGTAGTTGTATTCCGCACTTCGACAAATGAAGTTTTTCTGTAATACAAAAATGTCGTCATCATTAGGAACCGGAAATTTCAGTAGATTAGGTCTGTGATTTATAGGGGGAGAGAGCCTTTTCATCTGTTACATTTACTTGTGTCTACATGCAATCCGGCTCATGGAGTATTACAAAATTGTGGTTTGCTGATGGTTTTCCTACATTTGAAGTGGAAAAAGCTAAGTTTAGTCGTTCAAAGCCGAGTCGTGAAGAATCAGTTGAACAATAAAGAGGCGTGAATCGATTCTCTCGTCATACGGTACTTCAATTTCAGGATATTTTTGGAGCTAGTTCCACCGCTTATGGAGTCTAATTCGATCGTAAAAACGAACGTAAACGGCCTCGTCAAATCATGAAACATGTAAAATGGCCCATTGGCTTTTAGCTACTGGGCCAAACAGGTTGGTGTAGGCTCAACGATAGATCTATTCGAGAAATTGCTCAATTATCATTTTTGAGAAACAATTCCCACATTCATCGACGATCCACACGATGAACACAAAGCTTTGCTGGAAAAGAGGCGTTTTTGTTGTTGTTGCTCAGGTGGTTTTCCTTTTCATTTGCCTGGTCGATCCAAGTGTCGGGCAAAATTTGGCCCAGAATCAATCTTCCCAATGCTTGGACGTCATGTCTGAGACCGGGAATTGCTCTCAACATTCCGAAAAGTGGACTTTTGATCGACATTCAAATAATAATAATGATAGCAACAACATCGAAGGAGCCTGTGTCAAATTTGTTTATGGCGGATGTGGAGCCTCTGAGAACTTCTTTGACACTGAACTTGAATGCCAGCAAGGTAGGTTGGAGGAATAGTGGTACATACGTATGAAGCTCATGATTTGAGGCCTTGATAGACAAAGGTAATAAATCTTTACTTGAGACGAGACTGGTACTGTATAAAAGAAGCAAAAGCCCAGGCTTATGGGAAGACATTCATGGAGTTCAAGAGAAACGAAGCAAATTGCATTTTATTCCAGAAATAGCTGCCGACATGAAATGAATGGCAGGATTTCGAGGGAAAATCTCGCCCTCATCTTCGTGTCGGGAGTGCAAGGGAGGGTTAGAGATGCTCTCTTGTTTGTAATTTACATCGTTGCTTCTTTGGCTTTTCAGTCTGCCTTTCTTTGGTGCCAACGCCCAATTTGGAGGCACATCCGCAAACCGTCACACCCATGACGACAACAATGACAGGCACAGGTAATTGCAATGTGCCAAGATTTGAAACACTCTCTCATATCTATTGGCAAATTCCAATTCCTCGTCAGACAATCCTTTGGCAAGTAATTCTCCGAAGAATTGGACAGGAACACCGACCCATTCCGAAGCGACTACTAGTTCATCTACAACGATTCGTCTTTCTCGGAATGACGAAGGAGAGACTAAGGAAGCAACTCTCTCGACCTCATTAACCCCTTCAAACGGGAACACCAATTCTCGGGCTCCAAACCAACCCGAACTAATGGGACCCACATCAACAACCTCCCACAATGATTTGTCACAAAGTAAAGTCAATGACGTCTCGAGATTTATCAGGTTCATAACTATTTGGAGAGACATTTTGTCGTCTGTTGTACCGGGTGCGGTTTCTCAGTGTTCCTTGAAACTAGATCAATGGAACCAGGGATTTGGGCAAATAAGGGAGACCTATCGCTGGCGTATCGGTTACGGATCTATTGTTCATTTATAATCCTAAGCCATGATTTATCTATTTTCTTTTTTGGTTGTTTCTAATAAGGCTTTACCCAAGATCGAATGACTAATGGTTCGACGAATCCCACCGATAGCGATCACGACCAAGTCCCAACCACAATCACAAAAGCACAGACGAGTAATGAAATTAATCTGGAAGGCAAAAGCACAGAAGCTTCGGATTTAATGGAATCTACCACCAACACCTCCCAAGATGTGAAGGAAAATCATGCCAATTTGATTCCCTCCACCGTGGATAGTTTGGTGATGGAGAATGATTCCACAAAAACGGCCTCGGTGAGTATCAAAAGTCCATGAAAATCCGATTGGATGTGCTTCAAATGGAAAATAAACGCGTTACCTCACTCAAGATGACTAGAAATAGAGCAATTACTTGAAAAATTCGCAAATCAATGTACCCTGTCTTCAATCGTACCTTGGTAATAACTCCATTCATCATTTTTCATGTCCAAACCCGACAGGATGAAATCCAAATTGAGAAACAACCCGGAACTTTGACTCGAAGCGAACGCGAATCAACTCTCCAAGAACCCTTGAATGGTACCATATCTGTCACAACGGATGGTCTGGTGACCACAGAACAACAAATGGACCCTGAGCCTCAAACCACATTTAGTCGGAAGAGCAATGAACGTCAACCAGAACCACGAGAAGAAACTACCAGGGATTGGCAGCGACATCATTCTGATTTTGAGAAGGAGCTGCCTTCTTTGGATCTCTCGGAATCGCAATGCAGTGGATTATCCACATTCGTCGCCAAGATGTTTTATCCGTTATGTCGGAGAGAATCCTCTGTGTGGACGTTTGAAGATGGTCGATGCATGTTCGATCGTCTGGGAGGATGCAAATTCACCTTAAACATCTTCCAAACCCGACAACTGTGCGAAGAAGGTAATTAGCACAAGGTTCTCATGGCAGGTATTTCGTCAATTAGGCAATGATCTCCACAAGATGTTCTCTTTCACTCTCCTTTCTTTTGCTTGGGATTGGCAATCAATCAAGGAGAAGGTTGCGTGACCAATTTACATTTTTCCTCCTTTTTTTATATCTTAAAGTGCCAGTTTCTGGTGAATGAAATTGGCCTAAAAAGCGAGCATACAACCGGAGGAATAATAAAAAGAGGCTTTGCGACCATTAGTTTCCTTTGAGGAAAATGTTAAAACGATGGAGATGAATTGTTGATAGTTTTCGCCGATCCCATTGTATGTCGAACCTAACGAAGGGCCTAATTGGTCGCTCCATAGAGTTACCACCATAACCGTGAGTTAGGGCTCCTTTGTATGGAGGTTCAGTATCGAACGTTTATGACTCTGTGAAATTGTGGCCGATTGTCACTTTGGCAGGCAACTATTTTTCAAAGTTTCACGCTCGGCCATTCAAATCACTTCCAACTTGTATCATCTCTCGAAAGAGCTCGCTCAACAACAGTTAGCTTTTCTTTCTCATTGGAACTACTTCTGGAACTCGAGAATCAGGTTGACAGGGTGGGTGCGAGCGATTGGGCCATTGCTACAGGTTTTTCGTCTTTCACTCAACCAATTCGCACCCTGTGCTCTCTTTTCTGTTAAAATTACTTCTGCGCCGAAAATTGCCAGTCATCCCACTGAATTGCATTTCTCAGACTAATGTGAAGTCTCAAAGGCCCACTTCTTTAGGAAAACAAAATTAATTGTTGTTGGGTCGTTGACTCTAATGGGAGTCTGATTTTTTTCTATAGACCAATAATTTTCCCCTCCAATTTGATTTCCAATCGGGCCATAAACAAAAACGCAATGCCTTTCAAACTTGCCAAACAACGATTGTGTGTTTTTTTTCTTTCGATACATATGATATAGCTGTTTCCAAAATTTAGCCCAAGAGTTATCGCTGACCCAGGAAAATGTATCTATTGCATGACAAGCTGGCATACTGAAATCAGTCTCTCCGTGAATGAATTATAACTGTTTCTCTTTTGTTGGTAGCTTGCGTCAACCGAACGGCCGAAACAGCTTCAAACTCTGACGAAAAGACCGAAAGTAACAATAACCGTAAAGATGTTGATGAAGACATCCAAGATCAAGGGGGCTGGGGTCATGCACTTGTTCATAAGTATCATGCTCACAGAGACACGGATGCAAATGAGGTGACTGAACCCAAAACCAACATCCATGTGAGCATGACAGGCAACACCGAGAGCGATCTCAAGGAAAACGAGGGCATGGCACGTCATGGCAACACTGACAGGAACGATAATCGCAACTTTCAAGAGTACCAACGATATCATTACATGAACACTGGAGACAAAGATCCGAGAAATATGAGAGCCCAGGGTTTGCAAAATTTTCCTGCAAGTCAGAATAGCATTGCATCACATTCACGCCCCCTCGCTTGGTCATTTAAAAGCAACACTGAAGAAGCATATCCAATGCATGACGGACCTGACAAATGGCCCCAAAGTTACTTTAAGTACCAAACAGATTTGAGCAAGGATCAACGATCTTCGTTTCGCAGTGACAATTTCGAAGGGGGTGATAAAAAAGATCAAATGAATGAGAGAGAGAACTCAAAAGATATGTATGCTGGCATTGACAGTTGGCCCCCTCCTCCCCCATCCGAAAATATCAACACTGAAGACAAGGAAAAAGCCAGACAAAGAGACAATTTGAATGAGAAACACTTCGATTCTAGAACAATAGCCAGCTCAAAAAGACAAGATATGGATGCCATGAATGACAACCCACTTTATAATAACCAGTTTGAAGGACCACCAACCTTTGGCAGAACCAATAGTTATGGTCAAAACAATGTTAGAGATGAGATGGAGCCCCAAGGTAATGACGTCACTCAAGAAGGCAAGTTCATCAAACAATTCACACCTTACAAAGAGTTTGAAAGGCAATATGAAAGGTTTGACAACAATGAGCAGAAACAATTGTTATCTCAATATGGTCAAATTGGCCATAAACAACAAACCATCCAAAGTAAAGACAGAGAGCTTGCTGACAAGCCTCAATCTAGGCTAGAAAGTGCTAGCCAAATGAAGTACTCTCAACCAATTAACAACAAAGAACCAATTGGAACGTCGGAATCCTATCAAATTTCTCATGATTTCCAAGTTGACCACACTCACAGTGATGCCAGATCTTATCATCAACAAGGTCAGCCAAGATATTCTTTGGGAGACCATGATCAAAAACAATATGGAAGTCGTGAAAAAACTGGAGACTCGGGCGAAAAATACAACGATGGCTCAAAATCGAGGGATTCTTCCCATGAGGAAAATCACGCTCTGCCAACTGATCCAAGACCAATCAAAAGGTCAGAGGTGTGTAGTGAACCTTGGTCCGAAACTGGCCTTTGCCGAGGTCACATCCAGAGTTGGACCTTCGTGAATGGGCAATGCGTGGAATTTATTTATGGGGGTTGTGGTGCGACCAAAAACTTCTTCCAAACCCAATTGGCATGTGAAGCAGGTGATGGAATACATTTTTTAATGTTAAGAGAAAGCGTTTTTACAGCTTTAACAACTTGATCTAAACTCCGAAATGCAATTTGATTCAGAGCAGATCCGATTGATATCGTAGATGGAAAGTCACTCGCTGTCTGTTTCTATCTATCTATCCATCATCATTTCAGCTTGTCAGCAACAACATGATTGATGTTGCGTTCTTACCTCGTTCAAACATGCCGCCAAACAAGCCTCTTTCGTGGACGTGAAGATCAAAGCCTTGTCGTGACCTTGGATCATTGCATTGGGGACTCGTTCAAAGTTCCACGGTCTCTTACAGACTTTATCTGAAAATAAAAGGCATTTCTTGTACAAATCAATTTGCCAACCATTATCTTCCCTCTCTCTCTCTTTTTTTTTAAGAGATGTTCATTATCATGGACGGAAGAAAACTTTTCATTAGGAGAGCACATCGTTGCTCCCGAGTGTCTGCTCATCTCGCCACACGTTGTAAAGTGTACGTGTTTACGGGCCGTGAGCGAGAAAATTGACACTTTCGCTATTCGATTTGGTCTATATCTCAAGATGATGGACGTCTCATGTGTCTCAAGCTCGTCGCAGAAAACAGGTGATGGGAAAAGTTTCCCAGTCAACGACCAAATCGTGCAGTTGCTCTTGAGGAGCCCTTGCACTTAACATTGGTAATTGGTGCAAATCTCATCCTCGGCCAAGGTTCATTTGCGATCAAGTCCTAAGCGATTTGTTTCCAGTCCATGGGTTTAGAAGTTCATTTCTGATTTCCTTCTGTGGCACCGACCTATTGCAGGGTGGTGGTAAAATGATAGGGCTCGGATAAGATTTATTATTGCCCTCCAAATTATCCATTTCCACCCTTATCACCGAGATCCACTCACCCCTCCCTGTTGCTGTACCTCATGTTATTAGTTCATGTTTCAAAGTGCTAAGGGTGCATTCATCAAATCCTCAATGTTACTTGGAACAATTCCTATAATGTGTTTAGAATTGAGGTCTAGTCAAGATGAATGATGAATAGAATTTCGAATAAAGTCCCACTTTTGCAACGAGTTCCTTCCCTGAGAAGAAACGGACGACCACATACTGCACAGGTTTAGTGGGTTACGAGGCCGTCCAACAGCATATGGTGATATGACAAAGCGAGGGAAGACGAATAAAAAAGTCGAAATCACTTATCCTCCAAGCTTAGAGCACTTGATAACAATTGTCCAATTGCTACAGTCATGGCAATGGAGTCCAAGATAATGACGCGGACTTCAAATAGAAAGAATGTCAACAACACAAAACTGCTGCCTTCAGGAGCATCTGTTCCATCCAGGATCGAGAGAGAGTTTCCCAAATACCGCTTGTCTTTTTGACAATTGAAACAGCTTTTTTGAACAAAATGCTCTTCAGACCTGATGAGTGGCTTACCTGATCGAATGCTCATCTTGACCATGTAGTACTGGTTCAAGGCCCGGAGAGGTTTGGCAGCTGGATTACTGGCTTGGGTTCCGTTCTGCAGCAGACACACGGTCTCTTGACGACCAGGATTTAGCGGATTCACAGCAAAACTGAAGCTTGCAGCCTGACACTCGGGCTCTTCCCGACACCATCCCTGACATTCATAGAGAGATAGGTTTCTGATCGTGTAATACGTCTCTCCTTGGTAGTCCACATCGGTCATCTTTTCGAAAGCTGTTCGACCTGCAAAGGAAAGATTCATCAAAGTCAATCTAGAATAGGTATCAAGACGAATCAACCCTTAGGGGGAGAATCCCGTTGGTTTTGAACTCAATGGGTCCGAAACTTTGACGTCTACCGTTGTTTAGGGATGAAGCAACAAAGACATCAAGAAAATACAACAGGTACGTCCAACCGACAGGATGGCTTGAGCCCAGCGATCTGCTTAAAAAAACCCGAGGTTTAATCCTCACTGGGTAAGAGGTTCAAGAAAGAACGGTTTCAAAGCTAGTTCAGGTTTCGGTTGGCCCAATCAAGGGCTAAAGAAAATGGCACATTTTGAACAATTTGTCATTAATGCTTCCATGTGTTGCACTTTGGGAGGGTCATTAAAAACATGGAATTCCTTCTAACCAAAAGCCTTCCAAGCCCAATCATCTAAATGGTTAACTGGGCATGTTTGGAAATCCAAAGCGAGGAAGTCTCCATTTCTGGGTTCTTTGGGCCCCGTTTTCACTACAATGCAATTGGCAACAACTCAAATTGCGACGGCGACTGCATGGCTCAAAAATAGTAGCGATAACGGTGTTGTCATGATCATGTGGTCCGTAAAAATCATAACTCGGTGGAGTCATCGCTATTAAAGGGTAGGTGTTGAGGATTGTCAGATTGTAACGTATTTTAGAGCTTGAGTGAGACATCAAATCAGAGCCAAGAACTCGCAGTCACGACGATTAATGACAAATGGCCAAGTACCAATCTGGAATGACTGGAATGAAATCCAGAAAGATGCTTGAACATGACAAAACGGAAATCCACAAAAGCTCTTTTCTTGGTACTCGGTGTTTATGTACTCTGCACATGTACATACGTACGTACGTACGTGTGCAATCGGAGCAGCAACGCTCAAAATAGGTCATGGTGTTCCGATGAAATGAAGATAGGCAACAATTCAAGTCAGATAAAACCCACAGATTAAGAAAATAATGGGAGAAACTCTTTCCATTCTTGGATCATTACTTTCCCTAGAACCCTGCAAATGCCGTAATCTGTGAAATTGCCCATTGTGCGAATAATTACCCCCTAGAATGGCCCACTTATCAACAACTATCAACGACCAGAAGTATGAGTACAAACTCGATAAAGCAACGGCATTTGAAGTAGATCAAGCCGTCAATCATGCGGAAGTCAAATGAAAGAGATTTTGACGTTTGCTCCAAAAGTCTCGGAGAAAACAGACCGCTCACACACAATCTCTTGTGGCCATCCGTCATTTGGAATTTATGATAACTTTGTCAAAAGATATCTCTCCTCTTATGCGTGGACGGCTTGCTCCTCTTGGCCGGATTCCAATTGAAAGCGAAAAACTTACTAGACGAACTTCGAGGGTAGTCATCCATGTGTGCACGAGGACTACCACACCTTGAACAACCATCCAAGAGTGTGCCGTGTTCTAGAAATGGCATTTATTATGGTTCCAAACACTGGATTTGCTCGAGTCCCCCGTCTGATGACCTAATTCAGACAAGGTGTGTGTTCGGAAGTAAGCAGAGCATTCAGACACACTCGTGCAAGTGAAGAAAACCGCGACATAAAGCGAAATTGCCATTATTCAAGTCAATCTCCTGTACGAACTCTGATCTTAGGGTGGCTTGAATTACGGTCAAAGCCTTTGTTTTGTCGAGATCTGCTCGCACTACCATGGGAACGGGAAAAGGACTCTAATAAGTAGAGGAAAGATGCTGACATCTGACCTGGGGGAAATTAACCCAATTCCCCAAAAGTATAATGTCTTGGGCCAAATTGGCTGGTTTGAAACAAGCCATTTATTACAGTTCAGAGCAGTTCCTTTACGTCATGGTGGTTGCCCTGTTGTCCATGGGTAAGTCTGATGAGCCTAATAGGTTTTCAATTCGCTAGCAAGTTCGAGAAAAAAGAAGTTCGCCTTTGTCACCACGTAATTGGTGGTTGGCTGGGAATTCCTTTTGTTTCCTGTTAGTGTTGCTGTTGTTTGTCATGATTATTTGTTACCACACAGGTCAAAACCTGTAGAGGGGAATCAATGGTCTTCAGGAGGCACATTCCAATCGTGCTTAGTTTTATGAAACTTAACCGTATTGTTTTATGGGGTCGAAAAATGCCGAAACTTTACAGCTCCGATATGCAACAACTAGGTCAGCCAATGAAAAAGAAATCTGACGAAAACCAATTGCGCAGTGGAAAGGTGCTTTTTTGCAAATTGCTCGGAGATTTGAGAGCCAATCATGCAATTTCTCTGCGTTGGTCGACACGAAATTGTGCGAAACCAGACGCACTTCCTCTCAATCAAAAGATGATCGGAACAAAAAACTTAGGAGGCTGCTTTTCAACCTTAGGTTTCGTACGAAATGGACAAATCATCCCATTTCCGGATTATTAGACTAGATTTCGACAACACGGCCCGCTCCAGGCACTTGTGCTATCGAAAACGAGACTCTCGGACCTATTGAAAACAGTTCATATGAGGCAGTCTTCAAAAAATAAGCATTTTCTTTGCGTCTACATGAAGCTTGATATGAATTAGGGATGTGAACAAGTCACTTCTGGTGAATCACGAGCCTCAAAACATTTTGTCGCTAAACATATGACTCGTAATCGAGTCCCACGAATTATCAAGGAGATCCAAAATTAGGCTTATCTTTACTCATGCAATATATTTGAACAGAATTAAAAACAAATTTAACTCGAATAAATATTGGCAAGCTCGTGCCTTTTTCAAAAAATTGAATCATTAATAATGTTGGAAAAAACAGTGAATCGAGTCGAGTCCTGCTCTTAACACCCCTAATTCGGATACAATTGCTGAAAAAAGGTAAGTGTTCGAAACAAGCTTTTGTCTTAAGTGGTTGGTGGTTTGGTGTGTGTCTTGACAACGAAAATTGAAGGTCTTGCAGAAGATTTGTCAACGAGTAGTTGGCTTCTGTTGCGCTTCAGGCCTAATTCCTGGCGGCTCCTCCAAATTATCTCGAAGTAATTATGGTTCGTTGTCCACCATGTGGGCCAAGTGAGGGCGGGTTTATGACTAACAATGAAGATGATGGTTGTTACTGGGCTCCTAGTTTGTACATGTGTGAAATTTGGAGCAACCATAAGTTCCATAAAGAAACTAGAGCTACGGTCGAACGGAAGGAAGTCGTGAGAGAAAAAGAGTCGTTATTTCGAAAAACTCAACTTCAACCGATGAAACTTGAATACCTGAGATTAACAATGACAAACCTGACATGTGTGTCCAAATGTCCAACCCTGTCCTATCTACTACTACATCCACCCCTTTTGAAGTCTCTGTGATGAGCACCAGACCTAGATCTGACCAAAACGACTCAATTACTGAAGCCGGAGGCGTTTTGAAGAGCACTGCAGAGCAAGAACTGGTGCCATACTTGTTCTCAATGGAAACCGACATTAAAAGGAATATAATCAATTAATCCGTTTTCCTCAAGCAAGATCTGTTTCGGATCTTGGTTGATTTCTAGCCTCGAGTCATTTGAGAGAACTCAACATCATTTTTGTAAACGAGAAAATCCCGGACTTGTTAAGGGTGTCCACACCATATGGTGTGAGCTTTTTGGCCACAGAGAAACTTGCGTGTAGTAGAAGATTCTTCATTTTAATTTGAAAGTCCGACGAGAGAAGAGATTTCAACCCTGCTGTTGTTATTATGGTTACCTTGTCAGCTTAACTGAATCAGGAGGCTCAATCCCGAGTTTCTCGACTTTCTCTCCAACTTGCCGTCAATTAGCATTCTAGTCACTTTGTGGTGAGACAAATGAACAATTCAGGCTTATGGGAATCTCATATTTAAGATTTTGCTGCGATTGAAACCGAAACCGGTCGTTTGCTGTGTGTAGTCATAAATCCACAAATTGTCAGCTTTAAGGCAAAAGTTGGGAGGAAATTTCTCATCAGAGTCTTCGTTGGTTTTGCTTTCGCTTTCTGTGGAGTTCAATAACTACCATTAGGATCACCACCACGAGCATCTGGATGAGTTCTAATGAAAAGTGTTCAAACAAATCATTTGGCCAATCTTCAAACCTTTGGTGAAGAAAGAAAGCGATAAAGAGATTTCTCTCACTCTCTGCATACAATAGTGTCTGAGAAGTGGTTTGCACAGCACGCTACTGTTTCGTTGCTTGCCATTGTAACAAAGCCTGCTAATTTTGCTCTTTGATCCAGCAGGACAGAAAGTGAATCTGATTACTTGCGAACAATGGGAGATTTTCCCATCACGAATGAACACACAAGAAACGAGAAAGAGTACAGTCCAAGAAAGAGAAGCCAACGAAGACGTTTCCAAAAGCTTGTCATTACGACAAGATTCAACTGCTTTACTGGACACACTCAGTTGTTATCCACACACGCACATTGTAATTCATAGTCAAGATAGATGACGTTGGTAGATTTCCCAAATTTCCCAAAAGGATTGTTTTAAGTGCTTTGTTGCCTGCAGTCATTTGCAATTCAAATACCCTCATTCCTTCCTAAAATGTCTCCAAAGGAAAGTTACATAGAACTCCTCTGTCTTGTGACGACTCTTTCTGTACAACTGTCATTATTGCAAAGGCGGGAAATTTGAAAGAACGTCTTTGATGTTTTTAGACAGATGCTTGTCAAACATGATGGAGTTTATCACAACGTGAACACTCTGGTGTGACATCAAATCTGTAGCGTGTACCACAAAATGCTCTATTTGTTTTCCCCTGTCTCTCGGGGCGTGATTCGAAATGATTTGACAGAACCACATCGATTTACTTGCATTGATGCCAAGCCAATCATCATCATCATCATCTCATATTCCTGCCTGATTGTAACGAGCTTCTTGAAGCCATCCACCCAATAGCTGAATGGCGATTTCTTGGATGTCTGTGGATTTCTCGATCTCATTCTTACCTTGTGCTAATACCATGAGATAGGCCATCATCACGCCCACCACAAGGGATCGTTTGGCCATCATTTGATTGTTAGCTGACAACATTCTGAAATAAAAGAGTGATTCATTTCACTTTGGACCACGAACACTTGGAGTTTGGGAAAGAAACAATAGAAGTCACCAAGACAATTCGTTCTTTTCCCACAATTTGAATTTTCTCCTACTCATCCTGATGAGCTCAAGATCGAAAAGAGTCGCGAGACCATATCAACGTCAGGGAGGATATATCTTAACAAAAAGCCCTCTTTTCACACTGAACATAGCGGTAATTTCAAACTCGGAACCAACTTTGTAACACATTCGGAGAGCAGGTTTCCTATTCCCTGATCTACCAAATGACACTTCTTTGCGCTTTTACAATCTGCCACACATTCCAACTCGGTCCAATACAATCCTCGCTCGAATGGACTTCTTAATTGTCGAGCATTGCAACGGCAAGTCCAGACTTGGAACACATTGAATTAGAAGTCGAACACTCGAAGTACGTATACATTGTTTGCGGTCGAGTTTGGCGAGTTTTCGAGTCAGTTATTTATTCCAAGCAATTACGAGTTAACGGTGAGCTCTCCGAATGCAGGAAAAGGGATATTGAGAAATCTGTTGCCTAACTGTTTATGCAGAAGTTATTCTTGAAAATTAATAACTACATTTGAACTTACTTGCAGTTGAGTATTTGTAGGGGTGAAAATCACTTTGAGGTTGGTTTTTTTAATACTCGATTCAATCGGAAATCGTTGTTAAACTTTTCGCCGGAACTCACTTGCGAAATTGACAGTCGTGCAAAGTTGCTAGTTAATCATGTTCGGCTCGTGTCTTTTTCACTTTCAATCCAAATCACGAAGATCGTTTTCTTTTCAATAATCCTGAGAATATTTCCCGGAGATCTTGGTGGGAAATCTCGCTCGTCAAAACGCCAAAGCACAAAATCGCTGACGGCGATGTGTTGGGCTCGATCCCGTTGCTTTTCTTCGGTTCTGGCTCCCTCCACCAAAACTCAAGTGAGATCTTTTCGCTTCAACTCCAAGAGCACAACTGACTTCTGAGAGAAAGAGAAGAGGGCCTTTTGCCTTCTTTTCTCCGTTGCCTGAATTTTCCCTCTGTTGTCGCCACGAGTGAATCTTTTCCCGAGTTTCTCCCCCAGGTTTATTCAGTTATCAGCAACGGGAGTCAAGAAGAGCAGGCCTTCACCCACTCACTCACTCACTCGCGCGTTCATAGAGGTGATCCAAGAGCGAGATACAAGCCATGCCACTGTGCAATCACCCTAGTACTAACATAACATTCATACGGACATGGTTTGTACACTCAACCATGCATGGTTGTCTGGTTGAGTCCGACAGAAGAGCGCGTTCTTGGATTCCTTCCCAAGACAACTCGTTGCTCCCCCCTGATTCCACCCCAAGATTACCATCCAAAGGGAATTGAAGCATCAACTACGATCAACTCCTCCCTCGTAACGTCGTCATGTGTGCGAGAAATTCATCCAAGGATCATTTTATGACTTTTACTACTAGAGAACCGCCCGAGATGCTTGCCAGAGATGAAGGACAAAGGTTCTGGGAGTAGAAAGTCCAAAGCCATCATTCCACTTCACACGATGATGCATATCTGTGTAAGGATTACCGGTTCCTTTTCTTGCGTTGCTTTAGCCTTGTTTGACGGACGAGATTAATGCGGTTCCCGTTGCATATTTCACTTGAGAGTTGGATCGTCCTCATTTCGGATTGTGTACACAAGAAAGATCAATGCATCACGGGATATCTTGCCAAAAGGGGATGCATTCTGCCAAACATCCATGGACAGTTCAAACCAACCGCAATCACTTGGTTGGTTCGTTGGTTCCACTTGCCTTCTGCTTCAAAAAATCATTCTAAATTTACAAACAAAAAGCCCTGGGAAGATTTTGGGGTGGGGTCTTCTTCCTTCGTCCGAAATTCCAGCTGTTCATCATGTTTGTCCATGAAGCATCCATCTATCGATTAGACTCCGTTCTCATAAGAGCTTCTTTGCCTTCACAAGTTGTTAAAGATTTTTCTTCATCTCTTGGACCTTGGCCACAAAAAAAGTAAAAGTTGTTGGTGGAAGTGGGGGAATTGCTCTTTTGTCAAGTGAAAATAGATTTACTAAACCCGGCGAGATGGACGGATAGAGACACTAGTACGTAGCTTGCTCGGTGGGGCGGTTCAACGTTGCTAAATTACTACATAGAGTACTACCTACGTACATACTAGATGGTAGTGATACACTTCATCTGCCAGACGATCAACTCTCACGTTGTCGTTGCAATTAACCCACTGAGACTCTCTGTAATGATGCTCTGTGGACCTCTGAAGAATAAGAAAACAAGTGATGGCACAGGTTTTCCGCGAAACGCCTAAGAAGTCCAATAGAGAGTGAAACGTTCATTAATCTGCCATTGTTGTCGCTTTACCAAACTCATCACTCTGGGTGTGCTGGAAGAGTCAGGACATCTATCCATCCATCCATCCATCTGAGCCATTCCTCACTCGTTGGAGTGAGTTTGTCATCGACAGATTGGTTTTCCTCCATCCAGCATCACTTTTCATCTCAACTGGCTCTGATCTGATTCAAAGGGCTTCTTTGCTCGCTTTGAATGAGAGCGACGACAAGCTCTATTGTGGTTGGAAATATGGCTGAGATGGTCAACAAATGGAGGAAACGCATATTGACCATGTATTTCTTTCCTCCAATGCATTTGACGATCCTGGAGAAAGCTCAACTTTCAGATGAAATCCTCTCTATTCAAAGCGGATGAATTCCTGGCTCAAATGTTGTCTCCGTCTGCTTCATTTTCATCTATGAACAGATTCACACGTTTCAAAACCTTATCTGTATGCGGTTGAAAGTTCTCCCCCTTTCTCTCTCTGTAACTATCTTCGAAGGAAAAAGTGAACAAACCATCAAATCAATCGAAAAAAGAACAAAAATATGATTGAAACCTTTGCATAACGGCATCTAATTGCTTTTAGTAGTTTGCGGATTTTCATTCTAATCGTCATTTTCCTAGAAGTGAACATGGATGAAGGAATGGAAATTGTTTAACTAACCATGGTTAATGACTCAAAAGTGGCTTTGAGCGATTGAGGTCTCAATTAGACATAATCTTTGTAGCGGGATCAGCCTCACCATCGCCATTTCTGTGGTCAAATTGAGTTGCTTGGCTTTGGAGAGATTCGAAATTGGGACAAATCAGAGAGCTCAACGACGAGAAGTGCCATACCACCCATTCCAGAGAGACTCTGGAGAGGCTTTGTCCTCTGAGAACCGTCTTCTAAATCGAACCATGATGACCATTTTGCAGAAGACCTATTTAGGTTAGACAAGCATGCATCAAAAGGTTTTTTTTTGTGTGTTCTACAACCATGTTCGACAATCGTTTGGTTGTCGTGACTACGGTTCTAGGTTGATGGAATGCAATTCATGCCAAAAAAAGGTACGGCAACGAACCGAAAGATGTTCTGAAAAGACCACGAAGCACGGTTGTCATCTACATTTCGGGCGGAAAATCGACGGGGATGACAAAATGCTTGCTTGGATTGCTGAAACTTATTTGGGAGACGAGTTAGTTCAAGATAGATATCTTGGATTCATTCTTCTCACTGGGTGATCTTGAACAAAGGCCTCAGAGATCGGGTATCATTGTGTGTGTCTACTTGTTTTGCTTTTGTATGGAAAAAGCGGAATTAATTAAGGCCTAAAAATGCCTCAGTCAAGCTTGAAAGATTGAGGCTCAAGCTCTTTTTTTCTGCAGACGACGCAAACGGCATTATTATTTCACTTTAATTACTGATTGGGTGGGTTGATCTAGAAATAATGGCATTGTTACCAGTACCGTATGGCCAGAAACTTTTTTAGGGTAAATATCTGAAGCGTGGCTTCAAAATAACAGTCTTTAATTGAGAAAAGTATGCATGGCGGACTGTTTGATCTTCAAAATGGCTCCCTACATACAGTCCATGTCTTCGTAAAACCAAATAGAATCAAATGGTAAGATTTCTTTTTTTTTGATGATTTGGAGGCTTCTGTGATTTGTTTTCTAAGCATATGCAAGCAACGCACTCTTTCAAAATATTGATCAAGGTTACCATACTCGTAGGGGGTAAGTGCTTCAAGTCAAGTTTCTTATTGGCAGACATCATTTTAGCGTATGACCAAACACATTAGCTTTTCAATTAGGCTGGGCAAAAAGTCAGTAGCTCAGAGCCAAACCTTTTTTACTTTTACCAATGAATCACGACCTAGAGATGATTGACCTAAATGAGATGGAAAATATATTTGAAATGAAACGAACAGCGAAATGATTTTTGAAAAAGCTATACTTTAACTTGTTGAACGCTGGATTACGGCAATCAGTTAACCAACTTTTGTCATTTGGTTGAACTTATGAGAGAAATACAATAGGTTGGCAGTGCAAGGATATGAGTTCCATGGTCTACGTATGAACATTTTTAAATCTAAGGCATTGCTTGACTGGAAGAAACTGGGGGCAGGAATACACTTGAAAAAGAACTGAAAAGAAATTCCTTAAAAGGCAGGAATGAAATTTCAAAAAATGGGAAGATATTGCTTCAAATCCGTAAAAGGTAGGATCAAGTCCGATTTGGTAGCGTGTATATATTTCTCATGATGCTCCTAATCTAATACACTGATACAGACACTTACGTGTGCCAAATTTGTAAACATAATGGGGCGTGCCTCGAATCCAAGAATCGCTCTATCATTGCAACAGGCACACATTTAAGCAAAGATCTTTGCTCAATTCTTGGTTGGTCAAAGAGGCTTGTATTATTGACAAAAGCCCTTGGTTTAATTTGAGCAAAAATTACTTTGATTGCGTTTGTTTAAAACTTTGTTTATAAAGAGCTGACAGACGTGCTTTAATTTTCTCAAAACGTAATCAGGAATCACAATTGCAAATATTTTGAAATTGTGCTTGGAATTGAATAACATTCATTAAATTTCAATCAAGTGTTTTGTTGTCTCGATTTCAACATGGCTACCATTTCCTAATTAAACGTTAAAAGCACTTCAAAAGTATTTAGGCTTAATCTCAGCAATAAGTTATTTTCTTTTTCAGTTTTGTTGGTGACGCTTACTGTGTAGTTGATTAGGTAACGCTAAAAGTTCCCATGTAAAAGGCTAACACGTAAACTTTATGACCCCTAAAAATAGGAAGCTTGCTACTCTATTTTTCCTCGCTATTTCTAGAGTTATAGCTAGAGAGGTAAATAAAATGCAAATAAGCAGAGTGAAAAGTGTAAAAAATATTTAAAAAAAGACACAAAAGTCCAATGAAATGTCAAAAATGCAAATAAAAGCGGAAAAATATGCTAATACAATGGGAAAAGTGCAATAAAATGCAAACATGTTGGTATAAATGGGTCACGCAAAGATTTTTTGGTTCTGGGTCAAGATCAGTGCTTCGATTTTTTAGATTGAATTGGTGTGGTTCCGAAATGAAATCAAAACTTCAAGCCGCCTCAGATGCAAATCTGGATCAGATCGGATCCTTTTTTGAGCTTTCAAGTACCATTTTTCAAGTTAAATGAGTATCCTCCTATTTCGATACAATTCTGCGGTGAATTGCGGTTGGTTCTGATTCTGGCTCTGGATTGTAAAAGCCCAAAAATGTAAGTGATACTTGAAAAAACGAGGATAAATACAACATATTGTAGGTTTAACTGAGGTATAATTTGTTAATTGAGATTTAATTTCCACGTAACCACCAGTTTTTTCTTTGCTTTTGTCAAAATTAGCAGAAAATGCAAATAAGGCCAAAAAATGCAAATGAGACGTTTTATATTTTTTACCTCTCTAGTTAAAGCTGATCAAGGAACTTTTTTCTGTAAGCCTTGAATTGGTTCTTACAAAATATTTTGGTCGGATGATGCGTTGAAATTTGTCCCTCATGGGTTTTCAAGAGGGTTTGGAGGCACACATTCATTTGTCGTTTAGAACTTGCCTACTTAAAGTATGAATCGAAGGAGACCTGCTTAAAAGGGTTATTTTAGATTAGATTCCTAAAAACTTTAAAAGTTAATTGTTACAAAAAGGAAACAATGAAGCTAACTTTTTTAAAAATACAGGTGTGTACCATGCACTTTGCTTTAGTCATTTAATGCATCACAGCAATGTTTGTCCTCTTATTGGCCGCTTTAAGTAGGGATGTTTCTTGAGAATGGAGGTGGGAGAATGAGAATGGGGTGCCTTTGGCGGGGGAGTCGTTCCTTAAAACAAAATCATGGTTTTATAACGAGTAAATCTATAAAAAAAAAATTACCCAGTCAAAAAGCCTTGCTTGAGAAAACGTAAAACTGTTCTCTTAAATGAATCAATCGATATTTGTGCAATTTAATCACAAACGTAATGCAACAAGAACAATTCCTGATTTGAGTGGCGTAAAAAAGTGCAAGTGAAAACGAGGCCAAAATTGTCAAAATCAAAGCGCGAACAAAACTTTTTGACCGAAAAGGATAAAGCAATCAACTCATATAAGTACAAATTCTAAAAAATAAGCTTAAAAACTAAAGTGTGCGTTCTTTCTGATTGGAAAAAATGTTTTTTGGGCAACTTGGCGATCTCAAACACGTTTTGGACAATTTTTCAACGTAAAATTTTCTTTTGAGAAATTTTCTTTTGAAGTTTTTCCCGCCTTCCAATCTAGCGAAAAAACACTAAACATGGTTTGAAATGAAAAGTATCACTTTTAATTACGAGTATTTAGAGTGGTTTTCAAGAATAATTGAAATCGTATAGCTGCCTTTTTGATAAAAATACATTACATTGAACCCATAAAGCATGCGTTCGCAATATGAATAATTCGGGGTTCTCGAAAACGGCATGTAAAGACAATCAAATAAAATAAATGCGAGGGAAGTTGCTTTTTAGATAAAGCGTCTTGGCGAAAGCAAAGCCATTTTCCAGACCTAAATTGAAAAAGGGTAGTATAATAAGGAAACATGAGGGCCTGCAGAGATCATAAGGATCACCTGAGTTCAGAGGTTCC
Organism: Tigriopus japonicus; assembly: GCA_010645155.1. Lineage (NCBI taxonomy): Eukaryota > Metazoa > Arthropoda > Copepoda > Harpacticoida > Harpacticidae > Tigriopus > Tigriopus japonicus. The sequence goes on from CM021321.1 coordinate 9,916,727, forward strand.
GTCATAGCGTTCATACAATCTCTTTAATAAAGAAACTTTGGTATTCACCAGTAGGACGATAATTGAAAGTATAACTCCTGTCGTTTTGAGCTCAAGTCTACCTTGGTACATCCTATCTAGTATGAAACCATGGGCACATGTATGACTTGCCCTTACACACCTGCACCCGCTTGAATCTTGTGCTTGAGTTTTGGAAGCTTATCCCCACCCACGTATGATCGCAACCAGTAGGGGGAAGTCGCTCTGTGACCTGCAAGAGGTAAGGCAATCCTACAACCCAGTTTGACATATTCCTCATATGTAGCAAGCATCTCAGTTCGTCCTTTTACTTGTGGTAGTACAGGGCAGACCCAACCTACTGAGAGTCTGGGAGTGCCAGGTGGAACTAGTTTCAGAAGATTTTCATCGATAAGAAGAGGAGGAGCTGTCTCGTTGTTAGTATATTTAGCTTTCTGGAAGTCTTCTTAACGCCTCCTTGTGGAAGAGCTTGGAGGACTTGGTTCTGGGCTTTCCTTTTCCAGCCATTCTCAAGTGAGGAAGAGGAAGCTAAGGCTAGTAATAAGTGTCGAAACAAAAACTCAGCCTCCACTTGCCCTCCAAGAAGACGTCTTGCAGAGAACGAGGGTCAGATTCCTCCTCTAAAGATAGATGCCTCTCCCTAGTCGTTAGTTAATACTGAGTCATCTCGACGGGAATCCCTCACCGGATGTGTTAGTGGTTGATAGTCCGACCGAGTGGAGGATCTTATCCTCTACACCCCTTTTTACTCAAAATGTCCGACACGAAGGCCAAGATCTCCCAATTCGAAAAGGTTCAGAATTGCCAAGAAGATGACTTCGAGAAAAAACGCCAAAGAGCCAAGTTTGATTCGAAGCTCTCCAAGTTCCAAGGAAACGGAGACACCCTTCAACATAACGGACCTTCAGAGGTGAAGAACAAGGCCAAATATTTCGCAGACATCCCCGCAGCCGAGGCCAGACTCAAGGAGGCTCAAGTGCGAAAAGCCAGTTTTGACCAAGTGAAGCTCGGATTTGAAAGACATTGCTCTGTGAGTGAGAAGGAACAATCCAAGTTGCAATCCACTCTGGAAATATTCACTCATGATCCCACCAAGGAAGAGGAAGAGGAACGGAGACGTGAGGAGGAGGCCAGACGAAAGGAAGAGTTCCAAGAGAAATCCAAAGCCTTCCAGAACTAAATCTTTTACAACCTCTAATCAAATTAGTATCAAACTGTTCGATCATTCAATGCACTACCTGTCAAAGACTTAATATACAAGAGATATTTTCCGTATAAATACACGTTTCAAACACGGCGCTCCTTCGAACGTCAAGTCTTCTCTCAGTTTTTTCTTACAGCTGACATTCAGCTTATTCCAGCCCAATCTGCCTTGATCCCTTATAAGCTTGCCTGTTTTCCGCCATGTTCTAAACACTCAGTTGTTCGTCTTGCTTTCAGCTGCTGAAATTTAGTCTGTTCAATCGTCCAAGAAGGTAACACTTCATTCTTATTAGTAATAAGCAAAACTTGGGAGGATTTTGCAGTTTTAAAGGCAAAATTCGCATTTCAGCACCATGGCTCAACGTGTGGCCGATCTCAAGACGCCTGGTCGTCCAATGAAGTATCCTTACACCACTGGAGCTCAATTTATGCGGTTCCCTTTCGCATACTACTACAAAAAAAGTTGGGTTTTCAAGTAAGGAATGTTCATTGAAATGATAAGCCTTGAATTTAGATTTATTTTACGCAAAATCTTCCTTTTTTAGGAGTTGGGTCATTGGCAGCGTTTTGACCTTCCCTATCATGATAGCCATCACCAATGCCATCCCTGATGAGAAGCCCAAAGGCAACAAGGGTCATTAAATTTCATGCGATCCTTACCAAGACAAATGTCGACTGTAGTGATACCTTCCTTCTCCAATTCGATCTCGATTGGCTGATCTGAACAACATCAAGAGGTTGCTATTCGGGGTCACGTTCCAGCCGTTGCGAGACGAGACGAGGATATAATGTGCAACTTGAAGAAATGAAAATAAATATTTCCGACGCCCTTCATTCTTCATTCAATTTATTTATTGTGAAATTTCCGAGCAAACGTCTCGGCCACAAGTAGAGGAAACACAAAACTAGATTCTCCATAGATTTTGACCGGCTTGGCGTCCTTCCGGATCTTTCCCCAAGAAATGGCTTCATCCGGTCTGGCCCCGGAATCCGAACCATCGAATTCGCTGGCAGTGTTTAAGAAAACGCTGAAATCCGCTCCATTTCGCTGAAATTTTAGATGAATTAAGAACCAAGCGTTCTTAGGGTTCGAATATTAAGACTTACCATGAGATTGGCGTTACAAATGTGATGCTTGATCAAGCCTCCCCCAACGATGATCATGCCTGAGTGAGCAGCTTTCATGGCCATACTATTCAGCCTCCTCAAGTCTAAGTAAAAGTGTTAGACACAGAATTTGAGATGTTTAATAAAAATGACATTTCTCAATTACCATGAACTATGTCCAAAATGAGTCCTGGGTTTTTATAAGAGTGGAAAAAGAGCATATCGCCTAAAGATCCATCAGTAAGGGCGGGACTGAAAACGGGGATCTGGTTTTTGGCAGCCCAATAGTAAATGGATTCCTCGTTATTTATCTCCAAACCTAACCGAGTGATCATCTTGGATGGAGTCCACGTTACTCCCTAATTTTTAAGTATAGTTCAATTTAAACACTAAAGGCAATATTTACAATAACCTGAATGCAAACCTCCTCCTTTTGTTCTTTCAGCATCTGATTAAAGATTGGCATGATCCAGTCTTCGAATTTACAATAGTTGTCATTTGGTACAAGCAAATTTCCAATACGATTGATTCCCTTGTCTCTCAGGGTTCGACCTGAAAATAAATACTTCATAATTACTCATAACACTTAATCCCTTCAATTTCCAACCCTTACCATCCAAAGAGAAATCTCCAATGTAAGTTGAAGCTAGGCATTTGATGAAATCTTCTTCAATTCCTCCGGCACTCGCCACAATGCAATCAACCTAATCACAAGAAATTCACTCTTTAACAATTAAAGGCTTCATATAAACTAAGCTTACCATTTTATGCTGAACCAAAAAACGGATAGTGTCTCGTACACCACAGGATGCCATATTTGAAGTGAACCCCAAGAAAATTGTACAATTGTTTTTTCTTCGAGTAAAATCGTCCGTTTCAAGAGAGTCATCTTTTTTGTCTTCGGGTAATGGCTCTTCTCGCTTAGCAATCTGTTAATATTTTATAATAATGTTTATTGCGAGATTTTTGTCTCATTGGATATACAATTTTTATAATTTACAAATAGTGTTTGAGTCATGGGGACCCTTTCTGGGTTCTTGAGGTTCTTATTATAGACTAATTCGAAATTAAGAAAGGCAAGTTTTTACATACCATGGCATTGATCTGTTCCACAGCCAAGCCAAAATTGGTAGCCTGGAATCCAGAGTATCGATAACTCGACAATAAAGCATGATAATCCACGCCTTCATTGAAATCATAACCTGCAAGGCAAAATAATTCGTGGTGAAATTAACTTCCGAAACCGTGTATGCAATTTTTCACCTTGGACTTTTTCGGCATTTTTATCCATGGCCTCAGATTTGACCAAAACGGCCTCAGCAGCAATTGACGGAATGGTTTCACTCATGATTATCTTGTAATTTGACAATTTCGAGGTTGTTAGTTAGTTTGTTTGTTGTGATGAATTTATCAGCCATGTGCTGTCGATGTCAGCTGTTTACGTAGAAGATACATTGAGTTCGATGACTTTTGCCGAACGGATATAAATCGACGGCCCCAGTTTCAAGAAGCTTATTCACTGAACATCATGGGTAGGCATTGGAATTTGGATTTATTGTTATGTTGTGAGTTGGTTAAAGGTTAAAAGCAATATTGATTTTTTTACCGCTTGTGCAAATTCCCGGGTAACGTCGTTTCAGGGTGACGGATTGACGGTTTAGTGAATAATAGCTTAAAAATGACAGGTTTTGCCATAATAAGAAGCATAAGATTACAATGCTTTTGACGCGAGGCATTAAACTGCAGGTTTAATGAGGTTAGGTTCAACTGTAGGTTAAACTAGGTTTATTGGTTTCTTTTGCCAATCTAGTTGCTTCAGAGCGTTGTACGCCATTTTTTGTTTTTTAGGTTTAGGCTGGTTTAGGCTGATATTTCGAATGACGAAATTGTTCTTGTATTTTCATTAATGCAATTATTATGCTACATACATTAATAAGGAACCCTTGGAAGTGTACTTTCAAAATAAGGACCATTAGCAATGTTACATGATTCCTCCTCGGGATCCATGCCAATCAGATAGGGAATGCCTAATACAAGCCCATTAGTAGTTCTTCCGATTCGGTTTTCGGTTTTGAAAGAGTGGAATGAAGAAAAACATTAAATAATCGTTGCTCCCTCTCATTATTTTTTCTTCATCGTACAGAATATGGGAAAAAATGTTATACATGGAATTGTTACTGCAATTGAATTATCAGTTTGAAGTGCCCTACTGTTCCCAGAATTAGGCCAAGCTTGTTTCACAATATATAGTATTCCTCTAAGTTATTCTTTCTCAATTTCAAAGTCTAAAAACATTTTCACAAAAAGGTCAAAGGACCAAACACCGCTTAAGATCTGAGCAAAGGACCTTTCAAATGGAAAATATCCGGGCACTAGTTCGCAAACGACTATTTCCAGGAGTACGAGTAAATCAGCTAATTCTTCCATCTATGGGATCCAAGTGAAGAGGTAAACCGTTTCAGGAAATCCGCCTCTTTCCATGGTCCAACCATCTCTAACCGTTGATTGGCGATATTGCTTGTACCGTATGTCCTAGGTTGGAATGCAATGTCATCCTATTGTCGGTAGTGTTGCAGTGATCTTGGGCATGGTGACAGCTTCTCGTGCTCGTGAAGTCATCGGCTTTCGTCTTCTTATCACCCTCCGTCTGTCTGTGGGTTTCTTGCCGTCCCACCCTGATTGTTATTGGAGCTATCGATTTTGTCCCAAGGGGAGGAACATACTGAACCGAGAGCGGAACATGGAACAACAAGAAAAAGGAGGAGAAGGAAAGAAGGAAGAGCAAGGCAATATTCAAGGGAACAGACGGGGAAGCCAGGAGGGAGCGCTGTGAGTGACTGATCATCTTCCTTCTCAATGCTTTCTCGGGCACAACTTCACTTCCTCAGAGTATACACAGCACCAACAACTCTGTGTACGTGTTCCTGGAACAGATCTTCACAACAGATTTGTTTGTTCATTCACACGCCAAGAAGACCATGAAGTCCTGATCCCAACACCATCAGCTCCTTCTCCACAACCAGTTTTCCCTCTCTTCTCTTTGAACCTGTTCAAGGCATTGGCAAGTAAAAGAACCCAAATATGCTCTCCTCCGTGAATGCTCCGGCTGAGGATCTGATGGGGCCCGCCCACCATGGCTCCAATGTTGGAGGGACGGACATGACATCACATATCGTGGACGAAAGTGAGCGCAAAGTGGTGGCCGAATTTTGCCATCTCCTCGAGAAATCTAAGCAGCTTTTTAATGGTCTTCGGGATTTACCGCAATACGGGCACAAACAGTGGCAGGGCTACTTTGGACGGACTTTCGATATCTACACGAAATTGTGGAAGTTCCAACAACAACATCGAGCCATATTGGACGCTAGATATGGACTCAAGCGATGGCAGATTGGCGAAGTGGCTTCCAAAATCGGCCAACTTTATTATCATTATTAGTAAGTGTCATGCATCTCCATGTCTGATTTTCAATTTTTTTTCTTTAGCCTATTTTATCACAGGGGCAATGGGCAATTCGACGTTTTTTTAGTAACCCATCAAGCCATCTTAGTTTAAATTCTTGCAAAACCATGAGAGCTACTCAAACTTTATCATACTAAAGAGAATCTTTGTTCTGTTCACCTGATGTGTCGATCTCACTTTTATTGGTCTACGTAATCCTCAATTTGCATCACTGCCAAAAGAACGAAAGAGCAGAATTTTTAGAAAACATAAAATTAATTGATGTTGAAGTTGGTTTGCCTTATAAAGACTGTCGAAGATGCCACTGCTTCACGTCCAGAGCATAGGAAAACTTTTCATCAAACAGTTTTTTTATGTCTGATTACGTGGATGCTTTTATTTATTTTGTTGTTTTATAAACACTCTGTGGATCGTGTGCTAAAAACATTATTCTTCCACGGCAAGCTGAATTCAATTAATATGACAAAATTCACAAAAGTTGCGTTGCTTCCGTTCAAATCAAGACCAAAGTACAAATATGAATAGTGTACGCTGATTAACTACACATTTGTGAAATTTTTCTACTCTTAACTTTTATCAAATATCAAAAATTTTAGTTAATTTTTTTTCTCCTGTGTAGTAATGCTATTTACAGATTTTTTTTATGCAACTGTCAATTGAATCCCACCATGAAAATGTTACAATACTTAATAGTGTTTTCATTGGATTGCCCAGAAATGGGTCAGTCATTATTTACTCACCTTCTTTTATTAAAAACGGGAATCTTCAAAATCATTTAAGATGAAACAAGGATCGGTGAAATACTGATTTTTACTTCGCCAAGGATGGCTACGGATCCGAATCAATTCAAGCTTTCATGCAATTTCAAACACGACATTTTGAAACGAACTTTAAATACCTGGAATTCACTTGAAATAATGTCTGAAGAGGGAAACTTGTACATCATACTTAACAATCAGAGAAAGAACAATCTTCAGTAAAGCACTTTAACTGGGGTTGAAAAATCACACAAGTTTCAGAGCTAAATCAAACAATAATAAAACTTATTTTTTTAAAGATTTGGATCATCATGTTTCCTCTTAAGAAAAACTGTTCCTAAATTTAGCAACAAGAGAGCCTTTTTCGTATTGAATTCGTCTTTTGTAAGTTCCATTTCTTTCAAATAAGCTTTTTATAAAGCGATGTTTTTCCTTTTTCCAAACTTCAGCATCTCGTTAAACTGTTTCTCTTGCCATTTGAAGTTGGTGGTCCAATTATTTGAAGGGCTCAATCAAGGATGATGTTCCATGTTCCCTACTACTACTACTCTCCTCATTTCTTCCAGTTTGAGGACGAGCGAGACCAATTATCTGAATGAGGCCTTCTCCTTCTACGCTGCCATTCGAGGACGAGCTTACTATTCCAGAGCTGGGCGTGAGGACAGGTACAAAAGATTCCCGATCTAGACCACACCCCAAGGTGTTCTTTCATTTCATTCTGTTGTGATAATTTCCCTAATGCAAGCAAGGTTTAAGGGGTTGCGAGAGCCTTTCTCAAAGATTCCCAGAAAAAGTAATGAGTAATGACGAAGATTGATTAGAGCACTAAAATTGTGGTTGAAGCGATAAGTGCAAAGTCCCGATTATTCTTGATCTTAAAGCTGGGCATTTGCAATTCATATTAGAAGGTTGCTGGAATACCCAGCTTTTGCTCTCTTTGCTTTCGATTGAATTGATGAAAGGCGCGTGTGTTATTTGCGAAAGAACATCAAAACCGAAATTGTCAATTCTCCGGTCTACCGAATCCGTCCATTTTTGAAACGTCTTTCTTTTACTTGGGATGCTCTCGCAACGTTGTTGGCTGTTCCAAAATCCAATTTCTCGCTTTTCAATTTGCTGTGATGCTTACAATTCATGACTTGATCCAAAGCAGAGTTTGGTTGCGAGAAAATGGCTTCTGTGTACAAAACGCACATCACGTCAATCTCACGTTTTTTTCAGGCTTTGCAAACACTAATACCATTCAGGAGCTCAAATTTTCTCTGTTTTGCACTGTGATCTCTGCAACTCCCCCAATATCCATTTGAAAAGACGCACAAAATATTACGACTACCCAACAATAATTTTATTAAAAAAATTCTCATATTGACATGTCAAAATACTTTGGACTGTTGTTCTAATAATGCTTCAAGTTTCCAGCATTCCACCTGTTCATGTGTCTTCTAAATGTGTCGTCTACACCGCCATTATTGCATCACGCTCCAACCATTCCGCACCATCCATTCCATGTGGAGATCTGAATGTGGTTCTTTTCTCACCATTTTGCCCACCTTTGTCCCCCAAATTCAAGTCTTCATTCAACGGATCTCTTTTGCAGCTTGTTGTATTTCAGGCCGGATCTGATGGTTAAGAAACTTCGGTTCTATGCCCGATTTATTGTGGTGTGCCTTCTGCTCAAGAAAATGAAGCTGGTCCGCGATTTGGTTCGAGAATTGGCCAAACATATTGATGAATATACCGCCACTTACGAGCCCGATGATCAATTGGAATGGTCCCTGGTCTTGGGCGAAATCAAGGGTTTCATTGAGGCTGATACAGTGGTCAATGTACTGGATTCGGATTCCAACAGTATTGTCCTTTCACATCGGTGAGTTATTGAGTAAGTCTGATATTAGCTGGGAATATTCATTGATGTGTATTTCAGACTTAATCCTTTGATCACTCCTCCGGTGGAAAAGTCTCCGATCATGTCACTGTCGTTGCAAGAGGTGGTCTTGGTGGGCTCACAAAGTGATCAAGTGAAATTTAGTGAACTCACTTTGGACATGTTTCGAATGCTTCAAACCTTGGAAAGGGAACCTCAAGAAGAATTTGCTCAGATATATGACGCATCTCCAGCACCTGGAAGATCGCCCTTCGTAAGTTGAAATGCTTCAAAAGCCATGTATTTTCAGAAATTAAGATTTTGGGAAAGTTATTAAAGGGGCAAGGGACGGACAAAAACAGCAAATGAACATAAATTTTTGGTTACTAAAAATTCGCACGAAATCCAGCCGAAAGAAAATATAGAAAAATGTCAAATCGGTAGTAAATTCCAATAATACGCAAATAAACTCAAGCAAATCAAGATTGCACATACATAAAGCTAACATACTTTTTTTATCTGCTGTTGACACGAAATGTTTTTATTCAGGTATTATTGCGCTCTGAAAATTTGATAAGACCTAAGGGCAAAAAATGAGTTTGTCTTACCCAAAAAACTGTTCACGCTTTTCCTCGTCTCTTGTTTTAGGACTGAAAGAATAAAGGTTCCTCTTGCTTTTCAACAATAGTTATTGTTTTAGAGAACTCGCTGCTTATTTGGAACAATCTGACAGAGCTTACCCCCCAAAAGTGTGTTAATTTCTAGCTTTTTCACATTGCATCAATTACAATTACCTGAGTTACATATTTGGCATTACATATTCGATAAATATTATCAAAATTACTTCAAAATTGTAATTCAACCTCAATCAATAACCTCAGCAATATTTTTCAGCAAGAAAACAAATCTTAAAGTAGGGGTAAAAAATTGCTCAGATTGTGTTGATATTTTTTTGTCGGCATTAAAATATAGCATTCTTGTAAATTTGCTGCATTTATTTCGGGGTTTTAGTAAATACCCTTGAGATTTAGGTTAATAATTTTCATTGTTCAACTCTTTGTCAAGTCTATTTCATTTGACATTCCTGTCGTTTCAAATTGAAAACTTCGTGCCCAAGTATTTAAATTTGGTTTCATGTGGATTTGCTTGACTTGTAGGAAAATGGCGGAGGAATGGGCTTGAAACGAGAAAATCCTCACAAATACTTGTTGTACAAGCCAACAGTCTCCCAATTCCTTATCTTCATGGCATCTGGCCAGCGTGAGCTCCCTTCTAATGGCGCTCTGTTGCTTTTCATTTCCGGAGACGGATGTTTCTCCACTAAGCCTAGTCCTGCAGATTTAAGGTAAATACCTACCATCTTCAGCATTGGCATTCGTACTACAATTTTATCAATTTTACCTTGAATAGTTACGACCTCGGAGGTGTGCTCTTGTCCACGAAAAAAGATAGCTCAGACTCGATCATCACACCACTCGTTTCGTCCAAACAGATATTGCACACATGCGAATCCAATTGGTGAGTAAAAGAGATGAAGTTTTGTCATGCATCGATGATAAATGTTTGTTAATTTTCCAGTCTTCATCCCGGGGATTTGCAACCCTTCACTCGTCGGCCTTTGTTTCTCATTGTTGATTCGGATAACTCTGTGGCCTTTGGAAGTCTTCAAAGAATATTTGACCAACCCCTCATCGTGCTAATGTCTCCTCAAGAAATTCCTACCGCCTTTCAAGGTATACCGTTTGATCAATCTTAGCTCAGAATTCAAAATAAATACTTTTCTCTTCGCTCAGATGATCGACACAAAGGAAGTTTGTACTCGTTGTTTCTTCATTCACCATTGTCCGGTTTTGCTTTCATCACCAATATCGTGGATATTCCCATTCATCTATGGGACAAATGTCAAGCATATGTGGATCGTTTCATGACCGAAGCCTCCAGATTAGTGACTCGCTCGAGAGGTGTTGGTAAGGTTTTGATTTCATTTCATTTGAATTTATGTCGCCATATTTTTGTGTATTTATTCATCTTTGATACAAATCAAAAGAATGATTGGCAAATTTGCGAGAATTTTAAATTGCAATTTGAACCCAATGCATTATGAAAAGCAATTTTCTTGAAAAAGAACAAATCTGAAGACACTTTTACTTAAAAGATGTGTCTTTCTGTTTCTCATTCTTGCATCTGACTGAATTGAAGGTTTAAAAGATTTGGAAACCCTTTTATCCTTTAATCTTTGGTTTATTGTTACAATTAAGTATATACTTGAGCTGAGAGCTCTAGTTGCAATAAGTCTCGCAGATTCTCATTCCAACATCTGATTCCACAGATACGTCCTATCTAAACTTTATGGGCGATGATTTCATGCGCCTCATTCTTTGCCGCCATATCTTCTGTTGTGTGGCGCTTCGAATCCATCGGAACTTTCGCACTCGCAGTAAAACACTCCCAACCTCGAATCCGACCCTCCCGGAATTGGATATACTAGAAAACCCGACCTTGCAGCGTTATGCTTTGGATTTGGCTCTCCAATTGGACGTTCGACATCATTTCACAGAGTGCGGAGAAATCGACTGATACAGGACTCCTTCTAGGTTATTCTTCACTTACTGAAATGATGTCCAATGGTGACGCACGTCCAACCTTATAATTCCCAAAAACCGTTCTTGCAGGCACACTGGCAAGTCGTTCAAATCTAGCATTCAATGCTATTTCATCATGCACCAATTATGCCTTTAAGAGAAAATTATAGCGCATCCACCCTACATGGTGCTGAACTATCCTTAAACACTGACCAATTTTACAACGTTTGAATGAATGAAGGCTTCTCAGGTTCCTCCTTCTCTGTACTCTCCATACCATTCAAATCCCTAAGTATCTAAACATTTGAGTACAATACAATACAGTCGTTTACTGCTCTATTTTCTGCTAGTGAAATTCCATTCCTAACACATGACCTATGCCATTGCAATTTTTCTTGTGATTTCTTCGTCTTTATGTTGCATCAAAATTATCAATTAATTCATCCGTGAAAACTCTTCGTTGTGAAAAATTGTCTTTAACATGTACTCATAGGTGCCAGATATCACGTGCTGTACGTACAAGACGCTCATTTCTAGTCAATCCAAAATATCCAAAAATTCGTTTCCGAATCTCTCTGTCTCTTTCCGTCTCTCTTCCATGGCCTCTAAAAGTTCTTGCCCAAAGTTGAAGCCCCAAAATGTGGTTGTTTCTAGTGTCATCGTCGTCAATGTGATATGTCAATTCTAAAATAAATCCATTTACTGTATTCCATGGACCTCTACATAGACTTGAACGATTAAAGACGCGGCAAAATCGACAAAAAGTACCCTAAAGTTGTGAAAGTAAATGGGAAAAAGATGAACCAAGAACAAGATACGTTAGACTCTCTGTCTATGGACTGTCGCAAAAAGCGACCTCAAGTGGCAATAATCGCATTATTTGGAGTGCACATGTGAAGAATTTCCTAAACACTGCCCTTCGCTTTTCTAAGTTTGAATACCTTTCATACATCCCCAATAATTTGAAATTGGTGGCAGTCAACTGGAAGTTGTTAATTATTGTATGAAGAAATAGCTGTGGTTTTTAGGGACATCACGATTTATGCATCATTTTGATGTTATTACAGTTCTAAAATGCCAGCTTTTTTAGGTTTTAGAAACTTGAGCAAAACTTCTGAGATGGCCAAATGTTTTTTAAAGCGGAAGTCTTTGATCGTCTCGTTTTTGGAATCACAAGATGACTTCATCGAAAATGTATGAAAATGCCCTTGGACTTCGATGGTCAGTAAAATATTGCTATTGCTAACCGAGGTCGTCCTCATTTCCTCGATAGTCTCTGGAAGGTGCCCATTAGTGATGTGAAATCTGGGCTTGGGCAAGTTTTTTCACGGGAGGTTGCAAGGTAGGGTCACCTAATGGAGATGTAGTGCTTTCAGGGTGGGCATTTGATTTTTGGACATTTTGTCCACCCCTGTCCAAAAGGTGTCCAAAAGTGTCCAAAAATAAGGCTGTCCAAAAATAGGAGTGTCCAAAAGTGTCCAAAAATAGTAATTCGAAAAATAATGGTTAAAAACATTTTTAGAATAACATTCTACAAACTTTCTCTCCAAAATAAACGTCACTTGACGAAATCTAAGCAAGAATAAGTCAATTCAGCATAAGAAACTTACACTTAATCAAGGATGACTCTACGAAGGATTCACTTCAAGGTCGAAGGACCTACAGCTTAGGGCCAACACCGGCAATTTAGGACATGCGATGACCGCCTTTGATTCAATAAATTTTGATTATTTTGCTAATAGCATTCGTTTTTGAGTGAATGGCGGAACATAACAACATTTTAACAATGGCAAATAACCAGAGAAATGACGTGTGTTCAAGTGAATGGTTGTATTTTATAGCATTTCAAGGAGAGTAAAAGTCATGTTACACTCCAGTAGAAGTCTAACGTACACTTATAATTTTCTTGTCCCTCATGGTGAAAGTGCGTCTCAGGTTCCCATCATTCCCCTCGCCCGCATGACGGTATCAGCATAGTGTTCACGGAATTTTATGTTCTGATCGAATATGATACTAAGGTTTGTTTCAATGTCTATGCTCTCAAATTCCTGGCCTTTCAGGATATCCTTGGGAGTGGTTTTTGGCCTCTTTCCAAACCTCATCATCTTACACTAATCCACAATGAAGGTCATTCCATTATTCGAGGCCCATTCTTCAGCTGAGTTCAAGGCACTTTGGGCTCATTTCTCGTCTTGAGGTTGCAAGATAATCCCCATGATCTTCAAATCATCCGCAAATTTTAGCATCTTTGTGGATGTAGTCCAATCCAGCCATGAAGAACCCTCTCTTGTGGTTGGTTAACCATTGATGTCTTGTGTTGACTGGTCTTCTCATAATTGATCTTTCTCAAAGTTGTAGGACTTCAGCCAAAAGTAGTCTGTCTCTGTATCTGAGGGTTGCCACTTCAATTCCACGTGCTTGTCCTGGTCTAATTGGTGATGATTCCATTGCTTTTTCCCATTCATTTTCATGTTGAATCACCACACCAAAGTTTGCAGTAGTGACAAGAGAAGACCAATATTCCCTGAATCCTACGATCCATTTCTTGTCCATCTATCTATCCATTGAATGATCTGAGAGTAAGATGAAATGCTCAAAAGCACGCTGAACAAACACATAAGTGACGCAAATGACTTAGAGTAGTTCTCATCAATGGAGAATACGATGTTCTTTGGTTGGAAGAAAGAAAGAAGGATGAAGTCAAGCTCTCTTTTTCTTTGAAGGGCCACACACGACCCATTCAAATTTTCTTTCTCAATCAGCACGACTGGATTTCTTTGTGCACTAAAACACTAGAATGTGACACTTGGAGATGGCAAGATAACCAGAATGAGAGGTAAATCCACAAAGCTTTTGAGTGGCATCTTCTTTTAAGCTCAATTCACAATGGTCGCACGTTTCTCAAGGCGACCAAATTGATTATTTTTTTTTTTCGTTGTTGTTGTTGCGGATTTTCTACAACCGCTACAAGGAATGCGATTCCCTGTAAACAAGGATTTCTCCCGACAGCTTCAATCCGACCCCCAACAGGATTCGAACCTACGCCGTCTGGGGAAGCACTTACACTCAGCTCTTATAAGAACGCATTAGTACGCGCGGCCACTCTGGCTTCCTTGAAAGGATTTCTCCCGACAGTCTCAATACGACCACCAACAGGATTCGAACCTACGCCGTCTGGGGAAGCACTTACACTCGGCACTTGTAAGAACGCGCTAGTACGCGTGGCCACTCTGGCTTCCTTAAAGGGTTGGTTCATAACCTAAATTGACCACTTCTTTCCAACATTGAACAACTCTCTCCAAAAATAGTTCAAAGACCACTGTCAAAAACTGGCTTAAAATGTTGAGCTAAAAGAATACAAAAAGAACACAATTTCTGTTTTAAAGAAGATAAGAAATGTTTCCCCTCTCATTGAACCTCTCGTTCAAGTGGTCACCCTGTCAAACGAACAAACACTGACACCACATGGAGAATTCTCAAACTAAACCAGGGTTGCCATGGGCAAAAGAAACAATGTTATAATAGATTATTGATTCACGTAAATCTTTCAATGACTTCAAAGTTTCAAATCGTTTTTCAAAATCCAATGTAATGAGCTTTGCTTATGAAAAGAAATGAATAGATTGTTATAACATGTTTGAGTGGCGTCCCTGACTGAATTCTCTTTTCCTCGCAAATGAATAATGAACTTCTCTCAACCTAGAATTAATGACGGATCAGTGATGATCCAACGCAAGGTGGATTGATGACGTCATAGACACTGCTCTGAAATTCGTCCTGTAGTACAGTGGTTCTTGACTTAATACATTAAATGAGCCAATAACTTGAAGGCCAAACTGGACATTTGAACTTTCCACTCTTTTCATTTAACCACCAAGCATCGTCCAAAATGTGGGAAAGAATGATCGACTGAAGAAATGAACGAACAAACGAATGTGAGACTGGGACTACTAATAACACGCTCACACCACACTTCATGTTAAACATAGTATGCGAGTACATTTTAAAGCTAATTGTGTCTTGATTTGTGACAATAGAAGGTTACTTAGTATTTTGATTTATATTCCAAAGTTTATCATTGTTGCAAGTGTTTCCCATCCAAGAGGCAAGAAGTCTTTTGACCTGACTGTCCAAAAAATGTTAACTATAATAAAGCACACTCAAACTGATATCAGATTGCAATGTGGGTATTAAAATGCTTTTGCCAAAGAATTAAAGCAGTGTTGTTTTACTATTAAAAAAGACAAGAGTCTTGTTTACAGATGAGGAAATAAAATGTAAATCTTGAAACATTTTGAACAGTTACACACATTTTACCAAATTGTATAAACAAAACATTTATTTTTTTAACAATTAATTAACAAGTTATCATGGCAAAGTTTATTTCTCCAAGTAATGTTCCCATTACTAGAACTATTTTTATTTAAGTACACAACCATGCATTCTTTAGAATTCAATTACTTATGTAATGTAACTGGTTTTTCGTCTGATTTGTACAACTTTCTTTTACGTTTGTTGGACTTTTGGACACTTATGGACATCTTTTGGGGATTTTTGGACACCCTCTGGGGATTTTTGGACACCTTCTGGGTATTTTTGGACACCTTCTGGGTATTTTTGGACACTTTTGGACACTTTTGGACACTTTCGGACACTTTTGGACACTAGGGTGTCCAAAATGCTCTCGATGTCGAAAAATGCCCACCCTGCCCAAGTCACATCACTAGTGCCCATTAGTGATGTGACTTGGGCAAGTAATGAGTCATCACAGACACCCAAGAACAAGTTGTTGACAAGCATTACTTGGGCAATACACCAATACACTTGGCAAGCTCAAGGAACATTGGAAGATGCAGTTGCCGGCAGTTGCTCTTTGAAGAGTTAAGATACTTGCAGTGTGACTTAGAAGAAAAAAATGTCAAGTTGCATTTTCGATGATCTTTTGACCTTAATAATTTAGCAATAAATAGTGGAAGTGATACAAAAAATATTTTGATTTGGATAGCATTTGCAAAACCATGGTTTTTTTTTTGTTTCGGTTCTAGGCCACACATGAATTTTTTTTTTGAGGCCACACTTTTGAGGCTAATCAAGACCGAGATTTAGAAGTCACACTTCCAGAACAATCTCGTTTACTCAGAGTTGCCGGCATGAAAAAGTAAAATGCCAAATCTTTTTTTTTAGTATTCTCGAAATCTTTTGCATTTCCCCATGTGAGAGAATTGAAGTGTGTAATTTTCTTAAAAATACATCCTTTCAAAGGTATGGGCCCTATTTAGCTGAATCAGCCTGGTTTAGTGAAATTCGGATGGCAAGTTTATTCTTCGTTCATAGCAAATTTGGCAAACCTGTTAGCTGGGAAAAGTACTTGTACAAACACCCAAGCTATGCCAAGCTTCAGCAAGCCCAAGCACTGTGCCAGTACAGCTTGCCCAATCTCTTGTTTGCCCCCCATCACTAGTGCCCATGATTGACGTGTCCAAGGATTTCGAAAAATAATGGATTGAGGTCGAAGCTTTCGAAAAATAATGTATTGAGGTCGAAGCTTTGTTATGACTAGTCTTGGTCACCCAGGGTGATGATCAAGTGGGCTTAAAATATGCTCAAATAAGAAGTGGTATTCATTGTCTGGATCTTGTTGTTCAAATTTCAACTTTAAAACTTAGCAATAACTAAAACTGTCACTGAAAACTTGCTTTAAACATATTTCGAAGGATATTTGTATTTCCTCTCCCCTTAATCAAAAGCACTTTTTTCGATCTTCGAGTTCAAGTTTGATCACGCTCAAGAAAAGGAGGAAGGTGCTCATCTGCTTTCCAACTGTTTCCAACACAATCGAAAACTGTCTTTCTAGGCTGTTGGTAAAATCAGGCTGAATTGGCAGCGTGCCTTAGTAGCTGTGACCAAGGATAGTCATAACAAAAAGCTGCGACATTTGTCCATATCTAAAGATGTCCTTGACGTGTCCCACCAAAGCAATGACACCCATAGATAAATTCATCAGAGATAACCCAATTATGACGTCACCAAAAACGCCCTCTATGAGGGTTAACAGAATGATTTGAAACAACAATTTGATTATACTTGAGCAGCCTTTTGTGCAAGTGACCTTATAGCCAATATGGACTGTGCGGAAGGTTCAAGTGATCTCAAAAATCTTATCACGAGCGGATTAATAAAGAGAAAAGGCTTGTATGGCAACAGTACCTGTACTGATGGGTTTCGAGTTGGATTTTTGGCCGAGTTTTGCCAGTTTGGATTTTTAGGTCAAAAAGTTGACCCCCAACTAATCTTCTCAACTAGAGACGTCATAAAATATGGCAGCACTGCCAACTCGAAATCCAAAAGTAAAGCTACTGATGGAACTCGAAATCGAACTAGTTTGAGTGTTGCCAAATTGGTCCCTGTTTAGGTCTTTTTGAAAACGTTCAATACAACCTGCCCTAATCAACAATGATAAACTTCCGAGTAAAAAATGGCAGCACTCCCGGTTCGAAACCCATCACTAAGTACCTGGCTCGTTAGAATTTGGGCACTTGAACGGTTTTCGCATTTTACAGACCGCCCTTATGATTTATACGTTACGAGCATGGTTGAATTGCAAGTTTGGAAGCTTTTGTTTAAAATTTTGGAAAAAAATATGCTAAATTTGTTTGTTCATTCTTGCTTGAAAAATTCGAAACAAAAGATCACTTTTATTGCATATACACAAGGTTAAGTGATTTTCCAAAAACCAAATTTGAACCGTCAAACTTCGAAATCATAAAGACCTTCAACAAAATGTGGTGATTTACATCTGTTTCTGTTCAATAGCAATGGTCCTTTCAATGAACTTATTTATGCATGAAAAGAATTATTTGTGCATATTTTCAAAATCAACTACCATTACTAAGTCTAGCTAAAGGCTTTATATACAAAGAATGGCAAAGGTCTAGAATCGAAGGTCTTCTCTGATTAGAGGGTTCCTTGGGACCCAAGTTCTGATTGGTCAATCAACACCTTGCGGCAGCGTGACTAGATGCGGCATGTCTTGAAAGCTTTTGTCCCAGGAAAATTCCGATTTAATGGCTTTCAATCCAGTAGATACATGTTGCAGTTACAAATTGGAATGTTACTACATAAAGAAATTTAAACATTCTGTAGCATTTTTGTCTTTGCCTCACACAAAGTCCAGGAACACAAATTTGGAAATGGCATGTAAAGTGCCACCCTTTGTTCAGCAACTGAGATCCCCTGTCTTCTCCTTGCCCTCCCAATCTCATGTGGAGTAGAGATCATCAGGGTGTCCAAAAAAAGAAAGGGGTTGACTCTTTCCACTTTTTCATACAATCTCATGTCTAAAACTTCATAAATTTGTTGGGGCCTCTCTTTTTTAGTCGCGTAAAACATTCAATATGTTAATCTTGATTTAGAAGCCACGAATTTGTGATTTTTTTGGGCCTGAAAGCTTCCAAGACAAGCTGCGTCTAGTCACGTTGGCGCAAGGGGTTGCTTGACCAATCAGAACTTGGGTCCCGAGGAACCCTCTAATCAGAGAAGACCTTCGATTCCAGACCTTTGCGATTCTTTGTATATAAAGCCTTTAGGTCTAGCTAACTCGAACACATTAAACGATCAAATATCATACAGAGTCTGACACCTCAATGCATGTTTACAGGGAATTTCATTTCCTGTATCGGATAAAAACCCGTAAAAAAAAAAAAATTAACTATCAAAGAGTATCAATGTCAGTCTCATCAACAAGCAACATTACCGTTACGTCACTTCAGAGCATTCAGGATCAGCGTTGGAAGTATTAAGTTACATGATAATCTTTCAATCATGGGGTTATTAGTGTCAAAGAAAATATGATCCATGTATGTTGTACTCTCTTATCATTGAATCCCAGTTTTTACATTTAACGACCTGAACATTTTTACTTCTTCTGCCCTGAATTTCATGCTTATATCAGTAAATCATGTAATGATGGGAGGCAAACAAGAGCTTGGGCAAGCGGTCCGGTACAGTACCTTGGACTTGCCGAAACTTGGGTCTACTTGGGTGCCTGTACAAGTATTTTACCCACCTTACAGGTTTGCCAAATTTGCTAGGAATGAAGACTAAACCTTCGGCATCAGAATTTCAATTAACCAGAAAGTTTCAGCGAAATAGGGCCCATGCCCTTGTTAGGATGGATTTTTAGATGAAAATACACAATTCAAAGCTTTTGTATCGAGAAATGCAAAAGCTTTTGAGAATATTTCAAAAAAAAAAGAGTTGGCATCTTATATTTTTTTCTAGCAACTCTGAGTGACCGAGCTTGTTCCCAAGTGTGACTGTTAAATCTCATTCTTGATTGGCCCGAAAAGTGTATTCATGTGTGGCTTAGAACGGAAACTAAAGAAAAAACATGGTTTTGCAAATGCTATCCAAATCAAAATATTTTTTGTTTCACTTCCACTGTTTATTGCTAAATTATTAAGGTCAAAAGATCATTGAAAATGCAACTTGGCATTCTTTTCTTCTAAGTCACACTGCAAGCATCTTAACTCTTCTAAGAGCAACTGCCGGCAACTGCATCTTCCAATGTTCCTTGAGCTTGCCAAGTGTATTGGGTGTATTGCCCAAGTAATGCTAGTCAACAACTTGTTCTTGGGTGTTTGTGATGACTCATTACTTGCCCAAGTCACATCACTAAAATCATGGCATTGAATTCAAGAGAATGTCCCACTTTTTTGCAAGGTGACTTTTTAAAACGTCAATACAAGAAGCTGCATTTTGTGGATTAAGGTTGGGTTTTTGCAATCTTTTGGACGTGTAAATCATTCTAGGCCTGTCTGTAAGATTCTCACAACAAATAAAGTTATTTTCTTGCAAAATAATCCATTTCTACACACTAAGCTGTAAAGTTGGGGGTGCGAATTGGTCACCCTCTGTAAACAAAAGGAGGCCGAGACCTTAATTAATACCTTATTGAACCGAGTTGAGGACCTATCTTAATACAATATTAGCTCTCCTGACTTGAGAAATTAACGAAATTGAACCAAATCAGCAAATGGACCCTCCCTCACTTGCTCTGGAATCACTGTAGGTATGAAGTCTGTAAACATTATGATCATTGAAAATTAGATGATTACTTTAGGTCGCTCCGTGGAATTCTCGCACTTGGTTGGATCTAGCGCCTCAAACATTCATTTAATATCAATGAAATGCACATCATTGAATAAGTCTTTCTTTCAGCTTTTCAAAAATGTAGGTCTTGTCCTAAAAGCAGATTTAGTTCCTGTAATATTTGCAATTGAATGGTGATCGAGTAGAGTGCTCCTCCCACGACAGCGCAGTTAAAATCTTCTGTTAACATCGAAGTTTTACAGGGTCAAGTTTGTCTAAGGACCATTTGAAAGTGTCAATTGAGGAACTGTTACATACAGTTGATGAGCTCGACATTTCGATTTTACCACATCCACTCAAGGTCTGTGTATTAAGATGTCCGCCGGGGCCCTTCTGTCTGAATGGAGGAAAAAAATCCAATAAGAGAAGGAGAGGAAATTGAGGGAACTCGACGCCGTGTTTAGTGCCAAAATCTCCCAACTTGAAATGAGGAAAGACAAGCTCCAAGAGGATTTCGAAGAGGGCAAGTTTAATATAGAGGAAGAAGCGAGGAAAGCTTTGGATCTTCTTCATGAAGCTGAAGTCAATGCCGAAGACAAGGCCTCTACTGTGGAATGGAACGGGAAGGATGAAATCTCCGCCCTCAATAAGGAGATGGAGGAAGTCAAGAAGATAATGGAGGAAGTCGAAGCCAAAAAAAGGCCATTTTGAATGAGACTGAGGCCAGCGCCAAGACCAAAGCTGACCAAGTATTTGCTAGGGTAAGATTTGTTCAATGATTGTGGATGATATCAAGGTGTTTCATAGAGAGGAAATGCCAAAGCAACTGGTTAAAACTAGCGATGAAACTTGCTGCAAAAAGACTTGGTTTAGTACGTTTGATTTATGAACATCTTCCACTTGCATGAGCGAGTTATTGCGATATTCTTTAGGAATGATTTGCTCCTTTCCACATCCCCTAGAACAGATGTCGGCAACCGGTGGGCTGCGGCCTAAATGTGGGCCCAAGGGTGGTTGTTGGTGGGCCCAGGAGCTATGGAGAAAGTCCAAAATAGTGGGCCCCGAGGGTCTTCCTTAACCGTTACAAATATATCTGCACAGCTGGGATTCGACAACTTCCAGCTGCGTTTTCTTCCTTAAGTAAAAACGTCGATGTGTGAAGAAGCACAAACCCTAGCGCAGTGAAAGCGAGATGGGCGTACAGACGAAAAATTATTTTTAATACTGCTCCCACAAACTAGACGAAACCGGGGAAAATCTGTCTGCTTGTGCAAAAACGGCAAAATCTAGAAAATTTAAAAAAAGAAATAATTAATGGACAAGAGATTTTGGCAGTACATAATACATATGTCAAATAAAAACCAAGAGTTAAAAAATATATCTCTTTTTTAAGGAGCGTTTTCTGTAGAACTGAAGAAAGATTTGCATATACATTAATTGTTCTCATGCCCAGAAAGCTTCCTCAACCCAATGGCAATCCTTTTTCATGTGTCTGTTGGGCAACACTACAAGTGCAAGTTAATTTGTAAGTGTGGATTGAATTTTGTTGGTGCAAAACCGCAATTGACAATCAAATTGTTACTTTGCCATAAGCTTGGGCGTTGAACTTTCTTCGAAGTTATTATTTGCTTGGAAAATTGAAAACAACGCCTAAAGAGCTTGAAATCCAAGAAAATACAAGTTTTAGCCGGCTAAACGAGAAAAGACGAATAAAGTTGCCCGATTAGATGATAAAAGACGAATCAAATCCAAATAAAACGAAAAACGATTCGCGACGAATAGAGGTAAAAAGACGAAAAAAGATGAAAAAAGACGAATAAGTTTATTCGTCTAAAATTCATGTCCCTAATTATGATATATTGCAATGACCTCTTTATGACCCTAGACGTATGTAAGGATCTCTGAAAAATCATTGAAAGATAATATCGACTAGAGCGCTATAATAAAAGAGTACGCGCATGTGCCATTTTGGTCCCAAGACGTCGGTTCCATTGTACAGTGGTTCTTGGGTTCGACCTGTTTGAGGCAACTTTACCTATGCACTATTTACTACCAAATTGACGCTCATGATCTCAGCTTACCTTTGAAAGCATACTGTTTGCCCTAATAGCCTTTGAAGGCCAAGGCTGGCCAAAACCGTGGGTGCCTGAAGATAACCTTCCCGTTCTCCTTAAACCTCGATGCGCGTTCAAGCCCAGTGCTGCTGTGAATTGACTCGGTAATCAGCTCTTGATGAATCGCCACGCTGATTTGCATTGAGTTTCTTACTTTTTAGGAAAACTTAATCTAACTAGATACGTAATTGAATGGTGAATATTAGTGATGGACCGAAAGGGCTCATAACCGAAACCGAAAGTTTCGGCCGAAAGAGGGCTTAACCGAAACCGAAACCGAAAGCAGCTGATTACAAAATTGTTCAAATGCAAAATCTGCCTTAAAAATTAGAATGCTCATGTGTTTGATGTTGGGTACTCGCAAATTTTTAAAAATCTGAAAACTTAAATTTCAGAGGTTTTTGGACCAATTTTTTATTTATTTTGTTGTCAAACTCCATTTTACATAGTGCTTGTCTGTTTTCGGTTTCGGTAGGCATAACCGAAACCGAAACTGAAACCGAAATTTCGGCCGAAAGCGCTTTCGGTGAATATTTGTTTGACTAATTTATATTGACTAGTGAATATTTGTAAACACTAATTGCCACAAGAATGATCACGTCGGAACGGCAAGATAGGTTGCGTGGCAAAAATAATCTTGTTCCGTGAGCACGTCGTTAAATCAGGGAAAAACGGGGAGAGTCACAGATATTGACAAAAGGGGAAAGGTTAGAATATCTGAACCTAAATTAACCAATTCTAACATTTTACAAACTTACCTAACCCAACCAATCTTAACCTTTTACAAACTTACCTAAACTTACATAAAAGCAAACCATTTTGCCAATTCATGACAGAAAAAGTTTATTCCAAAATCCCTTACAGCAGTGGAAACCCAAAATTATAACCTATGCATATAATGCATATAATGCATTGCTGCAACGCTATGCTATTGTGTTGGAGAAAGAGAAGATTTAAACATAAGTAGTGCTGCTCCAAGTTGTCTCCTGAATCAGAGGACATTTAGGGAAGATAGAAAAAAAATGTTTCCATGTTA